>JAVLUZ010000165.1:0-500764 GCA_036768485.1 Mermis nigrescens | reverse complement strand
TCAGAAATGAAAAAGATGTCGATCGTCATCTCAAACTTAGACTTAAACTGAAAGTTTAGTTTTAACTGAATTAAAATAGATGCGAATGTATCTTTCAAAGTCTTCCAAGTCAAAATACAGAGCATGATAAGACGTTCAGGATTTATTTCCCTCTGTTTCCTTTGAATTCTTAATTAATAATGAAATTGACGAATTTTTTGAAATTACTACAAAAAAGCGATAAGAAAATATTGTACGTTCTAAATCATGAGATTTGGGAGCGCATTATAAAAAACTTGCATAAAATGCTTGGCCCTTCAAAGTTTTAAGCCAATTTCGAGGTTTTTAAACGTATAATTGCTCAAAAATTATAGAATAAATCTCTCAGTGGTATTGAGGGCAGCAAACGTTGTATGAAATATTAAATTGAACATGCTGAAAAAACTAAGAAACACCCAGAATGAGAAAATGGGGTCAAAAATTAAAACGTTATGTGTGAGAGAAGAAAAAATTATTAAATTGAGACAATTAATTAATAAGTTAATTAGTCAATAAGTAACAGTTTAATTAATTAAAATTTAATAAATAATAAGTCAGTTCAAATTGTCAAATTTCTAGCAATATTGCGCTTATATTGTAGGTCACAATCGTACATGGGCAGCAAGCAAAATTCGAAAGTCCTACGGGGCATATCGCCAAAAAAGCAACGAAAATTCACTACAGGGATCTATCGATTTATTGGGGGTGGGGTTCAGATTGTCGGAGGGGGACAGTCCAGCAGACCCCAGATTCTTATATCGATGTATAGTCACAATATGGCCAAACTTCGTAAACTGAAAAAGGAATCATTTGTTCAAAAATCAATCAATACCCGTGATATGCAAATTCTGAACAGGTGTCAGTAAATGGGTTGGCGAGGCGCCTCTTTGGATCGGATACCCGGGCATTTCCAATTCATCGACATCTGGAACCCTTGTGTATCGACCACCGGATCCTGGCGAATAAGTTGGCACGCCTCTGGTCGAAGGGCTCATCGCCGTGGCTTTCGGGGCTTGCAAAATGTGTCCCTTTTTCAAAATTTCCGGCTGATAGCTGCATTCGTAGTAATTTTTGCTTTCATAACACACTAGATAATTATATTACTAATAATATTAATTCTTCTTAAATTATTCAAAAATTGATTGAATATTGCAATTATTTAAAAAATATTATTCGAAGCGTTAAGATCGCGAGAAGAAGGAAACAGAGATGAATAAATAGAAGAAAAGTTAATGAGGAAAGAAAACATAACAAAGCAAAAAATCGTCTCAGGAAAACCAAAAAAGCACATTTTTGATTAAAAATTTTCTTTCTAATGAACATATGGCATAAGGAAATGTTTTAGTTCCGTTAAACCAAATTATAATTACTGCATTATCATTTTCTATTCCTTCAGCAAGTTACTGATAATACTTTTCGACTGAATCAAGAAAGATTTGGGCTTAAACGAAAAAAAGCTTAAAAACCCCAACTCTTTCACTTCTTTCGTCTAAGCAGTTTACCTGTGCAAATGACACATTCAACTGTCAGATCGATATTTGCATTTTATAATTATGCAATATATTCGTGACGCGGGAACATTATGTTTTTCTGCATTTTTCTCTTATCTGTGTTTATTTGTTTTTACTTATTTGCCTTTGATTTTTATTTTTTATTAATTTTATTTTTAAACACATTTGTGCTTATTTCGTCAGACTCGATATATTTTTGATATTTTTTTATGTACTACCGCAATGATTAGTACTTTTTTATGTACATCAACAATGATTTAAATTCTTACGATGCTTTAACAGGTTCTGAGCGATTTGGCGAGAGTGGCATTGGAGGCGCTTTGAATCTTAAGGAAAGATGTTTGAAATAATGGGAAAATTTGTGAATCAGTCGATCAATTGAATATTGATCCAAAACAATGTACTACAATAAGTGATTGCCTCAGAAATTTTTAAGGATTTGAACAAATTATCGCAACGGAGCCGCAAAATCGGGCACAATGAATAAAATACGTAACTCGAAAATTTATCTATTTCTTTTTTGTTATTTTTATTCTTATTATTTACTATCGCGTCTTTTACTGATTTTTCAATCATTGCTTTGTGATAAATTCGATTTCGTCTGTCGCAGATCAGGGGGTAGAATATGAAACAAATTTAAATATGAAAAGGACAATTGGGTGGAGATATAGGAATGGGTTTTGCAATAAAACAAGCAAGAACCTATAAAATCTGAGAATTAATTTAAAAATAAATAATTATACTGTAATAAATATTTATTACGCAAAAACGCTCGGATCGACTGGCGGCGTAGCCTTGAACGGATTCTCAGTTAATTGCCTCGCGTGTATATCACAATATAATTTACCACCAAGCACGTAATAGCCTGAGAAAAGGTGTTAGATACGCGAAAAAAGTATTTAAAGGAGATGAAAAATATCGTTCTGAACAACTTTTATTTATTTTTTAAATTATTTATTTATACCCGAGGTGACGAATTCATTAATCTAACCAAGACGCATTTAAACATTATTACAGGCACTACTATTACAGGTTCTTATAATCTCGAGTGTATTTATTTTATGATATGTCCACGTTATGGAAAATTTTCCCTGAGAACAAATAGCCGATTCTATTGGAGTTTATCGAGCGAATTCAACAGATTTCTTCAACACAATGTACTCGTCGCCTTTACAAAATTGCAAAAAAATGTAAGAAATAATTTAAAGCTTCAAAAATTTGTTTTTGGCGTAGCTTACTGCCAATTACTCATTAGCTCAGCTCACACACGCAACTGAAAAAAATCTAAAAATTTTTAACCCCTTTCCCATTTTTGATCAAACCTTGCGTCCTAAAATCATTTTTATGTGTGTTTTGCCATTTATGGCCAAAATTAGCCGGTTATCTCCTTTTAAAATGGCCGACTACAGCCGCCCCAAAATTTTGAGCCGTTAACACGTATTTCGCTGGGCTGAGCGAGAAAAATCCTTTTTATTGTTTCTATATTGTTAAAACAGCTTCCACTATTTGATTACGATTTTTTGTTGAATAAACTTACAAAAACCTAAAAAATTATCGTATTTTGTTTAAAATAATATGCACATGTCAATTTTGTACTAAGAAATTTTTGTTTACCCTTGTACTTCAAATTCGAACCGCACGTTGCGCACACGAAGCACTCCGGGTGAAGTTGCTTATCAGCCGCTTTACAGAAAACGCCCCTAAAAAGTTAAATATTCTCCAGAAAATTCCCCAAAAAAATATTTTGCGCATTATCCATCTATTTACTGTATGTAGCGACCGCAGTGACTGCACGGCGGTAATCCTGCCAAATTTTGTGGCAAATGGTCCTGCCTCACCGGTTTTGGTCTCTCTAATGGCTGGGCCCCTTAAAAATACGCCAAAGGAATATACGGAAAACGGATGAAGAAAGAGGTAAACAGCGAAAAAGAAGACATAAATGAAGAACGAAACGATAAGAAGAAAAATAAAAATAAAAAAGTCAAGACGAAAGAGACAAAAAAGACGAGAAAATAGAATTGGACGATTAAAATGACAAAAAAAGTAAAAGACAAAAAATTACGAGATAAACCTGATAGATACAATGGCAAAACAAGCGATCGGGTCAATACCATGAAAATGGGCGTGGGAGTCTGGAGGTTTGAACCAGACATGTACGTGACGAAGATTTGGGGGTCTAGACCCTAAAAATGGAAAAAGGACGACAAAAGCGTAAAATAAAGGTCAAAAGTTGATATAAATAAAAAATTTTCCTTAAAACTGCTTTAAATTAATCAAAAGCAAGAGAAAAAGTGTAGCTATAACGCCATTCTAGCATTTATACCAGCTTTTCAAGTCAATTTGCCTCTAGGAGCTCAATTTTCGATCCCTTCCAGATTGTCCGATGTCTTGAAAATTGTAGTTTCGAATTTTCTTGTTTTGCAATTTTCTGATGCCAAAGAATAGGGAAAATGAGAAACGCCGAAGAATGGTGTTTTTTCCAGCACCTATCAATAATTTTAGGCATTTTTGACATTTAAAATTTTTGGATTCCTAAAATTTAGGCGCTGCCCTTGTCATGTCAGTGCCAAACATTGCAGTAGAAAATTCTGGGCATATGGATGGCGTGAAACTGGCCAAAATTCCAAAAACAAGCCAAACAGTCAAATCTGGGGGTCTACCGATTTTTGGAAGTCTACCGAATTCTCGGGGTGGGGGGTCTAAAAGATAAATGGGCAGCAGCCAAATTCTTTGGAGTACGGTGGGGCAGAATTGCCAAAAATAGCATCAGAAATTCAATTCTTGGATTTATCTATTTGGAATGCCCATTTGTTGTGCTCTAGATCCTCCTCCCACGCCCAAGTGTGATCAGTACCCTTGTCGTTCTGTTCGGATTCGTGTATTAATCGCAAAGTAGCCGACTTTAAATAAGCCGGTTCGTCGGTCGTTTCTTGCCGAACTCTAAAACGAAAAATCAATTAGTTATAACATTGTGAAATAATGTTATAACTATTAGCAAATTTTGGGCTAAAAATCCATTAATTCTCACTCCACGACAACTTGCGGATCAAATGGCTTGGCGGCAACGTTGTGCTTGGCTCCTGCGTACTTTGGAGGCTTAAAATAATATTGGTTTTAAAGAGGTTTATGCATTCGAAAATCGAATTTCGTTTATATGCTTGATTTTTTACAATTTTTAATTTGGAAAAGTACTTAAGTATAGTAGGAAAGTGATAGGCGAAACAGTAGGAATATTAGAAATTTTAGGGGAAGAACATACGGGTTCCTTGGGTGTTTAAGGGATTACCTTGCTTTTTTTAGGTTTTACCCATTGCTGCTGAATCCACTAAGCAACTAACTACGGACATGACACAATTTCAATTAAAACACAAAAATATGTTGTTTCGAGGGATTTTAGCATTTTTTGGCACAAAAAGTATATCATTCATTTTGATTAAATTGTTTTACATTTTTCTCTGTCTATATGTTTTAGAAAAGAAGATCACCATCAGAAACGTAAAAAAATGGTATTTTGACACGTACCCAACGCTTTTAAGCCGACAACGGCAGGCTGTTTAGAAGAAGCATTTAAGTCTGATCCACAGAATCAAAATGTTGTTTTTAAATGCGGAATAACCTAGCCTGTTTTGAAGGGACTACTGGACTCTGTGGGTATTGTTACCCTTCACGTAATGTCATACAAATTACTTCCAAATGTAAAAATTGTAAAAATATATTACAATTTAATGATTCTAAAAGATATCTATATAGTTCGTTTTACTAAAACTTGCTTATTTATTTAAAAACTCTTAGAAGTAAATAGCAAGTTTCTATACGTACCTATGTAATAAGGCTGATTGGTCCTTAAGTCTTAAAATTTTTCAGGCATCTGTCTCAAAAACATATGTTAAAAAAGCGCAAATCGTGCGAAACAGTCGATTAATGGAAAGAGTTACTAAAAATTTACGTATTAAAGAAAATTTAATGAAAAAGATAAATGCACTTGTTGCAGTATCTTAATATATTTTAATTTATATTTATCAATCTGCGGACTTTTAGAGCTTGATTTTTCGAACCTGCTGATTAGTATCGTGTTCCAAGGAATATTTAACTGGAGTGCTAGCGACTTCACCGGGCCCAACAACAACAGGCTTTACAGAGGGCGCCCAAATTCTTGCGCTTGTCCTACAAAAATTATGTCAATCGATTGTCGGAGTAAATAATTTTAAGGACAATTTTGTCATAAATTTTATGCTTAAAAAATTTTGGTTAATTGAACACTTTGAAGAAAATTTGGCTGAAAAGTTTTAAGCAGGAAAATATGACTGATTTTTAGTGATGCGTAATTTTCCATCTTTTCTCCGGCGTGTGCTACATGTTGATGTCATAAAATGGTCGTTTTTATATTAGAAATTTAGCATTTATTGAGATTTTTTGTTGAACGTTAGTAAACAAGCGTTGTGGTAAACTTTTCATGTATATATCAAAGCTAATGTTGTTTTTCCGATAATTTGGAAATCGCTTGCTAGACTGGTTGCGGTGTAAAGTCGGATTGAATGTTTAAGGAATGATAATAAAAAAAATTCATGATAAAAACAAAAATAATAAAAATATTAAAATTTTAAGAATTATTACAAATTATACATTACACTTTAAGCAATTAGCATAATACATTATACAATCACATAAATCAGCAGAACACACACTCGTACTTCAATGATGCAATTTTTGCACGGTTTCGAAAGAAAAAATATGATATAATTGTTAATACATTAAAATATTCAAATGTTCTACAGATAGAATAAAAAGATATAATTATAATATATATATACAATTACTTTCCAAAAAATGTTATTTGTTTTCTTTAATTATTCAAATTTTTCAGTTCAATATGAAAATATTTTAAAATTTGATATTTTTCGCAACACTAAAAATTTGTACAGCTGTTAACCTCTCCACGAATAATCTTAGCTGATTTCCGCAATTCATAATAGCTTCCTGAGCCTGCCTATGCGTCATATCGTCGACCGGTTGTCCATGGATTTCCCTTAAGTAATCTCCTTCTCTCAGCCCCGACTCTTCGGCGATGCTACCCGGATTTACCTGAAAAAAACAATAAAAGCAATATATTACGAAAATAAAAAAATGGTATGTAATGGAAAAATGAATTAAAAATCAACAAAAAAATTTTAAAAAACGCGAAATGCAAAAAATAATAAAAAAACTTAAACGGTGTAAGATTTTTGTTATAAAAGAGCTAAGATAAGTAAGCTTGGCAAGAAAAATACCTCAAATTTAATTAAAATTACATTGATAGAGTATCGGTTTGTGGCGATTACATTCAGCTTAAGCCAGAATTAAGCGTAGTCATATTATAGCTGATAATCGATTAAGCTCGTGCGTTTATTATTTTGATTTTCTTATTTTGTTTATTATGTTTTTTATTATTTTTTGTTGTCTAGCATTGAAAGGGAGCTTCTAAGAACTTACAATTTAAAAATGTAATGTAGATATAAAGTACCTGTATCAGTTTACTCATTGGTTGTGTCAAATTAGGTATTTTCATTCTTAGTCGATCCGGATTTCAACAGAGTGATTCATTAACGATTGATTAAATTTGTCAGCGCAACTTAGGCATTCAAATGCAGGTCTGAGAGCTCTGGAAGGGACTTATCGTCATGGATCATAAATTTTTTAGGCAATTTGGGAAGGTAAGTTCCGCAAATTTTTAATTTTTAGAAATAAATGCATTTCATATTTTTTCCAGTAAATTTATCAGCTTTGCTGTATCAGCGTATTCTTTATCAAACTGAAACCGTTAGATAAAATAAAGGCTAATAGAAACTTTATTGAAAGATGAAAATGGAATCAATAAATATCAGAAACTGAATCTAACAATCTTCTGAAAATCTAAGCTTTACTGATAAAGAATAGTTACTCAATTTTTCTTAATTGATTTTAATCCAGTCTCACGGTTCCTTCCCGAAATAAAAGTCTCTATGACTGGTTTTTGAAAAAAAGACTAAAAAATCGAAGAGGTCAAAGTTTTGACACTTCATAAATACAAAATTTTACATTCAAGAGTCAAAAATATTCTACGGAAGCAGGCACGTATCTAGCCCTCTGGATTTCGAAGGCCAAAAATTTTGAAGTTATGGAGGTAGGCAGCTTGATTCCCGCCAAAAACAAAAATTATATAAAAATTTGATAAATGTATAAAAAATATGGGCAAAAATAGTGGTTTTTGACTTTTTTACCGGCAAATAAAATACAATACAGAAGAAAAAATCAAAACAATTTCATTTAATTTCAACACTATACAAAACAATGTCCTTTAAACTAGCTATACAAATGAGATTTATCGGCATTCCATCCCAAGCACAACTCTGATGGAAATCGCTTAACTCATTTATACTCATTTCTGGTTCATTGCAAAAGAAAGTAATATAGAAAAGTAAATAATTTTGGGCAAAGCAGCGGAAAATTTAGGCGTATTCATCATGCCTTTATCCTAACTTTGACTGTTGAAAGGACAAAATTATACGGAAAAGCAATAAATCTGTCGAAAAAATTCAGGGAAACTCGTGCGAATGCCTTGGGAATGTGCGTGTAGCAAGAGTGACGGGATCCTCCAACCAAAGTCAGTATTATCCATATCCCCAAAGACAGCAATTATTTCATCTTTCCTCCATTTTGGCGAAAACGTACGTTTCTTAGCAATTTTTAGTTCTTTTCTGCCATTTTAAATGAAAAATTGGTGATCACTTAAACCCGTCCCCAGCCCCAAAAAATGGCCCAATCCTGCCAAAATTCTGAGTTATTATACGGTAGGCACGAAAGCGACATGTGCACATTCTGTTCCTGCTTTTTGTTCACTCAAAGTTATGTAACAACCGTACGTGTTTTTAGGGATTTGAAGGTTTTGGCCCCCCCGGCCCCATGCAGAATGGCTGCTGACCCCGCAAATGGCTGCTTAGTCCCCCAAAAAGTCGTCGATTTTCCAAAGCGTTTTTAGCTATATTTTGGCTTAAAAGTGTAAATTGTTTTGGCGCTCCGCGCCGTATACACATATTTTATTATATTCTTTTCAATGCGCTCGGATATTTTTAAATCCTCTCGAAATTTTTTTGTGTTTTTATGTCCTGAAAAGAACGAGCTCCGTCTAGAACGTAAAAAAACTGTGTTTTCGATGTGTGTCATTGTTTTTGAGCTCAAAAACATGTTTGTTTCAAGAAACTTTTCGGGCTGTTTCGTCAGAATTCCCATACTGTGTATGCTTGGTACGACTGAGTTACTTTTCCAACGATCAACGGAGCCAAATAATCTCTGCCGCCTTGCAGCCTGAAGCCCCAGGTCGCCGATGGGTTCTGCCTCACCAGGTGAATGGTGGCACTTTCGGCGGTCATATTCGTGCTTCAACTGGCCACAAGCTTCGATAGATAAAAATGGAAGGGTCGAATATGTAATTTGAAATAAGCAGTAATCGAATTTCTTTCTCCACGCCGAAATATTTCCAATAATTTTTGGCCCACTCCGCGCGACTATAGCAACGTTCACTACGCTAAATAATCCGTATTCGAAGTAACGGCGCAGCTTGTGTTTTTTAAAAGCCAGAAGCTAAGAAGTTTCGTTGCGCACGCGATAGGGTTGAAGCAAAATTCTAGCTACGATGCTTAACTCAAGCACGTGTTGTAGGAAGGAAAATTTTGGAAAGTGCAGACTCTTACTAAGCATCACAGCTTAAGTGAATAAGCCGCCGAAATATTCGACGTATATTCCCAAATAATGAACGAAAGCGGGCGAAGAATTTCGGCAGGGGGGCCGAGTTTCGTTTGTTAAGTTTTGAGTCTCGAAAATTACGTCAGTAAAGCTTACTTAAAGCGCTTCATTGACTGAATAAGATATATAAAGTTCCTGTAACGCAATGTGTCAAATAGTGTTCGAAAGAAATACAGGAAACAAATAAATATGTTTAAGACGCGAAATTCGAATAATTATGGAAATAAAATGAAAATGGGACATTAATGGCAAAACAGTTTTAGTAAAAAATAATAATAATCATACCAATATTAATAATTATTGTAGATAATATTTCTAGAAAATATTCATGATTAAATTAAATAAGGACGATATTAATAGTGTAGTGGAAATAAAAGATGTTATAAAAATAACAATAATAAAAATTATAATGATGAAACCAATATTATTAACATTAATAGTAATAATAATAATGATGAATAATAATAATAATAATATTAATAATAATAATAATAATAATAATAATAATAATAATAATAATAATATTAATAATAATAATAATAATATTAACAATAATAAAGAATATTGAAAATTATCGCAATATCAATAATGATATAAATAATAACAAGAAAAAATAGTACGTGCTTGTGTTTAAAAAACATTCAAATAAATATGTTCACTACCATAAAGAATGGAATTGTCACAAGATTAAGAGACAGAAAAAAGCCGCAACTTAAAAAGCTGTTCTTTCGCATATCTTTTTTCCCCAGATGCGCCACTACAAGCCGCAAATTCTTGCAAAGTTTGAGTTATAGACAACTAAGTAGAGCACAATAAATTAAAAATATTTCTTTTAAAGCTCAAATGAAATGAAAATCGTGCACACACGTGGGCGTGGGGGTTCGGGGTATGCAACCCCCTAGAAGTCTGAATACCCCCCCCTGCAGAAACCGAAATACACTTCCCAAGGAATTCAATTTTTGAAAATTTTTTAGCATTTTTTTCATGCCAATGGATAGTGCTTGATAAGAAACATTGAAAAATGATGTTTTAGCGCCATACATCCAATTTTAAGACAATTTTTGACCTTTGAAAAATCGTGCACCCCATAATTTTGGTGCTGCCCACTTATGGTCGTGCACTGTCATTACGCATAAATTTATTCATCATATTTATTGATATTTCCTTACTCACATTTTTCCAGTACACTTTCGTTTTTCACGATTCTTAGATGTTCAAGGAATGCTATAAATCCTGATAGAAATTATTGAAATTTGTCTGTTACAATTTCAGAGCATTTTGTTAGTTACAGCATGAAATTATATCAGGCGCAACGCGAGCAACAGGCTTATCCAAATTCATAAGCAAATGTACACCATTTTTTATGAAAAGTAAGAAGCATAGTCTCGTATCTATTCAAAGTTGTTTTGAGATTCATTTCAAATCGCACGAAAATCAACAATGCATTGCAACGTATGAAAAAAGGCTTTTATAAAAGAATTGATTAATAAATTCAATTCATCCTCTTCGCTTTTGGCAACAGTCGTTTGTACGTTTGTGAACATTATCTTTTACGGAGCTTTTTTCAAACTGAAAAGAATCTAGAAAATTTTTGATGTGAAACCCAGCTGACCACAGATGCACAGGATCGCGACAGAGAACTTCTTTTGCCAAATTTTTTTTAATTTTTTGCTGTCATGTCGCAAAAGGCTATATACTCCTCATTTATTGGTCAATTTTTCGCACTTTTGTAGAAAATGCCTTGAATTTTTACCTATTTTGTCTTTTTGCCTTATTTTTCTTACGAAATTCCACATTTTTCATCTTGCGGTCTAGACCGTGAAAGTGCATGTCATGTTCAGACGATCTATTGAGGTTTCGAGGTTTACACATTTTCGGTAAGAAAAAAAGGATATAGAATTTTTTGGTCAAGCTGCTGCAGACCTCCTCAGAAATAAATACTTTTTCATCATTTTCGCCGTTTTTCATTACTTAAGATAGAGCAAAAAATTGAAAAATTACTTTTTTATTATACCAGCACTTTTTTAGTCCTTTTTCTGGCGTTTAAAAATTTTTTCAGCCCCCGGACATTACGTATTATTCAGGGAGGCGGGGGTGTTCGGGACTTTGACCCTTCAGAATGGCTATTGACCCTCGGCATGCTGCGATCCCTTTAGAATTGTCAATTTTTCATGGAGATTGTAACGAAAAGTGTGTCTTTTTCAATGTTTTTAGCTCATTTTTGGCCCAAAAGTCTCAACTTTTCTGGAGCTTCACACCATATGCACATTTCTTGAACATATTTTGTTCAATTTACTCAATTTTTTTAATTTTAGAGATTTTTGTTTTGTGATCTAGAACGGACGAGCAGTGTCTAAAACGTCAAAAACAGTGTTTTAGACGTGTGCCGATTGTTTTTTAGCCCAAGCAGCACTTTTCAAAAATTTTCGGGCCTGAACCCACAGAATTCCCATATAGTACATAAATGCCCCTGACTCTTGGGATTCGGGCGTTGCCCGCGTGTAGTTTAGAAAGTTTGAGAGACTTACTCGCGGCTTCTATTTATGCCCTTAGGCGTATGTGCCTTTTGGAATTGAAGCTTGTTTTACTTAAGCTTCAATATTTCGACAATTTAAAAAATATTCAAAGTGGCCCAACATAATTTTATAATTGGATGTTGCGCATTATCCACGCATACTTTTTCCTCAATTTGATGCCACATGGGTCATTTAAGGGAGGAAACGTTCCACCGAGTTTCCCTATCATCAGGTAGAAGCTGATGCACAATTTTGCATTTGTATTAAAATATGTGATGGCGAGATTTTTTAGCAAATAACGTAAGTTCCTCAAATTTTCACCCTTAGAGCATTTGTTTTTTAGCAAATAACGTAAGTTCCTCAAATTTTCAACCCTTAGAGCATTTGTTGTAAATATTGCCTGTGAATTTCGTTTGAAATTACGTAGAGCAATAGTTCTATTTTGAATTTTTTAAGTTTTTTAACACGAAAGCTTAATTTGAGCCTTGTTGATATTATTCTCAGAGACGACATTACAGAGTACGCACTGAAACTCTGTTAAGTATGTACCTACAATTTCCCGACACTTGCGAAATGAGATTCCCCAGCTGACAAATAGAAAGAGCACTTCTTTGACGTAATATTACGCAGGAAAAGCGATATGCAATGCGACATCGGAAAGGAGCACCAACTGAAAATAGGCCAATATCTCCTTAATAATACCGCTACGCAGACTGCTAAAGGCAGACCAAGGTCGCCTTTTTATCACTTTTGGCCCGTTCAGGTATAATCTTAATCAATTTTTAAATTAACTAACTTACTATGTGACAAAAGTCGGCAAAAGAGATGTGATAATGATAAGCAGCAACAACAACAACAATAACAACAGCAACAATAGTAATGATAATAGTGATTATATTAGTGATAATATCAATAATGAATATAATAATAAGAAGATAATAATAATAATAATAATAATAATAATAATAATAATTAATAATAATAATAATAATAATAATAATAATAATAGTAATAATAATAATAATAATATTAATAATAATAATAATAATAATAATAATAATAATATTAATAATAATAATAATAATAATAATAATAATAATAATAATAATAATAATAATAATAATATTAATAATAATAATAATAATAATATTAATAATAATAATAATATTAATATTAATAATAATAATAATAATAATAATAATAATAAATAATAATAATATTAATAATAATAATAATAATAATAATAATAATAATAATAATAATAATAATAATAATAATAATAATATTAATAATATTAATAATAATGATAATAATAATAATAATAATAATAATAATAATAATAATAATAATAATAATAATAATAATGATAATAATATTAATAATAATAATAATAATAATAATATTAATAATAATAATAATAATAATAATATTAATAATAATAATAATAATAATAAAAATAATAATAATAATAATAATAATAATAATAATAATAATAATAATAATAATATTAATAATAATAATAATAATAATAATAATAATAATAATAATAATAATAATAATAATAATAATGGTAATAATATAAATAGTACATTATCAATATTTATTGTTTTGTTTATTGTGATTTTTGAATACAACGAATACTCAGCAGAATACGCAAATATTATATGAATTTTCAATTTCTCTCGCTACAGCCCAATGCTGGTTCGAAAGGTGAGAGAAATATTTTCCAAACGAGTGAGCGTAACAAAGAAGAAAACTGCAATCTAATGAAAAGGCGTCCCTTCTCGCGCAACGATTCAATTTGGCAAGTGGCTTTGTGCCCGTGGCGATGGCGTTTCGATATGGATAAGTTTAGGGTACCGTATGCACTGCCCATAGCAGTGTGCCTGTGCGACAAGGTTAAAGTGCCGCCGAGCATACAATTCGGTCAATTTTACTTTTATTTTGATTTTTCTAAATTTTATATATTTTATCTTGTTATTTTGCTCTTTTTCGATGATGTAAATGGGTTTTGGTGAAAACGAATGTGAAAAATTAATAAAACGTAATAAAAGCGTAATAATAAAAGTGTAATAAATATTTATAAATATATAATAAATAAAAAATAATAAATATATAACAGAAGTCCTAAAATCTGGAATTATCAAGTGAGTTACATTAAATGCGAGATTAGAATCGGAAAGTTCAATTTCTATCCTTTTCGTCGCTTTTCTTACAAAAAGTTAGGCGATTATACACTTTCGTCCAACGTCGCTAGCTCAATTTTGTGTTCACCTCTGGTCATAAAATGACATAATAAAAGTCGTAAAATTGTTAGAATTATCAAAAGCATGGAAAGCTGAATAGGGATTTCAAAAGCAATTACTACCTGAATAACAAGATATATTCACGCATACTATTTTGTAGGTAGCGATAAGAAAGCTAAAGTAGGTCAGGGTCAAGAATTTGAATGCGAATTGGTGCATTTTGGGGTCAAAGTAGTAAAATTTGAATCCGGTTGCCAAAAATACGTCGAAAGCGTAATCGACATTCCGGTTGCTTGCCTACCGATCATTCCAAACGTCTCGCCGGCAGCCCACGGCAACGTTCGAACTCAAACTCATCCACGGGAAGAAACTAAGAAATTATGAAGATAATGATATTATTGTAATAGATATGGGGCTTCATAACATAGTCGAATTGAGCGAAATTGGGCAGATCTTCGAATATTTAATTTAAAAAAATTTTTTAAAGGTTTTGTATGATTACAATTGCAATTTTTTTGCAGTTCTATGACAAAAAAACATTGAAATATTATGCTTTCTGACAATAACAGTCGATTTTGCACCCTTTTTGGCCCATTGGAAATTTCGAGTTTCCGAAATTCTGAAATAATAGGAAGTCATTTAAACGACACAAAAACGAAAAACGGATAATTTAGAGGAAAAAATGATAATAATGAATAAGTAAATAAAAAGTACAAAAGACATAGGTAGAAGTGCAGAATGCTATTAGTATAAAAGAAGCAGAAATACGCGAGGAAAAGCACAAATGTATTTCAAAAATTATATCATGAGAGATTATATGTTTTACGAGGCGCAAGACTGAAGCGTGAAGAAGTAAGAAGGATTACATACAGCGAAAAAATGATTTAGACAAGTGAGGTCATCAGAGAGAGGAACTAGCTTGCTACAATTTCGTGCCTTTAATACTCTGAATGCAATTGCAACCTAGCAGCACCAGTCCAGGCGGCTGGACCGCCTCAAAAAACACTATAATATATATAGTAGAGCATAAATTAAAATATATTCAAAAAATTAAGGCATTATTTATTCTTATAAAGCAAATGCATCAATGCGAAAATAGCAGAGTAGAGTTAAAATAATACAATGATAAGGTAAACTTCAAAGATCTAAGAAAAATGTGCACCCATGCACTGAAAGACTTCGAGTGCACATTGAAAAACTTAAGTGAATGAGGAAAAAATCTAAGAAAATGTGCATCTGCTAAAAGACTTCGGATGCTCAATGAAAAACCTAGGCGGATGAGGACAAAAAATGTGTATAGACAGTGTCAAATAGTGGTTTACTAATTAGTTTGGCCCAATTATTAACAAAATTTACGCGCCGGCGTCACTAGCTGTGTCCTTCATTTAATTCAATTGCTACTATAACACACATATAGATTCAGCAAGCTAGAAAAAATAAACAAGGATCACCAAGTAACATACGTACATATCAGTCTTATTCATCTCGTTTTTAAAACCAAAAATAGATTGTTTGAAAGAAGCGTAGAAATCAGGATCGAAATGAACGTCAAGAACTAACGTGTATGATAAGATATTTCGGCAATAAGTTCATGAATAAATCAGGGGAAGATATCTTTGATCACACATAGACATGAGGACGGTCTGAAGAATTCAAGGGCATCAGCCTTTTTTGTGGGGTTATGCTTGGTGCAAAACTGTTAATTCCAAAAACATGCCAAAAATTCAATTCTGGGAGTCTATCGACTTATGGGGGTCTGACGGATTCTCGGGGATCTAGATCCCTAACCTCCTAAGTCCACGTGTGATCTAATCCTAGAATTGGAACCACCCTTTAATTGACAGATGCCAGAATTCATCAATTAAAATTATTTTCGTTTTTTTGCGATTTTTTCCATATAAATGGATTGATGAGAAGTGTCAAAAACTCAAAAAGTAGCGTTTTCGTCCCCAGTCATTAACTTTTTTGGTACTTTTGACCTTTCAAAATTTTCGAATTCCCTAAATTTGGTCGTTGCTCATGTATGTCTACGATCCTAGCAAGAAAAACGGGCACCTTAAACGGGTAAAAAATAAAATAATGTCAAAAGGGTAAAAATTTAACTTTTTTCACAGTGCTTGAAATCACCAGCTAATTAACAATAGAAAGTCATCAATATGATAAAGAAGATAAAAAAAATAAAACAAAAATTATAACAGAAAAATGGAAAAAAATAAAAAATAAAAAAGTTTAGTTTTGCGCTGTTTAAATACTAAGAAGCTTTGCAAAATCAAAAGTGTCTAACAAACATTTTGTTTTTATCCACAGGCAGAAGGATGTTTTTCATGTATCTCGATGTTTTTTTGCTTACTTGTCCAGGTTTTGGCTTTAAGTCAAATAAAAAATGTTTTTTCGCTTTAAAGTCGATTTTCGTTGCCATGCGTTTTCTTCTTTCTATCAATTTTTGTAAAATTTATCTAGAATTCTTGTGCTTTCTCTATTATACGTGTATTTTAGCCGAAATTGTTTACAAGACTTAACATTTGTACCTTAAAATCAGGCGCGGATTTAAGGGGGCGGAGGGGCGGCCGCCTCCAATTGGCCAAAAATATTTGGCGAGATAAAGAATGGATGTGCAATTTGCAATGATTTTTGGCCGTCAGTGACCATATCTATTAATGACATTTATTTACTTTCTTGGCGACCTGGAAGCCAATTTCTGTTCATGTAGGTTTCAAAACAATTTTAACAGGAGAAACAGCTATTTTTTCATAATTTTCTTCTATTTTCAATTGAAAATTTCGATGTTTCGCATTAGAGGCTATAAATACAGGAAATCAAGCAGTAAATCATGCTTCTAGACGTCTATCTGCCTTAATTTTATAAATTTTCCGGCGCTCCCCGCACCAGATTTTTGTAAAAGTCAAAGAAATTTAATGATTTTTTTCGCACAAAATTGTCGAAAATTTTTAAATTTTTTGAAAGAATATTGCGTCAAAAGTGATTTTATGTAAAAGTATACAATGTAAGACACTGAAAAAACGCTATTTCGCGCGTTAAGGGCAAATTTTCGGACCTATTTTTGACTGTTTTTGGAAAAGTTGGGATACCGCCCCCCTTAGGAAAATCCTAAATTTGCCACTGCTTAAAATCTTGTTTTTTTGTTTCGGTCAAGTTTTAGCATGAGCTACACGTCGCCTAAAATTTCGATAGTACGCCGCCTATATTTATTGTTACGATTTTGCTAGAAATCGCTCGTTGTAAATTTACTTCGTTCATTCGTTCAAAGCAATAATAATTATAAAAATGAAGCCCTTTGTGACATTTCTAACGTTATTTTTTTACAGGGAGAAAAAAGAAAAACTTCCAAAAATTCAACGAAAGTCTACAATATATAGGCGAAAATCGATTAATTAGTCCAAAAAATTGCATTTTAAATTTTTTGGAAAATTGAAAATTCTGAGATAAATTGAAGGGAGATTCAAAACCCCTAACATATCAATGTCAGCAGCTATTATTCTTATTATTATTCATTCACGTAAATTTGTTTAGCATCATCTTGAGAACATTAACTTGATATAAAAAAGAAAAAGCTTCACAAAAGGAACGGTCGAACCAGCAGATAACTAGCCGTTGAATAAAGGCAAATATTTTTTAGGCAAAATTTTTAAGAACTAACGGCAAAAAGTCGAAAAATGACCCAGAGCATGCGTTTATCGTCAAAGTTGTGAATGTGAATGATCTTGACCACACATAAATATGGGGGTTTGGGGCTCCCAAACCCCCATATTTATGTAAGTCAAGATAATTCAATTTTTAAAAATTTATGTTTTTTCGCAATTTTTTGATGCCAATGGATAGTGCTCGATGGTAAACGTTTAAAAATTGGGTTTTCCGCCATACTAAGATTTTCAAGACCATTTTTTGTCTTTGAAAAATCTTGCACCCCCCAGAATTTCGATGCTGCCCACCTATGATCTTGGCACGTCCAAAAAAATTTAAAGGGTCAGAGGTGTGTGCGAGGGCACTATTTTAAAAGCACTGTGGAATATGAGACGAACATCAAGAACAAGACAAACCATGCTTCAATAAGAAACTTTTCACGGCAACGATTGAAACTAGATTACTAGTCTATTCATTTTTTACTATATATTGTAAAAATTCACCGTATTTTCGCAAATTTATCTTTTTACGCTCTTGAATAAAAGAACAACGTTAGAAAAGTATATAAGTCTGTATTTCTGTGGACCCCGAAACACAAACTTTGTTGATCTAAAATAGCCCAAAAAAGTTTATGCAAACGTCAAAATAGTATAAAAACACTTTATTTTACAACTTCTGGTTTATTTAAAGCACATTAGCAGAATCTTTTATTTTTGTACCTGTCTGACTCTAAACTCGTCCTATTTCTATCATTAAACTTATTTGTTCCTATGTAAAAATTAGAGCTCAGGATTACACGTGGAAAAAATATTATCTTACTTGTAAGATTACGCAGAAAAATACGACATTTTACATGGAAGATCACGAGAAAAGTTTATCACTACTCGTGCATAATAGCATGACAGAACTCATTTTTTCATTCAGAAACACATTAAAACGCTTAACATTACTATCTCAATCTTTTCAAATGCAAAACCTTGACACCTATCACTAAAAATTCACTTGAATTGTGAATAAGATCGTTCACTGAAACCACTGCATACAACGAAGGTAAAATTTTGGATTTTTGTCTGATGTAAATACTTACTAAATCGAGGTTTTCGAAAGGCTGGATGCAAATTTTTAACCAGCAAATCCAGACAGCATTATCAACATACTGACTGCTGAATAATCGGCTGTTTATTGAATTTAATCCATTTTTATGACTAAATCGCAGATTTCACATTTAATTAGAGAACAATCGATAAATATGAAATCTTCTTATATTGTCGCATTATTAGACTAAGCTTTGGACACCGATATTTTTGACACTGCACAAGTAGTAAATAATCGTTTAACATGCGCTTAAATATAGAAAAATGTCAAATTACGTTTAAATGTTCCTATTTACCCAGATTTCGTAAAATTTACGTGGAAAATGTCAAATTACGTTGAATTAAGCGGAAATAAAACTTATCCTACCTAGGCTGAAAGTTCGTTTTTAAACGTTTCTCGCTGAGTAAAATTTTAAATCAATCTTTAAAAAAGTTTAAAAAAGTGGATTCAAGTAAAAATCCGGGCTCTCATGATTATCTAGCATATATACGGAATGAAACCCTATCGATTTATCGGCTTAATTAATTGGGAATCATTCTAACTTCAGCTTCAGATTTTTATGCAATCAAGAGCATTCCTAACCAGCATAGTAACGTAAAATTAATTTTGTCGAAAAAGCCTGTAAAATATTTTCTGTATCTCTGTTCAACAGCGCTTTTTTCACCATACATGAAAAAAGTTATAAAATTCCAAACCATAAGAGCCAGAAATGTTTATCGAGTGTTCCAGGAAAGTTGCAGCTTATAAAACAATGAGAAATAAAAAAATTACAACTCCTTTCAACGCGTAAATTATACAGTTACGTGCACATTAAATGCATCATGGATTTTTAGAGTAGAAAAAGACGCGTTTTTGGACAGGGGCAAAAGAAAATGTCAAAGCAGGTTGGGCGGGGTCAAGAATGCGAATCGAACCAGCGTGCTTCGGAGTTCAAGTAATAAAATTCGATATCAATTGCCAAAAAAATATCGAAAGCACAGTCGAAATGAGAAAAATTTAAACAATTCAAAAAGATTAAAAAAAACATAAACGTCATATCCAGTTTGCAGTCGGCGACCCACAGTCGAATCACGTTCGGATTTTGACTGAAAATAACAAAATTTGATAAATAACATATAATTTTATAATACATTATTTTTATCTTTTTTTACGTCAGCGATGGTATTTTTAAGCAATTATAGGAGTCGAGGGTTTGAGACATAGACATGTCGAAGTTTTTGTATAAAATAAGGCATTATGAAAGACAAAAATCAAGATTACTTTGCAAAATACTTGCAGCCGAATAGAACTGTGAATTAATTTTATATGTAACAAATAAAACAAAACCTGGGATTAAAGGATTTGTTGGGCAATATACCTACTTGAAAGCCTTTTTTGGGGGCCAATTCAGCTCGAAAACGTTGAAAATCCTAAATTGTTATTTTTGTCGGATGCCCACAATGCAGTTTCGCGATTTTGATCGTTTGAATTCAGATCCTGTATGTTTTTGTAAAACAGTTCGCCCAATCAATTCTATCGTTTTTACTATATTTAAATACTCCGAACGTTATATGTAATTAATTGCCACTTAATTGCCTCATTCGCGTACTTTGGTTGTTCTAATTTGCGCAACTTAATTGGTCCTATTCATGCAACTTTATTTGAGCAACTAAACGAATTGCGTTACGGGATGTATGTATGCAGGTATCTATCATACATGGACAAAGTACGGGTGTGGCTAGAGGAGGGAATGAAATTCAGGAAATGACAAATGCTTAATTATGGTCATTGTTTTTGTACAAGACCAAAGAGGTCCTCAAAAGTCAATGTGCATTCTGTACATTTCTATTTTATGCATTTGCGGTAAAGTGGAATTCTTGATTCTTGTTAGTGAAGTTTAGTCAGTTTGTGGGTTTCTAGTGATGCAAAATACAATAATTTATCAATACGGCGAAAAAATCTTACTATTTTGACTTTTTTCGGGTAGAATTTCGGTCCTTTTTTACGCAGTGTCTCAAAAGCTGTTTTGTCGCACCTTTCGTTACCTGAAAATTCTGGCACTACCTGATCTTTTAAAACCTTAAATAGGAGCAATACCCATACGTGTTCTTTGGGGTTGACCCCCACCATGTTAACTGACTCCCCGCAGAATGGCCGCGACCGCGTCTCCCCAGAATTGTCGATTTTTCGTTAAAATCATAAAAGGGTGCCTTTTTAAGCGTTTTAACTTATTTTTGGCTTAAAACTCAAATTTTCGGCGCTTCACGCCACATACAAATTTTTTGACTACATTTTGTTCAACTTAATCGATTTTTTCAAATTTTTTCGAAAATTTTTTATGTTTTTACGAGCATTGTCCCTAGTTTTTGACGTGTGTCCATCGCTATTAGCCCCAAAGAAGCGCCTTCATAAAAATTTTTTGGGCCTGACCCTCCTTCCCCCAGATATCCTACGCTGTATACCCCCTCTCACATTTCAATGCCCATGTTTGATAGCCACTACGGAAACTAGAGCGATATCTAAAATTTTGTACTTTTAACGATTTCGTTCAACTTACGACTCGTCCTCGAACAACATAACGCGTAATTAAATACGGGTAAGAGGCACTTTCGAACGAAAATTATAAGGAAAAACGCTACTAGGACGTAGAATAAAATTTCCGACGTCATAGCCAATCCCTCAGTGAAACTGTTTATACCGTCGAGCCAATGCCTGGGGTCCAAATATGCCCAGAAACTATTCCACGTGAATTCGTTGCAACCAGGGCATTGGCCCTGGTTGTTGGTCCAATACCGGGGGACGTCGACATTGTCCAACGGTTCGTCGTCCAATGGGACCCACTTGCATACGGTATTTTTGGGCCTATCGTTGGGGTACAAACATAAGTAGCGGGACGAATCGACAGTGTGCGGCAAGAATATTAGTCGATTTTGCTGAAGTTTGACGGGATCGTTGAACGCGTCGACGTTGCTCAAATAAACGCTAAACGCCAAGTCGGATTTTATCATCCGCTCGTCTCTGCGCAGAGATCGAAAATTAGACAAAAAATTTATTTAAAAAAAATAAAACTAGAATTAGTTGATTCCTTTTTCAACGGTAAAAAGTATAAGAAGGTACGATGTATTGGATGAATATTTTTTTCAAATAATTTACCAATTTTAAAGTTCAATAAAGCGAAATTATTCATAAAAACAAATTATTTATGAAAACGATTATTTTAAAATTTATTTTTTCAGAGTGCCGAAAAAATTATTCTTGAAAGTCATAAAAAAGCTATAATTTAACTGAAACTTTACCTATACCTCTAATTTGAATTCGCCTGTAAAACTCTCCGTCAAACACGAAAAAACATTCAATACTTAAACATATTTTTTGAACTTTTCAGGTATAAGTTCTGCTATTTTATCAGACTCAAATCAGGTAAACACACAACATTTGCTGTTTCATTCATTGCAATATTTATCAAAAAAGATTACTGATGTGTATGCCGGTACTTGTCGTGAATTTGTTTGAAATGTCTTGCCTAATTTCATTCGAAAATTCAAACGTATCCCTAATTTTAAATCTGCTAAAAGAACAGAAAAATTTAATTTCATATAAGTATCTGCGCTTTAATTTTAAGTGGGAAAAGCAGTCGTACGCATACATGGGCAGCAAGGAAATTCTAGGGGGTCAGAATGGGTCCAATCACTAAAAAATTTTACTAAAAATAGAATTCTGAGAGGTCTACAGTAATCTGGGGTGTTTCAACTTCTGGGGTACAAACACTCCTCCTCCCCTAACTGTCCGCCCCAAGGCCAAGTGTGGTAGTATGATTAAAAGGTACAGCATTTGTCATAGTGATTGCCGAAATGGTGCATTTTAGAGAATTGTTTTATCGGAAAACTTTCCCGTCATTCTTCCCACTTACGATTACAAAATAAATGAACTTAAAAAATTCATTATTTCGATCTGATTGTGTTTTTCTTACTCTATAAATACAGTCTTTTACAACACTTATTCCAATCCGAAAAATCAACTTGACAAAATTTCATTTATGCAGCTTTTCAATAAATTTTGGATTCAAACAATGTGCTGATACTTTATTCATTTATTCGCTCTATGCTTTTACTACCTTTTCTAATCATTTACGTACAACTAAGGGTACGTGGAGTCTGCTCCTTTTTTATTTTCGTCCCTTCTCTAAAAGCTTGAAAAAAATTCAGTTTGAACATAAATATATTATGCTAATAAACATTTTATAAAATTTTTAAACCGATAATATTCGTACCTATTATCATTTCGATTCACATTTGCATGTACTTTTGAAATGTGCTAACTGAATGGTTCCACTAATTATACGTTAAAAAGCACAGCTTTTCAGCCTATTTTAAAAGAATAATGATAAACTTAAGAGAAAATGCTCAAGAACTACAAAAAATGATAGCAAGAAAACGAAATTAAAATATCAATTTTTTAAAATATTTTTCATACTTCATATGTGTCCGGAATCCCAATCAGCCGCATTCTATTTAGTTCTTTAAATGACTGTACCGTTAATCTCATTAAATTTGAGCCAGTTTATTGATGAAAAGCTTATTAATAGATTCTTATTTTTATTATTATTATCATTATTCGTTATTTATTCGTGATTATTGTTGATAATTTATTCGTTATTATATCGTTTTGTCGGCCTGATTGACTTAGCCTATGGTGAATTTTTAGTAATGAGCTTTAAAACCTACCTACATCGTTTAACATTGACTGAAATGCTAGGTGTATTCAGCCGTTTATAAGCAACGGTTTTGAAGCAAATAAAAATTTCTCTGTCTCAATTTAGCTTCCTGATCATGCATAGGAGAATTCAAATTCTTAAAGAGGTGTGTGGATTGGGGAGGATTCAGAAATGTTTTAGGGGTCACAAAGGGCTAGAAGATCAAACACCATTTTCCGATGTTTCTCATCAAGCTCTACATACCTGATGGTATCTAGAAATCGCAAAAAATATATATTTCAAAAAATTTAATCCGTGGGATCTTTTTGTCGACATAGTCTCCTAAGTTAGCCTATAGGATTCCAATCCCACGTCCATGCGCGTTCCTGACCATCGGAAAAAATGTATAACAATGATTTAAAAAATAAAATCACTATGAAAATTATAAAAGAAATCATCCGAGTTAAATTCTAGCGTTATACCTGTATAGGGAACCGATTAGGGTCCCCAAAGTCGATCCGTTGCCCCCAAACGACACGTTCAAATATTTATTGGAGTACTTATCTTGTCGGATCGACGCCCAAAAATCGTCCAACGCCGGCGTTTTGTACAACGTGCTCAAGTCGAATCGACTGTCGAGCACTATGCGGAGATCGACCGACGGCGGATCTTTTGCAGTTACGGATATTTGACGGAACGGTTTTTCGGAACCACCCGGATCGGTCCCAAATCCGTTCGGATCCGTTCGCAATCCGTTCGCATCCGCTCGCGATCCACTCGCATCCGTTGCAAATCCGTTACCGTCGCCCGGTAATCCCGTTGCAACGACATTCACTTCGTCGATCCACGGTTCTTGATCCCGCACCGAGTGCCACGGAATACCGTTTTTACGGTACGGTAACGGATTCGACGACGGAACCGTATCCGACGACGAAAAGCCCAAAGTACCGTTGCTGTCGTAATAGTGGGCCTTGTAAATTTCGCTATACTTTTGCTCCTTGCAGTTTTGAACCTGGACGTGGTGGGCGTCCTGAACTTCGACCCAGCCGTTTATGACGGCCCATTTGCCGTCGACGTTACGGAACCAGCCCAATTTCCCCGTATTCCACTCGTACGGTTCGTTCAACGGCACGCCGGTGTAAAGTTGGACGGGATTTGTGGATTTTTTAGGCACCGAAACGGACGAATGTTCGAAGAAATACATACCGGTCGGTAACATCGAATGATATTTTCCGCCGCTTATCGAAATTTCCAATCGGTCTTGCTCGTACTGTACTTGATGATCGCGATTCAGGGGCACATTAAATGGACAGAGTTAAAACATTAATTAATTAATTATTATTATTAACTTGGTATAACTGATTGTTATTATGACAATATAATAATTAATAAATACTAATTACTGATTAATGGTAAATTAATAAATAAAGATAAATGCATAAATAATAACTAGTATACTTATTTTTTGTAATAATTAATTATAACGTAGGTAATTCGGACAAGTTATTTATTTATTACGCATTTTCAAAATTTTATGTGCGCATGCAAACGAAAATAGATGGGATAGTGAAGAGAGAATAGGAGGGTGAAATTTCAAATGGTTGTAAATTATTTCATGTTTATCTTCTATTTTGTTATTTCGACACTGTTTGTTTTAAGCGATTGTTTTTTACAACTTTTGATTTTTTAAGCAGTTTAGTTTTTGCCGCTAATTGCCTTATGATTTGAATTTAAAAGTATGGCTATAGTGAAACATTAAGGTTGACTTGGCCAATAGTAATTTGATTATGTGTAGTAATATTCTATAGTACGCTAATTTCTCAAATTAAGAAAAGGCATTCCTAACGATATAGATTCCAGTATAGTGCATACTGTGTTTGTAGAAAAATTGTAATCAAAGTCCCCAGCCATACATGGTCAGCACTTGAATTCTAGTGTCCAAAAATTTTCAACGATCAAAAAGCTGCCCAAAAATTGATTTTGGGGGCAACCATCTCTCAACGTGTTTTTAGCAAGCTCCATGCAACAGCATCAAAAAATTCTGAAGAAAGCGAAAAATGTCGACAACATCAATTTCCGAGGGATCACTCGGTTTCTAGGGGTACAGACTCCAGGCTTCACGCACACGTTTGATTTTCCCGGGTATTTCTGCGAAACAATAATATCTGATTTTTTCGCTTTTCTCTCTTTTCTAATCGTAAATTATGATTATAAAATTTGGGTCAAAATTCGAAATTTTACTTCATTATTTATGCAATTTATATTAGAACGATTGCTATAGCTAGCCCATTTAACAATTTTCAATCTTTTTTAAATTAAATTTTTTTAAACAATTTCACACTTAAGCCACTTCAGAGATTTTATTCCATCATTTATACGATTTAATTGAGAAGAATTTATTAAGCTAGCTCATTGAACAATTTTCAATCTTTTTAAAATTCGATTTTTTGTAAAAAAAATTACTAGAGTCTACATCAAAGATTTTACTTTATTATTTATGCGATTTAATTTAGAAGGGTTTACAAAGCTAGCCCACCAAACGATTTTTAATCGTTTTAAAATTAGAATTTTTTGGACTATTTTCACTTATGCCTACTTCAAACGTTTCGTTTCGTCTCATCGTCCATCCGCCATTGGACGTGAGGACGAAAATGGCATAAGAAAATAGACCTGTGATAGTCGGTTGAGCTAACTGAACGGCTTCGTATTGCTTATTGTTGAAAGGGGTCAATGTGACGTCACAACAAAGCTCAGCTTCTGAGCCGGTCAAGCAACCGTCGGCCTTTTGATGAGCGTGATAGGTCGTAACGCAGTAAGCAGAAGACCTGTGGGAAGATCAAGAGCACACGTTGGCTTGAGGAGTTTTCACCCCACCCCACAAAGAGCTTTAAACCCTGCTCCCCCGCATATTACTTTGGACCCCCAAATTTCTATTTTTGATAACATTTCTAGCGATTTTTGGCAATTTCACCCAACCAGACCTATCAGAATTTTTTTGTTGCCCATGAGTCGTTTCCAAACGTGCACAGTTCTGGGGTTCCAACCATACCAAAATCTTTTCTAAGATTTATTTTTTGGGCTAAAAATGATGGGTATTCGACAAAAACGCCATTTTTAGTGTTTCTAACAATGCTCCTTCTTCAGAGCACAAAACATTAGAAAATTAAAGAAAAAATGTGAAAAAATCTAGTAAACTGAAAAAATATAGACAAAAAATGAATAAATGGTGCGAACCGCCGAAAATTTGACAATTCTGAGAGACAATCGCTAAAATCGATGCTGAAAATAAACGAATTTAAGGGAAGGGCTAAAAAATTACCCGAAGGGTGAAAACATTTCTGGAGGACTTTTTCAATATTTTAGAATTCATAAATTCTTGAGATTTTTAATTTTTTAAATTTAGAAATTGATTTTCAATGATGTTTTGGGTCTTTTTTCAAATGGTGCATAGATGAATAAATTGTTTAAAATTGAAGTGGAACGATGTGAACGTTTCTAAAAAAAAGTTTTTTTAATTCAAAAATACAAAACTCAGCGAAAAACATCACTTTTTTGCGCGGTTTCGGCCTTTAATTAAACTTGTTTGCAGGGAATTAAGAGATGTTTTAAAACTCGTTCAATATTTCTGGCTCTTGATGCAAGGATAAGGAGAATTTAGTTGGAGAAGACAAGTATCTATAGAAATTTTACAATTTCGATTTTGAATAAGAGTAAAAAATAAAATAAAACTTCAGAATACAGAAGTTAAGTAGGAAAGAAAATTTTTCACCGTAAAGATAAGGTATGCCTAAAAATTATTTAATATGCAGCAAACATATTATGATTTGATAGTGCGATACTCATTAAAGAGATTCGATGATTCAATAGCAGCGTTTCCGCTTTAAATCCCAAAATAGAATAAAATTAGTAAAAACAGAGAAAACTCTCAATATGCTTTGGAATATCCTAAAAACTTAAATTCACTACATCTTATAACTCTAAAATTTAAGATTTTCTTATGTATTTATTGCAGAATCGCTTGAGCGATTCGCTATTGAAATGATTTATTGTTTAAGTAAAATAACCATCAAATGTGAGCAAGAACATTCAAATTTAGTAGTATAGAGAAAATTAATTTTCGGATACGAAGCTAAAAATTTATAAGATTTCTCTTAAATTTTATGCGCATTGAGTTTTCTGAATAATAAAGCCGAAAGGTTAATTTTTGAAAAATTCAGCAACGATTAAATGAGCCAGAAAACAAAACGAAATAAAAGATTCATTCAAAAGCTAACCTCCTCTTAAGTTTTTAAATTTTAAGAGCATACATATTGCGAAGTCGATTATTCATAAAATCTTTCATTCTAAGGTTTAATAGTACAATTATTGTAATTATATTCAACCGGACGACGCATTTATGTTCAGTTAAAATTTTGTTCGGAAAAAGTTTTCCATTTTGTACAAAATTTAACAAATACCCAAATAATCCGAACCCATGTATAAAAGAGATAAAGTCTCTAAAAAGCAACGCCCTTTGTCATGCTCGAATAAGCTTGAAAGTTTCAATTGACATTCGGTCGCAGCGTGCAATATAGAAGGACTATTGCGGAGTTAATTTCTTAACCATTATTTCCAAAAAAAATTATTATTTTAATTATTGATAATTATTATAAATACCTGCTGCAATTCTTATAATTATAACCGACCGGACAATGATTTTCGCCACCGGGGCAATCGCAGACGCATTTCGATACGATTTTTGGCACCGCGAATCGATAACTTTGCCTGATCGGATAAGTTTGCCTCGTTCCCACGTACGTTACGGTATAAACCAAAGTATGGGCTCTGTGGGCGGTCGTTGCCGAAAATTCCGAACCGTTCGAATTATCGA
This sequence comes from Mermis nigrescens, assembly GCA_036768485.1. Lineage (NCBI taxonomy): Eukaryota > Metazoa > Nematoda > Enoplea > Mermithida > Mermithidae > Mermis > Mermis nigrescens. The sequence continues at coordinate 472,436 of JAVLUZ010000165.1, read as the reverse complement.
TTTCCGGCGGTAAACGAGCCTTCAGGCACAATATTTGGCCCTGGTTCAGCCGCATTTCGGCCACGGTCGACACCGAGACCGAATCGGTGTCCAAATTTTCTTCCGGCGCCCTTTGACCCCGCGTAGTGGCGATTTTTGAGCAACGAGTGAAAGGCAAAATTTTGGCAACGTTCGAAGCGCAGCCCGAATGGGCGATCGTAAGGAGAATAAAAACTAGTTCGATTGCCATAAATTGATTATTATTCTAGGTTTTATTCGGGAAAAACGTTTATGGATGCGAAGCTTGGCCCAAAACTGGCGAAGATTGGTCGGCTTAGCCGAAATCTGGCAAATTGTCAAATTTCCGCCTAAATTGGCCAAATTCCGCTATCGTTTCGGACGCGTGCGTTCATCGATAATTCAACTTGCATCCGATAAAATCTAACGATTAAAACATGGCCAAAAACTAAAAAGATTGATTGGCTTAGCCGAAACTTTCCAAGATTTATCTAATTCCGCCAAAATCGGCCAAACGTCTATATCGTTTTAAAGGCGTGCTCCGTCTAAAATTTAACGTATTGAAATTTTTAGGATTGGCGCATTTCCCGATGAAATTCGACGCAATTGAAAATTGGCCAAAATCTGATGAAGATTAGTTGGCTTAGCCAAAATATGCCGAAAATTATCAAATTTCCGCCAATTTCGGCCAAATTCACTATTTTTTGGAAGCGCTCGCGTCGGACGAAAGTTCAGAGTATTAAAATTTTTAAATTTGCATATATTTTGCGATAAAATCTGACACACCTTCGTAAAATATAATAATCCGTACGAATTGGATCGCTAATTGGCTGGATGTTGCGCCATTTAATCGTTCAACGCACGTTGCGTTTTTCGTATAATTACCGAATATTTAATATACGATGTATAATAATTGAAGAGGGCCAACGAAAATTCGGCCATGGAACGTTCGTGAGGTTGATGACAACGATGATATCGGATTTAGAGCGCGCAACGGTTTTGTAATAACATTTCCATATTCTTTACCGCGACCTACAGTATAGCAAATTATGTGTTTAGAGGTATGCAATAATATTGTGTAAGCATACTTATTTTGCTAATATCGAAGCATAATACGACATAAAATTATTACTGCTTTTGCTGCGGTGGGAACCGTATCCGCCGAAACTTTTTCTGTTATAATTTCGAATACGATGACACTTTATGCACGAATAACTTTCAAAGCGGCTCTTCTACGTAGGACAATTTTTCGGGCAAAAAAATCCCACAAAATTTCGCAGAATTTACTGCCATGTATCTGTATAAGAGTAATTATACTGTTTCTCTGTTGCAGTTTCGAAGCTGTCCTTAAAAAAGTTCCACTTAAAAATAAATTATGTACTCTAATACGTCAAGTTCGTTTTGTTAGCTTTTGGAGGTTCACGTGCGCGATGACTCAGCAGTAGAATCGGGCATGTACTCGTAGCTAGCGGCTAAAATGAATAATGTGGAACCAGTGGTTCCATTCGAAATTTTAGAAAACTAAAATAATTATCGTCTTTTTCACATTATTATATACTATATTAGCATAGGTGGGCGGAACCAACATTCTGGGGGTGCGAGATTTTTCAAAGGTCCGAAAATGGCCTTAAAAATGGTGGTATGGCTAAAAAACACCATTTCTCAACGTTTTTCATCGAACACTATCCATTGGAATCGAAAAATTGCGAAAAAACAAAAAAATCCAAAATTGGATTCTGGGGGGATATTTTCAATTCTAGGGGGTATATTGGTTTCTGGGGGTGCATACCCCCTAAACCCCACACGCCCAGATGTGTATTTTAGGCGCTGGGACTCGAAAAACCAGTGTGGTTCCGAAAGCCGAATGAACAGTCTGTGCATGATTGGCAGAAAGTGGGTTGGTTCATTGCAATTTAAGCACAAACTGTCCAGAGCGACTTCTCTGGTTCATTTTGAGAGCCAAATTATAACCCCTTCTTATAAACGGCTTGCTTTATTCATAATTGGGAAAAAATTTAAATGTCATTCATTGTTCTCTTACACAAAGACCTTAGCTCACCAGGAAGGTCAACAAATATTGTACCAGACTTATACGGGAATTGGATTCTAGCCGAACCCCCAGAAGAAAAAGAATAAACATTTTTCGTAGAAAATGCGATAAAATTGAAAATTTTATCTTTAATTTGTCTTGATTGAAAACACATTTTTCTGAAAAATCTCATGTCGCTTTTTTCCGCAGTTTAGCGTGCTTCACGTTACTATGTTAAAGTGTAATAATTTTAAAATCGTACTTTCAGGTTGATCTGTTAAATTTAATGCACAAGTGGCATTGATTGTGACTTTCTAGGCAGTAGTGACAAAAAGTGTTAAGTTTCAGACGAAAAGCGCACCTAACAACTCACCTTAATTAGGGTTCTTGTTAGTGTTATTATGTTAGCAAGCTTTTCGCGACTTATCTGAACATTGAGGGAAAATAAGCGCTTGACTTGCCTAATTTGCATACAGCTGCCGATCTCATCGATTGCATTTCGGTACATATTATTATTTGTTCTATTTCGAATTTCATTGATAATTATTTTTATAGTAGTATTAATCTACGCACCGTTCGTTATCCAATTTTTTCCAAAAAGTCTAGCAATTTTCTTCGCATTAAATTGAATTCTTCAGACTATAATTTCTGCGGTAACATCTTTATTACGGAAAAAGAAACAAATGTTATTAATCTCTGGTCGTCTTTCGGTTCGAATTTCACAAATTTTCCGACGCGCATTTTCGCGCTCAGCTAGATAAAATTCAGATAGAATTTGCACTTTTAGCACGAAATGTTCTAAATTTTTTGCGAATAATTTAAAAGCCAAAAAATGGTTATGAATGAAATTAGCCGGCTTAACTGGTTCAGGAAGTGCTGACCAACATTAATGCTCAGTATGGCCGATCTGGGATGGGTCAGCTGGTCTGAGGGGTCCAAATATGAGCTTCTTTTGGCCAAAATGATCCTGAAAACTGGTATAAGCCCTAAAATAGCATTGAAACAAGATTATTACACCGTTTCTGGTCGATTTGAAGCATTTTTAAAGAACTTCAATGCTTATCCATTTTCGCATATGCATGTCTGCTTACCACTACGCATTGGCGTCGGAGAAGGAGGGGTTGGGTTTGGGTGGTATGCAACCCCCAGAAGGCCGAATACCCCATTCAGAAACCAAAATAACCCCCAGAATTCAATACTTGAAATTTTTTTGTTCTTTCGCAATTTTTCGATGCCAACGGATAGTGCTCGATGAGAAACGTTGAAAAATCATGTTTTTTCGCCATATCACCATATTAAGACCACTTTTTAAACTTTGGAAAACTTTGCACCCCATCCTCCTCCAGAATTTAGGTGCTGCCCAAGTTGGCTTACCACTATTTGGGGTAAAGGTTTGGCATTTTTGCTTAGAATATTCTGAATCCGTCACTTATAAAAGCACAACGTAAATTGCAAAATAAAATAAAAACAAATGTAATATTCTATGAAACTTGAGTTATGTCTGTCCAAAAATAAGCTTGTGAAAAATAAAACTTCGGATTAACAAATCGTCAGTTATTCCCGTACGATATTTAATATTGGCTTTTAAAGGACGAATAGAAGGCTAACGTATACAAAATAAAATTTTTCGTTAAGTCAATAATCTGCCGCGGCCACACAGCGACTCTTAAAACGCGAGATCGAATTTCGAGAGCACCGGTTGGTTGAAAAAAGAAATTTCTCTGGTGACACTTGAACTTTGCATATTCGGCTGATTGCATCTGTTGACTTTTGCAATATACCTTCACGCGTCCGCCTATCTTTTCTTCACGCACTCGAATTAATATTTACCAGATTTTCTGGCTTTTCTTGGCAATGAAACGCTTTCGAGGGCCTTTCTCGTTTATAAAGCGACCGGGAAACGTGAAATCGGCGGGATGAATGGCAGCAGCGCGTAAGAATACGAAAAATTAACGCATTACAATAAATAATAGGGGATAAAAGCGATTTGGCCGAGCCCTTTGACTTATTTATAAACGATTTCTATTACTAAACCAATACGCGTGACGTTTTACGAGTTTATTAAAAACGACTAATAACGCACTTTTACAATAACACGCGGGTGGCGCTAAGTCGAAAAGTCACAAATATGAAATTCAATGCAAACGTAATTAAGAAATAAATGAGTGCGTATGGTTGTGGATTTTCGCAGCTGCAATACGAGAATTTTATGAAATTTGAAGATAATTGCCGCTTTCATGGACGATCTTCCGGGATTTGGAGGGGGCCTTCGCCCGGCACATACTTTTTCACTCTTCCAGGATTTGCAGTTTTTCACAAAGGTATTAAAAATGTTCTATTCAGACATGCACAGCATAGGAATTCTGGGAGAGTGGCTTAACTTTTAAAGTTGCGTTTCGGAGCCCAAACATGGTAGACAAGCGTCAAAAACAACGGTTTTCGGCGTTCCCGACGATGCTCTATCTTTCTAGAGCATAAAAACATGGAAAAATTCCAAAAAAATCAATAAGTCGAACAAAGCGAACAAAGGATAGGTCAAAACATTAGTATATGACGCGAAGCAACAGAAAATTTGACACTTTTGAGCGTATAGATAGCTAAAAATGTTTAAAAAAGCACTTTTCCTACGAAGTTTCAAGAATCTGTGGAAACGTTCCGAAAATGTCGAAATCTGGGAAGAGGTGAAATAATTTCTAGGGGGTTGAAATGGCCCAAAAGGATCAATTTTTGCGGTGAAACGCTTTTAATAGGATTTTCTAAAAAAGTTTTGTACCTTTCTAAAGTCTAGAACGAAAGACCATCGTCAGAAACGTGAAAATTTGTGTTTTTGACACATATTCCACGGTTTTTAGCTCCAAAAAATACAGTTTAAAAAATTTACGGGTTTTTCTAAGATCATAGTATGCTGTGCCTGTGTAAAGATTATTTATTTTAGTGACTTTTGAAACGTGGGAATTCTGACCATATCGATGTAAGAAAATAGAAAAGAAGAAAGATAAACTGAAAAAGGAGAAAGAAAGGATAAGAATTCGCAAGATAAAATAAAAAAATAAAAAAATATGGTAAGAAAGAGAAGAACTATACGAAAATAATCTCAATAAATAAACTTAAATTTGGCTCAAAAAAGAAGATTAAAAATACTAATTGAAAAACTAAACGACTAAAGACTAAAAGACTAGTGACTAAAAGCTAAAAAAGACTAAAAAAACTAAATACGTCATTACTGCTAGTACAGGGACAAGAAACTTGTGATAAAATTCGTTTCAAGGCTTTACGTTCCAAGTCGGTGATATAAAGAAGCAGAAGGCCTGGCCGAAATTGTGATAATCTCATTAATTTTCTGCATATATACAAAGATATAAAACTAGCAAAGAAAAATGCTGCGATGGAACAAAGAAGACAGAATATACTTAGGATTGTGGATTATTCAGGATGTAAAAGGAGGGAACTAGGGAAAAGCTACCTATGTACCCGCCTAAAGTCGCAAAATCTGTTAATAATCTGACTTTCTCTAAGCAACGCGAAAACTCGAAGTGTATTCTGCGGCCTGCAAATTGAAATAAACTATTGAGCCAAAAAACGATTGAAAAAGGTAGTAGCTGTGGAAAGGAGATGGTGTAAACTAGGAGCGACATTGTAAGCCCATTGAGTGAAATAGCAAACATCGATGCATTCAAGACAATCGAACTCACTGATGGTTTAAAACAGTGGGAAACGCGAAAGCTGGCGCGAAACTGCCTACATATAGGTATACTTACATGCCCGTAACGATTGCGTACACTAACCAATTGACGCCAGGTTTGCTTGCTATAATCAGGCACGTACCTGGCCCTTCTATTTTGTAGGGACCAACACCAATTTTAGGGGGTCTAAGCCAAAAATAGCACAAAATAACGTGTAAAAAGTCCTATTTTCCCGGTTTTCTCTGAATTTTGGGGGGTCCGGACCTCCCAGTCCCCCCACAGCTACGTGCCTGGCTATAATGCTCATGATAACAAATTAAAAAAACCTTTGATCCGGAAGTAAAATAATTTGTAGTATAAATTATACATTAATAATAAATGAATAGTGCATACTTTACACAACTAATTAGTGTAGAGAAAACTAACAATCAGATTCGTTATTCTGACGTTAAGTGGAACATAAAAAAAATTAAGCTTCTGAGGGGCTCTAGAACTAAACCTAATAAATTAGCAGTGTAAACTTTAAACTACCACAGAGTGTAAGGAAGATTTTAGTCGAATTCGTAATTCTGATATTATTCAGATATTAAGACCAACATTTATGAAAAAATTAAGTCTCCACAATGGCCTGAATACAAATAAATATTAGATGTAAACCACTTTACATTATTGTTGAGTGTAAAGAAATGCGCCTAATTGGCGTATCACTTTTGATTCCTGGTAGATTTTTAGACTTGAGATCATGTCCAGACTCATAACCAGAGTAGTTGGCAGAAAAAAAACAAGACAGAATCACGTTTAAACACCTAATTTTTGACTTTTCACTTCCCGAAAAAGCTAAACATTGATGTAAATAAAGGCAATTTGCCTTGACGTGTACCCCTTACAAAGTGCTTTATTTTTATTCTATTCGACCTATATGTTATAACGGAGTGAGTATGTTGCGTACAAAAGACGGACAAAAACGTATTTTCCACTATCCACCACATTGTAAACTTTAAAAATCTGATCCGAACTCCACATTGAGTGGAAATAAATTCGGTTTAGGCCAGTTTGCAGCCTTTTAATCGTAGTACGTTTGTGTGTGGAAAACTTCTGTTCAGCAAGAAATGTGAAATATTTACCAATCAAAACAGGATAGAAACCTGGTTTTCCCCCATTTTACACCCCTGCTTTTGAACCGTACACCTCATGAATAACTCAATAAAGTTTAAACCCCTAGATCTAACTCCGTGGAAAGAACTTTTCTGGTAAGCAGAAAGTAGCCCATTAACCGTAGTACATTGCCATTAGATAAAATGGGACTCATAACCTGAGTTGTTAACAGACATATACAAGTCGAAAACTTGACCAAAATGTGTTTTCTCACCCCCAGATTTTCACACAACTTACACTCCCATTCGAGGACTGACGCGAAATTCAAAAAACAAAAAATGCGTATCTAGAGAATTCTAACTTCTACAATTCTATATTATTAAAATGTATAAGGCGTTCATAGAGAGTTGTGTACACGCTGCAGAAAAAACCACCAAAATTAGCTATATGTTATAACGTTACGTCAAACGTTTACACGCTTATCACTAACTCAATAATGAGTATAAACAAAAAAGACCGGATAATCTTTCTTTGATTATCCATCTTTTGAAAAACACCGCACTTGAGTCTCGTTACAGCTGTAGGGGGTGCACAGGTGTCAGGGGTACCCAAATATATTAGAGGTACGCGCTAACGCGCGACCTGTGATAAGAGGCGCGAGCAAAATGTTTTCCCCTAGTTCAGAATAAAAAAAGCAAAAATCTTCAATGCTACGGAATTAAAAATATTTTAATTTTTATCGAATAAATTGATTGGGCTTGATTTTTGAGCACTTTTTTGTTCTATGTGCCTTGAATTCAGCGTTACCTTCCTGCCATACGTGCAGGTGGGGTTGATGGTCCAGACCCACCAGGATAGAAATATGGGAAATTTTGTGGGAAAAATGAAGCAAAATGAAGGCTAAAAATGAATGAAAATTGAATAATTTTCCTCAAAAGGGGTTTGAATCATCCAGAATCTGTGTTATAACATGTTTCAACGCTATTTTAGCGCTCACACCAGTTTTTGAGGTCATTTCGGTCCGGAAAAGCTCAATTTTGCCTCCCCCCCTTAGACTGGCTAAACCCTCCCCCACAGATCAGATATAATCTCCATTTTTCGTCAAAATAATTTCTGGTGCAAAAGTTTTGGAAAATTTTTACGATTTTAAGCAACTTCCTGTACTTTAACTCTGGCCTAAAACATAAACTTGATAAATTTCGACAGAAAGACTTTCGGAGACTTGAATCACTTTGTTATCTCCTATTTTCGCGCATTTAGAGTATGAGCTCTTTCAGTAATTACCGCTGAACGCTAAAACGTTTTGCACTTATGCTGAATGAAAGAAATCTAGAAAATATGGCTGCCAGGCCGCCAACAAAGTACATAAATGAAATAAATAGGGATTATTCGGCGCAAAGCGCCGGAAAAATCTGAGAAATTACGATAAGGTCGATGGCCAAAGTCATTGCAACGTGCATATCCATCCTTTATTTCACCATCACCCCATCACCCCATCACCCCCCATCATCCCATCACCCTATCCCATCACCCCACCCCATCACCCTATCACCCCATCCATCACCCCATCCATCACCCCATCTCACCTGCCCTTGAATCCGCCCATGCCTGCATAACTGATATTTGGGGGGGCCTAGACCACACTCCGGAAAAAATAAGGCTAAAGGTAAACAACGAAAAATGAGCCCTTTTTCTGCAAAACAGCTTAAATTAAACAGCAGCTGCAAATTATTTTGATTATATGCTATTTTAAGCTGTATCAATTTAGAACCATTTCACTTAAACAAGTCAGGCCGATTGCCCAGATCGGGCTAACCTTACTTTACACTCCTGCAAATATCCTTCGTGTCGTCCAATCTATGAGCCATACCCACAGTCTTGTCAAAAAAAGAGAATTACGTATCTATAATGCTGACGTTAGCATCAACAAAACAGCCAGGCTAATGAGCAGTCGAAATCGCAGTTTGTTTCTTTTACTTAAAATAATTTTTAATTAATTATTTTTTAATTGATTTAAATCTAAATTTATCAATTAATTACATAATATTTATTTCTAAATCTAAATTTATCAATTAATTACATAATATTTATTTCAAATTAATAATTATGTTGAACTTTGTCTGCTTCAAATTCCAAATGAAGTTTCTTTCTAACTGAACTCCAAGATATCATTAAGCATTTAATATTGAACGCCCTCATTTAATATTATTTCATTTGGGGCGCAAAATGCTAAGCGCACATTTTAGAAACACGAACAACTACGCAAATCAATGAAAACAATGAATGTTTATCTGGTGCGATATTAATTTCTTGGCTTCTCTTCTCTTTTCTTATTTCACAGATTATTAAAAATCAGTGGTACGTGCCGATGGTTCCAGCTTTTTAATTAATTTATTTTTCCGACCTACGTTGCCAAAAAACAATTTACGCACAGCTGGAAAACCAACTACTGAAATTATTAAGGCGGAAGCTTTTCATCGTCCCGTATTTTTAACATTGCCAAATTATACCTACTTGACTTTGTTTACTCTCATTATTATACGAAAAAAATTACTGTTTGATATTTTTAAATTAAAAGATAGTCAGGTGTAGGCTTCGAAGGATTTCATTTTCAGGATTAGCCCAAAAATTGCGACAAGAAGCCGATCAACGGTCTCGAAAACAATGTTTGTTTTTCGCTCCCAAAAAAAACCGATTTTTCGCGAATAATTTAGGCGAATTTTCGGTTTAGCCCACGCTTACAGTAGGACGAGATGCCATAAAGTTTTCGTATCCACTTGGCAAAGATGCCTTTTGATATTAAATCCTGGCTCGCCAAATTCTATATATAGACCGTGCTTTCGCACGATGAACATAAACAGAAGATGCTCATTTACCGTTATATCCCTGACATTGATTCCTTAATAATGTCTTACATTTCACGGCTTGCTTACCTTCTGCTTTTATTAATACCGTATTCGTCGAGTCAATGGAATGAAGTCATGCGGTTATACAATAAGAGGTACTGACCATACATGATCTTGGGAGCTGGAGGGCTTCAGCCCGGAAACATTTTTATTCCCTCAGAAATTCTTTTCACTTCTCCCAGAACTTATGATTCTCTCAAAAAAATTTGTAGAAAAGGCATTTTTTATAGCGTTATTAGCTACCCGCGCGCCTAAACATGAGAAAAAAGTTAAGGCGCCATATACTCATTTTTTGACCGTATATTGTTCGATTTACGAGTACTTGAAGCTTTTTGATGCTTTAAAATTTCTTTAAATATTTTACGCTCTTGAAAAATAGATTATCGTCAGAAACGCACCATTTTTGAGCCCAAAAAGGCGCTTTAAAATTTCACCCTTTACCCCAGAATTTCCATTTGCTGTGCGTCTGGTACTGACCATAGACGCAGAGCAAGACCAGGCCAGCTTGCAAAACACAATTTATGGTCAAACTCAGATATCCTTGTGGAAAATATATTTGATTTCAATCTTTTTGGCCTCCTTTTTATCATCAGGAAAATTTGTTATTTTTGCTCAAATTGTATGAATTGTGGGAGTAGCTTTGGTATCGTTAACAAAATCGTTAGTTGCTGGATAATAAAGCGTCCTCCCTAAAGCTTTGGTAGAATGCGTTTCACAGTCAAAGAAAGGTTTGACTTTTCCTGCGAAAAATAATTTTCGAGAAAACGTTTATTTCGATTCTTGATCTTAATATTATCGCCAGTGCGTTTTAAACTTCACTTTTAGCTTCAGTACGAAATTCTCTACCAGAAAATCTGAAGATTATAAAGATACTTTATACTCACAAATGCGATTTAAAAATTAACGAAATAATAAAAACGCTAACGTTTGCCAACGCTACTCTGAAGGAAATCAAAATTTTTTAAACATCGAAAAATGATCAAAAAATCTAGTTCACGGAACAAAACAATGTTTTTGATGTTCCTTATCACGCTCTATGTTTTGACAAAAAGAATCCTGAAAAAAGGAACAATCTTTCAAAAAATTAATCCTGGGATCTGCTGTTTTTTTGTATTTTAGGGTTTGAATCCCCCAAGCTTCCCCGCACCTATTTGTAGTCTATAATCCTGGACCCCTTTTACTAATCCGCCCGTATGATACGGATGACTCAAGAAAATTCAGTTATGTTTAGACATAGAAAAGCGAGAATGAATAATACAGCGATAGATTCACAGCAGGGCGGAAGGGATGAATAAGACAAATGGTCTGATGGAACCAAGAAAAATGACATTTTTCAATCTTTAAATCAGGCAAAATAAATTAAAAGCTTAACGTCAATTTTTTCATGTATGCAAACAGATTATTTTCTGTGAGTTTTCGAAAACTTTAAAATTATTTCGTATTTTTTCTCTTCTATCAATCGAATCCGAAAGATTCTGAAACTTCGGTAGACCTTTGAATCAAATTTTCGGTAATTTTTTATCTTGCCCAATTTGCTTGCTTCCTGTTCATATCAGCCATCTTCTGCATAAACCACATCAGATGAAATTTAATCAAAGGTCACGTGCTATTTGATTAAATCAAATGTCACGTGCTATTTGATGCTGTATCACTTCGAAATTGTTTGATTCACAACGATTTTTGATGAATTTATTTCCTTAATTAGGCGTGTAAGTGGATTGCGAGGATTTTTAATCAAAAGTGACCCAATATTAACATCTTTTTCATCACGAAAATCTTCGCAAAAGTGAAATTTCCCGGCTTCAAGAGGTTAAGCGAAGAATCAAATAATAAATAACTGGCAAACAACTCGGGGAACGAATTTTAAGCGTCTAATTCTAAATAAAGAAATCAAACGGAAGTGATTTACTTCATGTTATTTTTGTTATAATATGTTGGAAGCATTTATTGCTTTACTTATGCCCATAGATGCGCAGTATGGCCGGTCTGAGGGGAGATCAGCCGATCTGGGGGTCAAACATCGAGATTTTCGCGCATAAAGGACCTAAAAAGCTGGTACGAGTGTAATGCTAGAATAGCGTTAAAATTACGTTATTCCACAATTTTTTCTAAATTTCAAAATCCATTTTTGGCCTTCATTTTGCCTCATTTTCCCCACAAAATTTTCCATTTTTCCATTCCGAGGTTCTAAAAATTCGGCAGACCCGAAACGCACGTTTAGGTTAATGAGGTCTGAACTACACGTTGGGGAGTTCAGAGGGGTTTGCACCTCCAGAAGTTCAAAAATCCTCCTTAGATTACTGTTATACCCTCAGAATTCTATTTTTAGTAACATGTTTTGCCGATTTTTAGCGATTTCACCCAACCAGATCCCCAGAATTTTCTTGCTGCCCGTTAATGTTCTGAACTTCCTCCCCAAAAATAAAAAATTGGTAATTTTGTCTGGAAAATGAGGCAAATTGACGGCCAAAATATACAACAATTGAAAATTTTTCTCAACAGTGCTTGATATCTACTTAAAACTGTGGAATAACTCAGTTCTAACTCTATTTTTAGCATTTGTACCAGTTTTTGAGGTCAATCTGATCCAAAAAAGCACAATTTTTGACTCCTCCCCAGATTGATTGACCACTCGTCAGACCGACCAAGCTGTGCATCTATGGTCTAGAACTTCCAACCATACGTCTAACAGGGGATGGATCCAAAGTTGGTCTTCCCTCAGCTCATCCCGCACCCCAAAGCCAGAAAATTTTCACACCTCTATTTTCGGGAAAATTTGCGGTTTTTGGCCGTTTGCCATTTCCGGCTAAAAATTTGGGGGTCATTTATCATCCTTTAAAAATGCGGAGATATTCCTAATCCTAAATTTTGCCCTAATATTTTTGCATCCATCTAACCCCCTGCCACTTGCGGGTCTGCTTATGTACCGCTTTAAGTGAAAAGAGTGACTACAATTTGACAATAGTATCATTATTTGCGTCAGCTTTTTGTTTCTCAGGACACAAATGGGAGGGTGCCAAATGAGTGTTGCTCATCGGCTGGCGGTCGCCAAATCTTTTTTGAACAAATCGTCAAATACTGCCGGCGGATTAGAGTCACCTTTCGATTTGATTTGGCCAATACAGGTATAGCCGAAATATTATAACGCAAGCAATGGAAGGGACGAAAGTTCAATAAATAACATACTCGCGACGGTCGGGGAGCAGTCAGAGAGCTTTCTGAGCTAAAATGGCCTAGAAAACTGTTTTAAAACCTAAAATAGTTTAAAAACGGTATTCTTCCATAGCTTTTGGTCAATTCTGAGCAGTTTTGCAGAATAGTTGTGACTTTCATATATTTTTTCCATTAATTTTGCCTTATTTATTCAAGAAAATTATCATTTTGTTCCTTGTAGAGTCTAGACCATACATATGGGCCGCTACAGAATTCCGTTGGTTCGATAAGGCAAAATCGCCGGAAATAGCACAATTCCCGGGGTGTCAATCGGTTTTGGGGGTTTTTCTCAGATTAATAGGGATCCAGATCCTAAAAACCCCCGTCCGTGTGTGGTTTAGACCCCCACACCCCTAAGTACGTAAGGTGCAGAATTTAATGGGGGGTGATCATCCCGCTTGGTCACTACGTGGGTGAATCATGTAGAATTTTATTGCGCTCAATGGCGGAAAAAATTGTTGCAAATGTCAAAATAGTACAGAAACTACCTGCTTCTGATCGGATTACGAGTATTAGAGCAATTTAATTAGAGGAACAGGCTTCTCGTTGACCCGTAAGTATACATTTTAATACAAATTATCAAAAATTACCAACTTATAAAAACTATGCTTCCACTTTTGAGTCAACTTTATTATAAACTAAAGGGTTCGAAAAAGCGACATTGCTCGAGGTATATTTTGACTCAAATCTATGCGGGCACAATCATACGTGGGCAGCAAGAAAATTCTGGAGGGGTGTAAGATTTTACAAAGGTCAAAAAATGGCCTTAAAAATGGTGGTATGGCGAAAAAACACCATATTTCGACGTTTCTCATCGAGCACTATCCATTGGCCTCAAAAAATTACGAGGAAAAGGAAAAAAATTTTCAAAAATTGAATTCTGGGGGGTTATTTTGATTTCTAGGGGGTATTTTGGTTTCTCGGGGGGAGGGTGCATACCCGCCAACTTCTCACGCCCAGGTGTGGGCACAATCCGTCATTGTGTGCGAAATCGCTTTTTGTTGCGCTTTTCAATTTCCTACTTTTAGTTAAAACCTTTCTCTGCGAATATGTTCTTCAAAAAACTTTTTTTAAGTTTGGAAATTTAGGTACCAGTTTTTCTTTTATTTAAAAAAATATAATTCACGTGCAAATATCTGAGGCGAAGCACCGGAAGGTGTATTGAAATCGACACCGTCTCGCCCAAAAAAATCTAAGCGGTCAAAATATCCGATGCGCAAAAGTACATTCCTCGCACAAATACTAGGCTTTTATTTCGTCAAAAATAAAAACCAATGAATGCCAGTATTATTATTAAAAATTGAAATTTAAAATTTTAATTATAGCTGATACCAGACATGCATTGGAATTCTAGAAGGGGTCTAATACTGAAGTGCCCGTAAAAAAATATATTTTGTGGCATTTCTGACTATTCTCTATCTTTCTAGAGCATAAAAATATACAAAAAAATTAAAAAATCAAAAAGGTTAGAATAAATTGAAGCAAATGATGTCAAAAATTAAGTATAGGGTGCTGAACGCCAACAAATGTGACACTTTTGAGCAAATGTAGCTAAAAACGCTTAAAGCAGCACATTTGCTACGAGCTTTTCGGAATTTTTCGAAAATTTCGAATTCTGGGAGGACTAAAACCTTTTCTGGGGGGTAGGTAGGGGAGGAGTGAAACTCCTTCCCACAATCCTATCCTCCAAGATTGCTTTAGCCCTAACACAGATAATGTGTAAATAATACTGAAAAATATAAAGGATAATACGTATAATCATCTAAATGATCTCGTCTATTTTTTCGCCAACTGTTATTGAAACGATGCGTGATGTGACCGCCCATACACCCTGCTCAAATTCGCCGTTATAGTATATAGGCATGTAAGATTTGGGAATTATGACCCCAAATATAAAAAATAATCACAAACCACCAAAATAAAATTTTTGCGGTCATTTCGTATATTCCCGCGATTTTGGACGCGTGTGAGACCCCTCATTTGGGCGTTATGTTTGATGGTTATATGTGTTCTTGAGGAGGTTTGACCCTCCCACAGAATGGCGACAAATCCCTAGCGAAAGAACTGCGACCCCACAGAACAATTGATTTTTCAAAAATCGTAGAAATTGTGCTGTTTTTAGAGATTTTAACTATTATTGCCTCAAAAGTGTCAAATTATCGGCATTTCGCGCCATTTGATCATTTTTTGACTACCTATAATTTATTCAACTTATTCAGAGTTTTTTAATTAATTTTTTCAATTTATTTACGGCTTTATGTCCTAGTTGGAACAACAAACGTTACCAGAAATGTCAAAAAAATGCATTTTTGATTTGAAACCTTCGTTTTTATCTCGAAAAAGATGCTTTATCAGAATTTTTCGGGGTTCACACTCTGCATTCCCGTGCTGTGTACAAATATGATGATGGCCACGTGTTTTCAGTATGGTAATAATCTTGAGGCGGGTGCCTTGCCATTGATAGAAGGACGCAATGTGTTGACCTCTAGCAAAGGTGGAATCGACACGCCACCCAACGAGTGCGACCTGCAGTTGAGGCGCCCATTTTCGCGCTACGACGCCGTTTGGGAGCAGAGCCTGTGCCCATGGGAATGGCGCCTGAACTTTGACCCATTCCGTGTGCCCAAGGCACTTCCGGAGGCCGTGTGCCTGTGCGATCGGGTCCTAGTGCCGCCTAATCATTTGCTCGGTGAGAAGCAAATTGCTAAAAAAATATGGGCATGGGGTCTATGGTCTCAACCCCCCCCCCCCGAGGACCTAAAAAAATCGATAGATTGTTTTGTGCTGCTTTTAGCAACGAATCTGCCCCAACGGACCCTCCCGAATTCGGTCGCAGTGCATGTTTGATCGCGTTGTCTATTCGAGATGCTCGAGACATTTTGTTTTTCGTTTATTCCAGTGTTTTTATTTTAACTTTATAGGTTTTATCGCATTTTGCATGATTCATTCTAATTTTCTTTTTTGGCATTCTAATCATTAGAGACAAGTTTAAGCCGGCTAGAGTTGATTTTGGGTGCTTATTTGACCCATGTACATGCATAATGAAACTTTGAAATGCCGAGCGTTTCATCGATTTATTGATGTAAAACTCGGAAAAAGTTTATACGAAATCCTTATTATTCTGCTTGATTTGATGTAAAACTGTGATTAGCGCATATCTCATCTTAAAAAACTTAATCTCAAAAGTGATGTAAAACTGTAATTAGCGCATATCTCATCTTGAAAAACTTAATCTCAAAAGTGAGTCCGAAATAGGCTTAATATGATAATCGATCATTACGACCTTAATGCAATATTCTTGCTCCCTATGACGGTTTTCGCGAATGGTCATACTGAAAAATAAGTCAGGAACGAGAATAAGATATAATGTTTTATTCAAGATCTATAGTACTCTCAGTATAGTCGGGTTTTTCAAATTGAAATCGTTGAATATCGGAATTAGTAAATGAAAAAAGGTTATAGTCTATTAAATTCCGACTGACCCCATTTTCACAAATATCCCAGAAAATTTTACAAGCTAAAAAAGCGCATTAAATTTTAGCTACAATTAATGCTGTTCCACATGGAGACTGATTGACCTATTGCCTTTTGATATACGAAGTACCGTGAAGGGTCGTGCAAGTATGAGCGAGAAATGGGCGTGAGGGGTCTGCCCCTGAGAATTCGGCGTATTCCCTACACCCCTCCCAAAAATCAATATACACCATAATTAAATTTTTGGTACCATTTTTGGCGATTTTGCCCCTTTTGTAATCTTTTTACATTTCCAAAACAGAATGCGGAAAAGGGCAGTTTAGAATGGCGCATAGATGGCCAACAGTCAGGTTTTAGGGGAGTGGGGTTCAATAGGGCGGAATCGCCAAAAAATGAGCTAGAAATTAGTGGCGGATCTAGGATTTTCCTAAGTGGTGGCGGTACCCTAATTTTTCCAAAAACAGTCAACCATAGGTGCAAAAATTGGCTCTTCACGTGCAAAATAGCGTTTTTTTTCGGCGTTTTACTTTGTCTAATTTTATTTAATATAACTTTTGACGCAATTCAAAAAATTTTTTAATTTTCGATAATTTTGTGCGAAAAAATCATCAAATTTCTTTGACTTCAGTGAAAATTAAAAATTTATGAAATTTAGGCCGAAAAACATATTTGACACCGACGTCGAAATTTTTTAAAAGAAGTTATACTCAAAAATAGAATGAATCTATGCTGGAAGAGCTGTTTATGCTTTTGAAATTGTTTTAGAAGCTATTCCATGAGCAAAAAATGGTTTCCAGGTCGCGAAGAAAAGTAAATAAATGCCATTATTAGGCATTATCCGGCGCCAAGCGCCAGAAAAATTTGAGAAATTATGGTCACTGATGGCCGAAAATCATTGCAAATTACATATCCGTTCTTCATATCACCAAATCTTTCTAACCAATGGCGTAGGGGCGGCTACCCTCTCCCCGCTCCCTCCTTAAATTTGCCCCTACCAGAAATACAATTCTAGCGGCCTATCGATTTGGGGTTAGTCCGCCGGATTCTTGGGGAAGAGAGGAGTCCAGCCAGACCCCCATAGCATGGACAATATTATCTACTTTTCCTTCTATTTATGCTTAGTTTTATGTGCGCTAGTATTGTATCCCACAGGAGGCAGTGCCGGGAGGACAGCCGGAAGTCGAGGTCACGACTACGAATGCGAGCCGATTCACTTCGGGGTCAAAATAGTCAAATTCGATCACACCTGCCAACGATACGTCGAAAGCGTGGCCGAAATCGCAGTCGGCTGCGTGGCCATAGCCCGAAACGTTCAGCCGGTTTCTCACGGCGACGTCCGGGCCGTGTACGAAAGCTCGCCGGAAATTTGACAAAATAAACATATCATTATCATTGATACTAATTAACGTAGTTTCGATCAACACTGGTTTTGCATTTTTAGTAAAAAGTTGTGGCTCGGCTCCCAAAACTAATTTATCTCGAAGTTAGTATGTCGTTTCGCGGATTTAATAATCGTTCGAGCCGCGCATTAAAATAAAGTAGAATCGTTGGAATGTTTTATTACTGAAAATTTTTAATACATTTATATGAAAAAATAATTATGTAAATCATACAATTCGAATTGGAAAGATCCTAATGCAAATTTAAGCCCCTCCACACATGGGCGTGGAGGGGGTTTGGGGGTATGAACCCCCAGAAGTTGAAATACCCCCCGGAATCGAAATACCCCCCTGCCCCAGAAATCAAAATACCCCCAGAGTTCAAATTTTGAATTTTTTTACGACCACTTTTAAGACCATGTTTTTGACCTTTGAAAATTTTTCACCCCCTCCCCCAGGATTTTGGTGCTGCCCATCTATGGTATGGTCCATACATGGGCAGCGATCAAATTCTGGGAACCGATAGGGCACAGTTGCCAAAAAATAGCGCCGAAAATTCAATTCGGGGGAGATGGTCCGTCGGATTCTGGGGAGGGTCTAGACCCCCGGACTCTTAAACGCCCTTGTGTGTGTGGTCTCATTAATATAGAATGCAGTATTACCCGGTTCTTTATGTAAAATTTGACTTTTGTGATGGAAAAAATATAAAACCATCTGTCCTAAGTCACGTCTTAGCTTAGTTTACTCTGAGTTTGACGCGTTGACTAGTGATTCGCTAACTTTGCTATCCAAACCAGAATCTTCGCGACAAAAAAAGTGTTAGATACATCACATGTGTAGTATGCTAATTTTGAATTAATTTTTTTGCATTTAATTTAGAGACTTGTAATAAGTAATCAGTGACGGATTTAGAGAAGGAGCGGAAGAAGGGGCGGTTGACCCTCGCCCCCCGGTCGTCACAAAATATTTCGACGCAATAAAGAATATACAGTCGAACTCGGATAAGTGCAACTGCTCGGGATGCCAAAAAAGTTGCACTTAAGCGATGTTGCACTTAAGCAAGGTTGCACTTATAGGATGTGTCTTATGAAATTTCGAAAAAGGTTGCTCTTATTCGAGGTGTCTCTAGAACAGTGCAAAATCGAAAGCGTCCAAAATTTCCAGTTTTTGGGCTCTGGAGAATGTAGTAATTTTTTGGAACAGCAGCCATTCTTTTAACGTAATTATGTATCAATTTTGGACAAAATGCTGAAAAAATATTGGAAAAAGTAAAATCCAACAATGAGGCATACATAATAATGAAAGAACAACAAAATGATTAGGGAAACACCAATAACATTCTTGAAAAGCATGATGGTGCACGAAAAAAATGCGCTTGTTTAGCAGACATTCATCATCCATTCTAAAAAGTTGTAGTTACGCATTGTGAATATGGGTTGGAGGATAAAAAAATGGTTGCACTTAAGCGAGTATTGCAGTTACCCGAGTTGCATTTATCCGAGGTGCAACCACACGTAAGACATAGGGAAGAAAATCCGGAAATGAAAGTCTGTTGCATGTAACCGAGGTTGCGCCTTATCAGAGTTGCACTTATCAGAGTTCGACTGTATGCGTATTTCTCTAATGATTTTGGCCATTTTCATCATGAATTTTCAAGTTTTTTCCGGCACTTCGCGCCGAAGAAGTACTCATTAATGACATTTATTGACTTTCTTGTCGCTCCAAAAAACTGCTTTTATGGTAGAAGAGTATTTTCGTTCTTTTAATGATTTCTTGAGTATCTTCTGGCGCATTGTATCGATTTTTGCATTAGTTTTGCGAGTTTTTCATTAGAAAAATGTAGAATAAATTTTTAAAATTTTCAACTCTTTATTGCATAATAAATAATTCTGTATCAAAAAGATGACAAAAAAACTTCTGCTTTAAGCATTAGAGTCAAATTTTGACACTTTTAGGAAAATTTGGGACTTCGCCTCCCCCTTCCACATCAGAAAATACTGGATCCGCCACGGTAAGTAATGTCATTGTGAATTAAGATTTTGAAAAGTTTGCTACCGTCCTACACGAAATGCGACGTTTCTATAATTTACAGCTGCCTTATAAATAAAATTTATTCGAAGAAGTTAGGCAGGTTAATTGTGTTTTTTTTATTTTAAATATCAGCAAATCCATTCGCACGCGAAATTAAAACGTATATAAAAATAATGAGGAAACTGAAAAATATTTAAAACATTTTCGAGAAAAAGTTTTAAAAAAACATATCAATGATCAAATTATGTTGATACCAAATCGTCCTAATTCGCATGCATATGCTCTTATAAATTATATAGGTTCATATGCAGTCGCCTGGAATCGAATCGTATACCCCATTTTAAGTCAGTCGTCCGCCATAAAATTTAGACCCTCCTTTTTCGGCAAAAACTTGCATTGTTTGACCATTTTTAGGGTTTTTGTGCCATTTTTTATCAAAAATTGAAGGTCCACCCCCTTCTCTCAACTCCCTACCACCGATCCCGTGAAATATAGCCGACTCACCCCAAATTTCAAGCTATTTACATGTCTGTCTGAAATCAATCTCGAGCCCAGATATTAATTTTCGAGGTATTGATGAACTGCAAATTTTCCTTTCTCCCAAATTTTTTATAAAATAATTATAAAATGTGTGAGATGATTATTCAAAATATGTACCTATAAAAGCTTAATATTTTAATGTTTAAAAATCTTAATTTAATGACAATTTCTATATTTATGCAATTTTTAAAATTTCTGTCACTTTAATTTTTATGTCGCCTTGCCAAGTTTTTCATGGAAAAAAACTTTAAGGTCTTGACTGTACGGAGTCTGCCGTATGAATTCAGAAAATTAATACACCACAACGCCTTTATTTAACATGAGCAAATTCACAAAACACATGAAAATAATAAAAAACCATATTAGTCGACAGTAATAATTTCGCGTTTTAATTAAAATCGATTTGCCCAAATATAAATCGTTCTTCCCTGGTCAAATATTCTGCCATCCAAATCACTCTTTTTCAAGTTGCTCTGAATTTTATCTCAAGCGCGTTATACTTTCTCTGATCATAAATATTCCATCCAAAAATACATTATTGCGCGATTTGCTTCATTTCTCGTTTAGCTAACTCAAGCCCAGCTAATATTGCGTAGGTCCAGGCAAGTGCGACGCATGTGAAACAAAGCTGAGTAAGAAAATGATCAACGTGGACTTTAATTAGCATATTGGAATCAACTAATTAACAATAGGCTATTCCGATCGGTCTGAGAGGAATATTATTATCAGTTACCATAGAAACGGTAAAATTCTGATTAAAGTACATATTTACTCGACTTTGATTTTATTACCCTAATCTACAAATCACATGCCTTTTGCTCATCTATATGATATACTTACCCTTCATGCTTATCAATGCAAATTCGGAATTTATGCTGATTAATTAAGTTACTTTTCTTCAAAATTCTATACATTCTTAAGAACGACAATAATTCAAGTTGTTTGTGATTGCGCACGTGTATGTATGCAAACACAAATCATAGGTAGCGCGATTGCGCTTACCTATAAAATACTTGGGTACCCTAACATATGAGGGCCCCTTACATTAACAGTGGGAAATTTTTGGGTGGTTCGCTTTATTTAAAATATAGATAATTAAAAATTCGGATGTTAACTTTTTTATTTTTGTTTACACTCAATACTGAATTAGCAATGAGTGTGTAAAGTTTTGGCGTAACATTATAACATTTGACGATTTCTGGTGGTTTTTTGCCAAGCTTGTATACAACTCAGTATAAATGCCCCGAATAATTTAATAAAAGAGAATTGTGGAGGATAAAATTCTCTATATATATATTTTTTTGCTTTTTGAATCTCGCATTAATCGTCGAGGGGGAGAGGAGAGAGTGCAAAAAATGTGGGTGTAAAGACAGATTTTGGTCGCGTTTTTCTTCTTTCTGTTTTCTAACCATTCCGGTTATGAGCCCCAAAAATATTTTTTTCTGACAGAAATGTACTAAGACCCAAGGACTACTTTTTCTTACTTGCAAATTTTTTTACACTCAATACGGAATCAGATCCAGAGGTTTGAAGTGTACAATGTAGTGGATAGTGTGTTTTTGTCTCAGATTTCTCCGCCGAATTCTCCGTTTAGAAGCCAAGACAAATTGAATAAAATAAAAACAAAGTATTTTCTTGGGGCTACACGACATAGCAAATTGCGTTGAAAAATGCAATATTGAATTACTCTTTTAGATGTAAAGTTTGAAATCAAGGGTGTAACACGGGGTGAAAAAACACGTTTTTTCCCTTTTTGATTGTGCAATGTCTCAAATAAAATGTGTAACTAAAGTTTTTAACACACATACGTATTACAACTCAACTGCTACAATCTGAATTTCTTTATAATCAATAGGGATTAGCTTCAGACTTTTTGAATATACACTCTGCCGGTGCTCGAAAAAATACGTTTTTTACATTTCTAGTTTGCCAACTCCACCGGCTTTAAATTAAGACGTGCAAAGTATACTAAAAATAAAGTACAGCTAAAAGGTTACCGCGTTTCTTTAAACTTAATACTGAGTTAGATGTGAAGGTGTAAAGTTTAGACTCTGATGTCAAAAAACGTTTTTTGCTCATTTTTTGTCAACCAACTTCGCCGGTCCTGAATCGGGCTATGCGAGCTATTCTAAAAACAAAGTACGTGTCAGCATTTACAAGCCACGCTTGGTCAGAATTCTCTACACTCAATACTGAGTCATTTCTGGAGGTGTAAGGTATCAGCTCTGTGGTGACAAAACAATATTGCAATTATTCTGCCTGCAAACTTCTCCGTGTATGACGTGGTATGTCCGCACTTATGCAAAAAATAAACAACGTCTTAGGAATCACATATGGCTAGTAAGAGGCACTTCTTTACACTTAAAATTCAGTCAGTTCTGGAGTTGAAATGTTCTAATTCTGGGGTAAAACACGTTTCTGCATCGGTTTTGTTCATGATATACCGTTATGAGTAAGGGGCATGATCTCAACTCTAAGAACGCTATGCGCTTAAGGGTCACACATTCTACTGGACGAATTAGTTTGACCTCAACGGAGATAGCGAAAAAATGCTCCGATGGAGAAAAAAGGACAAATATACTTGGAATAGTGTATTAAAAGACATTAGGGAACTACGAAAAAGTCAGCTATGCGCGCAAAAAAACATCAGGATCTGCTAAACATCAGATTTCTCTAAGCAACACAAAAATTTAATCATATTCTGCGGCCTGTAAAAATAGAAGGTTTCCTCTCAAAGCATTATTTGCTTATAGATCAGTATCGCATTTTCAAAACAATATGTAATCAATATTCAGTTAAGGCTCCATAGATGAATTATGACATCCACATCATGCTGTTTATTATGACTCTACAGTTATACTTGATATCACACCTTGGCTTGGGGGGCTTTAGGTAGTATGCAATTCCCTAGAAACCAAAATACCCCCCCAGAAACCAAAATACCCCCTAGAATTCAATTTGCGAAAATTTTTTCGCAATTTTTTGATGCCAATGGATAGTGCTCGATGAGAAACGTTGAAATATGGTGTTTTTCTGCCATACCACCATTTTTAAGGCAATTTTTCAACCTTCGAAGAATCTTGCACCTCCCGCAGAATTTGTATGCCTCCCACCTATGCTGGTTATACCAGCATGATGAGATGATGTACGTTCATTTTCTCCTGCTTCGGCATTCTACGATGAGCTATTGAAATTTCCGGTCCAGGATTATGCACTAAATTGCATTTATTTGCATGGTTATCTCGCTCACTCTTCTTGCGCCGTCGTGTCCTTTAAGTGCCTACCGCGCTTCTATGCCACCACACATGAGCTTTGGGGGTTTGGTGGTATGCAACCCCGCAGAAGTTGAACTCTCCCCTCACTGATTACTGTCGACCCCCTGAATTGTATTTTTAATAACATTTGCGGCACTTTTTGGTGATTTGTGGTGATATCACCCCTCAACCGAATTCTTTTGCTGTCGTGAATGTATGCCATTGCGACAGCGGTCGTTCGGGCTTACATTTAGTTAAGGTTAATAAACAAAATGTCGTTTTCTTCAATTTAGATCGATCAGTTCTTTAAAAGAATAAACTGTTATGTTATCAATTTCTCAGACTGAAGCCACAATCATACATGGGCAGCACCAAAATTCTGGAGGGTGAAATATTTTGCAAAGGCCGGAAAATAGTCTTAAAAATGGCGTATAACGAAAAAACACCAATTTTCAACGTTTCTCATCGAGCACCATCCAGCGGCATCAAACAATTGTGAAAAACGTATGCACATTCAAAAATTAAAATTCTTGGGAGGGGATTTTTGGTTTCCTGGATTGTTGTGTTGCTTAGAGAAATCTGATTTTTAGCAGATTCTGATAATTTTTTGCGCGCATATGTGACTTTTCCTAGTCCCCTCCTTTTATGTCTTCAATAATACACTATTCCAAGTATATTTGTCCTTTTCTTCCATCTGAGCGTTTTTCTTTGCTAGTTTATGTATACACAAAGGCACGTACACTTGAAGCTGAAGCCAAAGACGATTAGTGTCAGTGAATATAATGTACAGACTTTAATTTATGTGGTTAACGGAAAGTTTTTCTAGAATTTCATGTAGTAGAATCAAAAAACTTGCGACATTTTGAAGGACCTATGATCCAATGCGGTACTGTAAATTTAGGAATAGTTCTACAGGCAGCTGAAGAGCGGAGAAGTCATAAAAACTCGGAGTCTAGCAAGTGCTAGCCCGATGATTCTATACGTAGTTTTTCAAATTATTTTTCAATAAGTTTATCGAGAGCTAAAATGACCCAAAAAATGGCGCGCCGCTCCCGTCATTGGCCAAAAATATTTGGCGAGATAAAAAATGCGCATATAATTTGCAATGATTTTTGACCGCCAGTGATTATAATGTCTCAAATTTTTCCGGTGTTTCACGCCGGATAATATATAATAATGACATTTATTTACTTTCTTGGAGGCCCGCAAGCATACTGGGCAGCAAGAAAATTCTGGGGGTTGCAAGATTCTTCAAAGGTCAAAAAATGGCCTTAAAACAAGTGGTATGGCGAAAAAACACCATTTTTCGACGTTTCTCATTGAGCACGATCTATTGGCATCAAAAAATTGCTGAAAAAACGAGAGAAAAAATTCAAAAATGAATTCTGGGGGGTTATTTTTATTTCTGGGGGGGGGTGTATTTTGGTTTCTCGGGGGGTGGGGGTGCATACTTTCCAAACCCCACGCCCAGGGGTGCCCGCAAGTCATATTTTCGCTAAAGCGGTTTCAAGTGCAGAAACAGCTTTTTCAGCAAAGTTTTCTTCTATTTTCAAGCACAAACTCAAAAATTTCCGACGTTCAACGTCAAATGCTGCAAATACAGCTGGATAGAGCAGTAATTCAAGCGTAACGTTCCTCGACTTTAATTTTACGAATTTACCGGCGCTTCGCGCCGGATTTTGGCTATGATCAAAGAGGATTGTCGAAAATTTTGAAGTTTTTCGAAGAAACATGTTGCGCCATGAGCGATTTTAGATAAAAGTAGACATCACTAAACGTCTAAAAACATTATTTTGTACGTGAGGGTCAAATTTTTTGACCTATTTTCGACTGTTTCCATTAAAGTTTGGGTACCACCCCTCCTTTAGGAAAATCTTCGATACGCCACTGGGCATTATTATTTTCAGCCTACTTTAAGTAATTACGCAAACTTTTTATTTGACGAATAGTTTAGCCTTTATTGAATAAGTGTTTTAAAGCTTGAAAAAATTTGCGGATTCGGTTACTTAAATGCTACGTTGTTAGATGATTGCCTAAAAAAATCAAAAATATAGATATTATTAACCAATTTAGCCGATTTAGGGAGGTGAACTATTACAAAATATCTTGACTTCATGCACATATATATACACGAAAATTCGTATCTTTTCTCTCATTGAGATACGGTAGAGGTTTCTACAAAGAAGACTTAATTGTCAAATGTCAAACAATTCCTTGATGATTCTTCGTTTTGACATCCGCAATTACATAAGTATTCTGCTCAGAAGCAAGCTCCATTTCCGTACAAAAGTGAGCATTTTTCAGCATTTTATTCAGTTTTTTAGATTTTGAAAAACTAGTGTAAAATTACAAGCCCATTGCATTTTAAACTCGCTCTACCATATAATGTCGATAAATTTGTTAAAACTTCGATAAAGCATTTGAAGTTCAATAAAACCCTTTTGATATTTAATTTTTTTGTTTAAAAATCACGTTTTTATATTTGATTTAAAAATTGAGTTCCTTCAGATTACAATCTTTTTATGCTAATCTGTGCTGAATGCACAGGAATAATTATCAAAATTACAATCAGGCCCACAATTTGCATTTATGTATGTCAAGAGATAAATTTTGCGGTAAAAATCAATACGAAGTAATAAAATTAACTGCTGGACCACGTGACAATATTTTCGGACCGATTACCATTAATCTCCATTAGGGCGTTTTTAAATGACAAATTTGATTTTGAACCTTGAACTTTTCCCAAATCATTCAGCCACAATGCCGTATTACATAATTTTTACATTTTATATAATTCAATATAACGTAGAAGCGTTAAGTAAACGGTTTTCAAAAACGAATGAAACGACGCGTTTGCATACGAAAACGAATATGAACAACACGCTCAAATATTGAATCCACGCCCATTTTATCAATTCCCAAAATCCGCTTCGATATTCGAATCGATCTTCGACGAAATCCAATGTCAAATCGATTGTAAAATCGTCCCGGGCGAAACCACTTGGCGCGTAGGTCCAATAAACCTGAACTGGTTCCAAAATCGTAAAAATTTTTCTCGAAAAATACGATTGGGAAATTTGGTCGAATCCCTTAACCGGAACGGTTCCGTTGGCCATTCCTCTGGGGTTCAAAATGGGACGAGCAAATCTCTGATCAAATCCGGCGCTTTTTAGAGGTATTTTTTGCAAAATTTTCAAATTTCCAAAAATTCTTAAACCCATGGCGGGTAAAACGGACTGTAAATCCAGCACGACCAGACTCTCCATGCGGAATTTGGACATGCGCTCGAGTCGGTAATCGAACCACAGGATCAATTTGACGCAATTGACGGTTTCGTGACGTTCTATCGGAATAGACATCGAAATTTGGACGCTTTCCGGTTTTGAGTCGCCGTTATCGTCTCGTTCGATCGACGAAATCCTGGCAGGTCTTAAAAGCAAGGGCAGATTTGGGGAGGGGGCGAGGGGCCAGCCGCCCCTGTCAAAAAAATATTTGGGCGCAACACAGGATAGATGTGTATCTTTTGATGATTTTAGCCGTTTTCGTCGCAATTTTTCCAGTACTTATTAATGACGCTCGACTTGCTGCGGTAAATAAATTAAATTTATGTCAGACTAGTTTTTCTGGAGGTCGGAGAGACGCCGAGTGGTAAACACCTAAACCTACGAATCGCAAGGTCCTAAGTTCGAATCCACGTTGATGCAGTTCTTTTCGGCAGGCCGACCCAGGCTTTCATCCCTCCGGGGTCTATGATATACGATACATATATATATATGTACGTATGATATATATATCTATGCAGTCATATCGATCACGTGATCTAGACTATGTCTAGTATCAGACTATGCTGATCTATAGCTGTGATATATATATATATATCATCATATATATATATATATATATAATTTTAAAACTTCCTAATGTTTATAAATCGGAAATTATTCTGCCTATAAGGTGACGGCGAAAAACCTCTATGTTTTTGCATAATGGACGGAGTTTCCGATCAACTTTTGCCAAATTTAGAAAATTATGGGGTCCACCCATACATTGGTAGCGGCCGATTCCGGGGTCTGGATGGCGTCAAATTAAAAATTCCCAAAAACATGCCGTTGAAAATTCAATTCTGTGGGTCTATCAATTTTCAGGTTCTACCGAAATTTCGGGGGTCTGAGCTGAGCCCCCTAAAGCACCCTGCTCCCACTCCCACGCATGATCCCGCTTCCCCCGTTGTCAGAAAATCTTAGATCTGCCACTAACCTTAAATGACTCCTTTCTATTCGGTTCAAAACGGGAAACGAGCTCCAAAAAGTGTAATTATCCAACGGGTTGCCCAGCAAATATACCAAAAAATTGTGCTTAAATCGCGCGGTCGGAGTTTCGCGATAAAAATTCGTTTTTAGCCAAAATCCCTGGCTTCGAAACGCGATCAAAAGTGGGCCGACGATCGTAAGAACGAATAAAATGAATACGAATATGGTCGCCTTCGATACGATCCCGGCGTAATATTTAACGCTTGGACATTTTTCATAGACTTGCAACATTATTTTCAAAACAAAAATTTTAATATCGATTTTTCCCGGCACGATGATTGAGATAAACTATCGGCTCTAAAGTAATAATGTAAAATTCAAAGTAATAATGTGTAAAATTTTTCTGGAGTCATTTTAACAAATTAGCTTAAATCATATTTTGAGAATCTACTGAGATGGCCAGTGATCGATTGTGATAGTAGTTGCTATAGCAACGCCGCACAGAGAATGAGAAAATGAATTGTATTTAATTTTCTGGCTGTTCTTCCGAAAAACTTTTTCGATGCTATGCTAATTGTATATTTATTTACAGTTCTACATGAAACATTTGATTCCTGATTACATTTTCCGGAGAACCAGCAGACATCACAACTTTGTCTGGAAAGCTATTCAAACTCCACAAATCAGACGGACAATAATTTCCTCAACTCCAGCTGACGAATCCTTATTTCACTTGAACTATCCTAATGCACAGTTTCCCACACCTTCCATGTTCCATCAAAAATGTTTATATCAAATACTTAAATTTTATGAAACGCAGATGGCAAAGATATACTGCCTAAAACAATATTTGCATTAATCATCCAGTTGAATATAAAGACTTTCTCAAATGAACCTTTGATAAATCTTAGAATAAAGATCTTACGGATTGTATTGTGTGATATATGCATGCTTATGTACCTATCACTTATGTAATTGTGTACATATATTTTTCACGAGCAACTGTGTCAAGCAAAATACCTTGTATGCACCTATTCGATACCGAATTAGATTTTCCTTCTTATGACTGCCTAATTTAATTAGAATAAGAACCATCAATTTTTTGCATCAAATCAGTCTCTTTCACATTTGTAAGTTTGAACATAAATTTTTTGAATTTACCATCGACTCATGCCCAGAGTTGCTTGAAAAAGCATGTTATAAGCTTTGGAGAATAAACGATTTTTGGATGAATATTACCGAAATGTGAATTATGTCTATTCACTAAATTGGGTCAGAGAAGACCGCCGAAACAGATTTAACCATTTTTCTTGCTGTGATTTTTTTATTTACTTCAAATTTTATCATAAATTTTTGGCGCTTTGCGCACTTATCAACAATATGTATTGCTGTGGCATGGACCGGACAATCAGAAGTGTATACAATTTGAACAATATAGTTGTTGTATACGAGTTGAACAAGTTTTTCTTCGCAGATCGATCAGAAGCGCTCAAAAATGTCATTATTTTTCGCCTCCCTCCAGAAGGTCTATATTTTTTGTTGCGCTAACGAGGGGCTCCAGGCGCAAACGCTCTGTACTGGACGTCATCGGTCGCGAAAATGCGGGTGGTGCTAAAAACACTGAAGAACACATGGAGCGTAAGGGGCTTACCTACCACCAGACATGTCCATAAGGGTTGGGAGGGGTACCATAAATGCACAGCAAGGTTGATTTGTGGGTAGTCAAAAATTGAGCTTTTTTGTGTTAGAATGACCTTAAAAATTGGCATTAGCGCTAAAATAGTCTTAAACTAACGTTATTACATAGTTTCTGGTCAATTTAAGGCAATTTTATAGAAAATTTTCCGATTTTCATTCATTATGACCTTCATTTTGCCACATTTTCCTTGAAAACTTCCCAATTTTTTCATTCTGGGGGTCTAGACCACACCTGGGCGTGGAGGAGGGGGTTTTGGGAATATGCACCCCAACCAAAATACTCCCCCCAAACCCAATTTTTGGAATTTTTGTTGTTTTTTCGCAATTTTTTGATGCCAATGGATAGTGCTAGATGAGAAACGTTGAAAAATGGTTTTTAGCCATACCACCATTTTTCAGGCCATTTTTCGACCTTCAAAAAGTTTTGCACCCCCTTCCCAGAAATTTTTATGCCGCCCACCTATGGTCTAAACCCCCAAGCCTTAAAAATTGAAACTTTTGTTTAGAACTGCTTGAAACCGACCAGAAACTGTGGAGTGACGTAGTTTGAACGTTAGCGGTTATACCAATTTTGAGGTCATTTTGGCCCGAAATATCTCGATTTTTGACCCTCCCCCAAGATCGGCTGTGCCCCCTCCCTGGATTAGCTATGCTGAGCGTGTACCAGACCATGCCCCTCCCCGAGAATATGCCTTTTGGCGTGTTTTTGGGATTCCGGCAATTTTAGCTACATCCACACGCCCAGAATTAGACTGCTACACATTTATGCTAGTCAATCGATAACAATCATAATTCGAAAAAGTAAAGTAGTAATAGACAATCATGATGATACCAATTAGACATATGTACATTATTGCCTACGTATTTATATTTTATATAACAAAAGAATGTAAGAAAAAGTCACGAATGAAAATGCGATGAACGGCATCGTCCAGTATATTTTATCACCAGAATTACAAAAATTTCTATCGCTGCACGCGCAAAGTTCCGCGACCAATGATCCCTCACGGCTAGATTTGCAACCATCTTGTGGGAGCTTAGCCCTAGTCCAGCAAAACTTAGTCATTGATATATCTATGACAAATAATGAAGCTTATTCTTTTCTAAATACTTTAATGTCATATAAGAATAGCAAATAAATTCTAAGGCTGGGTGGGCTTGGTTGACGGTGTAAAACTGGCAAAATCCCAAAAATATGACAAAAATTTATTTCCGGGGTTAAATCGATTTTTGGATGGGTTGTCCGGATTCGCGGTGTGAGGGGTGGTTAATAATCGCAATTTCCATCTGTGGCTTTCGAAGCAACAGTTTCTTTTTTCAAAAAAACCGCACGTCCATTGATCACGTTTGTTAGTTCAAAAACACGTTTTGGTTTTGATGCGTCAAAGTCTTTCATTTCTAATTGCTCTCTGAATGCTTAGTATGAGTTGAATTTATGAACTTTCTCTCGCCATTCTATCATTCAAACTTTGACCGTATCTAAAGAGGCCTCATGCTTGTGTTAATGGCTCAGTGTCATTTAAGTCCGGCTATGCTCGTGTCTGGAAACGACTTTAGGGTACTTACAACAGCACTGGCTAATGTCCTTTAATGTTCTAATGAGCTTGTCGACAAAAAAATTAAAAGTGGAAGTTCCTGTGAAATCACTAATAATGCTTCTTTTTCTGTATATAAAGGAGCAGCTGTTTCGCACAGGCATTACCAATCAAAGTAATAAAATAACGGAATAGTAAACGGATAAGTTTAATTTCATATAAAACAAAACACGTTTGATTATCTTTTTCTGTCGGAAAAATACATGTGTTGTGAAGATTCCGTGTTTTAGGCGAAAAATCTGTAAAAAGTCGGGGAAAAAACTACTTCTGCATATTTAATGTAAAGTATCCGCAACTCAGTCAGCATGATTGAAACTTCCCCACGTTTTAAGTCAGGTATCAGGCTCTTAGGCAAATCAAAATGCATTCAATTTGGTCAAGTATTAGGTATAGGCGAAGTTTTAGGGCGGGGCAATATGCTACTCGTTTTTCTAGCAAACCTTTATATAGATAGGATATAACATTGCGTTTCTCTGCTATGGATTATCTGAATGTTCTAACAAGGAAGCTGTTTGTTTAAATTTTTGGAAATTAACAAAATATTAATAAATCGAGCCCAGTAATCGGTGACCGCAGATTAAAATGAAAGTGAATTTCGGGTACTCGGTCGCCTATGACACAGAAACATAATTTTCTTAAATATCTCCGACCTTTGTGGTCACTCACCATTAAGATTAAGAGTCATTGAACGAATGGGAAGCGGAGTTCTGAAACTCCACCCCTTGTTCCATCTGACAATACCTTATAATTTTATCAACGTTATAAGATATCCTATCTTTTGTATGCAGAAAATACGGGTCCGTCCGGTGGGGTATACAGGATTTTCTGACAGAGGACGTGGGACGGGGGTTGGGGCGCAACCCGGAATTTTCTTGATAGTGTCATCGAAAATTGTCCAGAAAAAATTCGTCCCATTACGCTTAAATAGCTGTTTTTTGTCGACTCTTGATAGACAGAATCGCTTATGATCCGAAAAAAATCAAAATTTAGTTTTCGACTAGGAACGCGCAAAATTAGTACAAAAACGACATAGAGCTCCAAAAAATAGTCGAAAAATCATTTTAAGAACTATAAAAATCCTTGCTCTGTACATAAACTACTCTTCTAAAGTAAAAATAAAGTTTTTAGAGCGCCAAGAAAGTCAATAGATGTCAATAATAAGTACTACCCGAAAATTTTAAAAATTGTGCGTGGTACAAAAGGGCAAAAATCATCAAAAAAACACGTCTCTTCTTTATTGCGCCCAGGAATTTTTTGACGACAGAGGCGCCCCTTCTTAACTCCGCACTTGGGTCCGTCGAAATATAATTATGCCGTTCAAGCTTCAGTATTATAGAAATAAACATGAAGATATATAGTGTGCAACATTTTACTGTTATTAGAGCCGTATATAGTTGCTTTTACGCAGACTTCACCAGAGCATTGTCCACTGAAACAATTTGCTACTGGATGGGGGCATTCGTAACAGTTAACGGCTTCAACTAAAAAGAGCATTAATTCACTACTGCTCGACTATTCGCAAAAAAGCAAAAATAGGCACACTTACCATATTTTTCAGTGATAAATGCAAGTATTAAGGGAACAATGAAGTTCAAAGCTCGCTTCCCCATTATTCTAAAACAAAATTAATGGACCAGATTAGTAATCAAGTATGCAGGTGTACCTGTTAGGCATATATTTATACACTTATTGATTAGTCATGTGGGGACCCTTTAGTCGGAACCAAAAAAATGGAGAAACCAAAATAAACATCTAAAATTAGAAATTCATAAAAATATAACATTAAAATATAAGAAATGTTAATAAGATAATAATAATAATAATAATAATAATAATAATAATAATAATAATAATAATAATAATAATAATAATAATAATAATAGTAATAATAATAATAATATTAATTCGAAATAAATTATAATTTAAATAATCATAAAAATCATGAACCATAAAACATTATAAAATCATTAATTTCCATCAGAAACATTTGTGCCTAGATATGCATAAATTGTTATAGTTTGTTTAGTCCATCACATACTTAGGCTTAACATCTACTTTCCCTTGGAAAATGATTACCGGTCTACTGATAATTAATTAAAGTTATCTACTATCTGAGCAATCACTATGTACATATATGAAATCATTTCAGGCATTTTTGGGCAGTCAAAAAGCTTTAGTGTCGAAATTTCGACGCACTCATGGGTGCATAACATCGGGCTGTAGTTTTTCGAGCCACTAGTAAGCAGTATGGTAATATATTAATAATAAACAAAACTGTAATATTAATAAAGCATAAAAAAACAGTATGCTTTTCTATAATAATCGAACAAATTGTTTTGCATATTCAACGACAATGGAGCAAACCGAAAATGTTGTATACTTACCGTGTCGCTGGACCCACCGCCCCTTCAAACCCACTTTTTGTCCCATTAGCACATCGAAAGTTCAAATATGTAGATAAACATCACATGAATGCCCATATCATGTTAGGCTCACAGGTTCGTTGAAGCCAATATGTCAAATAGAAGACCCGCTGAGAGAAAATCCTATTGGACCTAACGAAAGAACATCCCGCTAAACTCATTGTTCAGCAGACCTACCGAAAAAATCTCATTAGACCCACAGGATGGCAAATTCTTCCGAGGAATCATAGTTTTTCAATCCACTGGATGAAATAAAAGGTAAGATGGCTTGACGTATGAGGTCGAATTTTCGGATTGCACTTGTGTTCTTAGAGGAGGATGAGCTAATTGCAGCCAACCCTCCAAAAAACCATTGAGGAATATGTGGCGATTTTTAAGCCAAAGTTCCAATTTTTTAGCGTGTTCGTTAAATAAAATTACTCAAATTTCTCAAAACTTTTCATATTTTAATCCCCGTTAAAGAAAGAGCATTCGTCACAAAGATCGAAAATAGTGGTTTTGACGCTTACCTCGTTTAAGCCAAAACAAGCTAGAAGTAGAATTAAAAATCTGTATAATATTTAAAAAAATTTAATTTATATGAGCTCCTCGATGATGAAAACGTCTGCAGAGAAATGAGGTAATTTGATGTAATTTATTTTTGCTACTTCCTTCTAGTTAGCTTAGCTCGATGTTAACCTACAAATTTTAGTCTTTTATCTCTTCCTTGATTCTAATATTTTTCTCTGATTTGGCAATTCTTTGTATTTGTAGTATATGTATACGTGGGAGCGACCCAATTCAGGGGGTCTAATGGGACAAAATTGTCAAAAAATTCAATTTAGAGGGTTTACTCGAATTCGTGTCTAGGCTTTTTTCGATTCTAGGGGCGGTGTAAACCCTGACCCCCACACGCCTATTTGAATTAAGTTATGGAATGAGCGGAATGGATTTTTTTCAAAAATTTCACAGACGTTGGTTGACTTCTGGTCAGGTTTCATGTGAATAAAATACTAGCGCAGAGCTGTGAAAAGGCGAAGAAAGTAAGTCGTAAGTACCAAACTTGCCGATGAGAGAAATATTGTTAATAATGCAACGTTGCGCTGCTGAAAGACGTCAGCCAGCCGGTAAACATTTTAACATTTAAATGATTCAAAAAATAAGAATCATCGCTTCGATGATTAAACTAGAAATCGCTGGTTAGGACGCCACAACAAAAGGCAAAATGATTTCTTAAAAAACTTTCAGCGTGTCATTGTCATATTTTGTTGATTACCTAAAGGAAATTATATTTAGATGTGATTGATTCACGTCGGTTGAAATTTAAATCGTTTAGATTTAGGCGAAACTATCTACTTAAAAGAAAATGGAAAACAGGTGTAAAAAAGAAAAGCGCATTTTAAAAGCACACTTACTAGAATTATCGTATTCTTGCAAGTATTCACACTAATTTCTGATAGATCGAGAAACTTGGCAGTCCATCATAATAACAATCATAATCCTACATGTACAGCATAGAAATTCTGGGATGGGGCTCGGCGTCGAAAAATGTTTAAAAAGTGGCTTTCATATTGGCTCAAAAACAATGTTTTTCGGTGTTTTAGACGGTGCCAGTTTTTTATATAATATATAAAAATATCAACAAAAAAGCGAAAGAATTTTTTTAAAATTAGAATAGATTGAACAAAATATAGTCTGAACCTGAGTCCGAAAATTTGACATTCTTAAGACAAGACCCTAAAAATCACGCTTTTTACGATATTTTTCGACAAATCTACAATTCTGATTAGGTCAGCGGTCATTTTGCGGAGGTTCAGAGCATCTTCCTGTTGGATCACGATGGATTTAGAGGGGGCTGGGGGGGGCAACCGCCTCCAAATGTCAAAAAATAGTTGGACGCAATTGAGAATAATGTGTTTTATGATGATTCTATCCATTTTTCGTTATTTCAGATTTTTCCGTGCCTATTCATTAATGACATTTACGGACTTAGTTGGCGTCCTGAATACTTATTTTGACGTCATCAAAAGAGTTAGTTCATGCTAGAATGTAGTTTTTCTTAGTTCTTACGAGGATTTCCCGAGTAGGTATTTTTTCGGCGCTTTATGCCTATTTTTGTACAAGTTTTGGGCGTTTTTGTAGGAAACGTTAGAAAATTTTCGGATTACTAATGATTCTAGGCCCCATTTTACTGAAATCAGACTGGTCTTAATCTTAAAATTAGTCTTAACTCTTTAGGATCCATCTTGATTAAGACCGATCACAAAACCGTATTACTAAGAAATTAAGACCGATCATATAAAAGACAAGTCTTAAAACTGATCTTAAAATTAATCTTTACCATACAAGTATAATTTGAATACTTTCGTCAATTTGTCACTTTTGACAAAATCATGGCGCAGCAAAGAAAAATGCTCCGATTGTACAAAAAAGACGAATACACTTGCGATTACGGATTATTAAGATTGTAAAAGGAGGATTAGGAAAAAGCTACCTATGCATATGCCTGTAAGTCGCGAAATCTGTTAAAAATCAGACTTTCTCTTAACAACGCAACAAAATCGAAGTATATTCTGCAGCCTGCAGATTGAAATAAACTATTGAACCAAAATAACGATTGAAAAAGTAGCAAGTTAGCTATGTAGTAGGTATGTGAAAGTAAATGGAGTAAATAAACTAGGAACAACTTTGTGAGCTAATTGAATGAAATAGCAAACACGATGTATTCAAGACAATCAAAGAAATTGTTGGTATAAAGCAGTAGGAAGCGCGTAAGCTTACGCGAAACAGGCTTACGTGTAGGTACATACGCTTGCATGCCCGCAACAATTGTGTCCACTAACCAATTGACGCCAGGTTCGCTTGCTATAATGCTCATGAAAACAAAATAAAACACATTTAAATACAATTGCGGTTAGTTTTCTATCAATCATGATGCGAAGCAAGTCAGCGTTGCAACTTGCAAGCAGTTTCCAAAAAGGATGCGTTTTAGATTATGTTTATACACTCTTTTGTGAAGCATCGAAAATTATTTAATGAAGGTTGCATTTTTCAGAGTCCGCAGAATATACTTCGATTTTTTTGCGTTGCTTAGAGAAAGTCTGATTTTTAACAAATGTTGCGACTTTAGGCATATACATAGGTAGCTTTTCCTAGTCCCCTCCTATTAACATCCTTAATAATCCGTATCCCAAATATATTCGTCTTTCTTATACCATCGGAGCATTTTTCTTTGCTAGTACCCTACTTTCTTCTTTTAATTAGTATGATTTAAGTAAATCAGTTAGTAGACACATACGGTAACATGCTACAATAATGACAGCAATCCAAGAACGCGGAAAACAATATTGTTCTGAACATCAGTATTATCTTTTTCAAACAAGACAACCTTATCTTATTTAAACAGATTAAATGTTTTCAGCATAAACTTTACGCAACTACGACACTTACACTCAGATTCGCAATCCTGAATAATCTTGAAGTTAAGAGGAAAATTTTGAAAAAAATCGAGCTTCTGCAAACCATCCACCACATTGTAAACTCTAAAAATCTTAACCTAACTCCTCATTGAGTGCAAAGAACTTCGATTTAAACCAGTTTGTAGCTTTTAAATCGCAGTACATTTGTGTGTGGAAAACTTGTGTCCTGTAAAAGATTTGATATATTGACCTCACAAAAAAGGGCAAAAAACGTGTTTTCTTTGCCCAATTTTACGCCCCTGATTTTGAACTTTACTCCTCCATAGTAACTCAATATTAAGTTTTTTAAACACACTTTACTGCGACGTGATGTATAGCCCGTGGAACGTGCTTTATTCTAATTTTATTCAACTCAACTCGAATGAAAACTGAGAAGTTTGCGGAAAAATTTGGGACAAATACTGTTTGTTACACCGTCCACTTGATTGTAAACTTTAAAAATCCGTATTGCGTGTAAAAATGTTTGATGGCGAGCCGAAAGAGCCGTTAAGTCATCATAGTGCATTTCTACCAGAAAAATTTCTTCCAACTTATAAATGGAATTATTGGCAGACAAAT
Source organism: Mermis nigrescens (assembly GCA_036768485.1). Lineage (NCBI taxonomy): Eukaryota > Metazoa > Nematoda > Enoplea > Mermithida > Mermithidae > Mermis > Mermis nigrescens. Next base: position 434,853 of record JAVLUZ010000165.1, on the reverse strand, counting down.
GAAGGCCGAAATAAATTTTTGCACCCTCGGATTCTTTACATTCTTTACGCTGCCAATCTAAAAATAAATAACTTTTCGTAAAAATGAAAAGATGCTCTTGAGCTTACTCAATTGTCTACAATTTTTAAAAAACCATCCTAAACAAAATGCTAAACTGAGTTCAGATAAATTGATTATCCGACCGAAATTAAAAAAACAATATATTATACTGTTACACTAAAACTTTACACGCTCTTTACATGCACTTTGTACACCGGATAGAAGTGGAAAAAACAAAGAAACGGGCAGCATATTTTTTTACGTTTCGCACCTAGGTTTAAAAAATTGTATAATTAAAAAAATTGTATAATTTATTAGAAAATTTTTGTTTTTAGTTTTTTGCCCATGTCCCTCCGTTTACCGTGTCCTATGCCGGAGGCATTATGAATCACTTTCGTGGCATTTTTTCTGTTCTACCTTATCCATGTGTCCAAAACTTTGTCTACCCTCGTTTTGGCTTCAGTTACATCATTTTTAATTGTTTAGCTCGAAGAGGATTTATAGAGCAGTAAGAAATAGGCATTTTCGGCCTATTTACAGTGATATCACAAAAAATCAAGATGGAAAATAAGGTTCTAATTGGAAAATTTAGTGGTTTATTCCTTTCCAGCTCTTTAAATGCATCCCCAGGATGTGTTTAGCACAACAGAAATCTACTTGTTCTTGTTTTTGCAAAATGTCCAACCGGTGCCTATTATTATGCATTGTGATAGCTTTTTAATTATACCTCTTTCAAAAATAATTTTCACAAAAAATGACATACATATTCAGAAAGAGCATAAAAAGTTGCACTGGATGGAAGTAATAGCTGTCAGGAGAATGTCAAGAAGGCACAGCTATATGCACTAGGAGTTTATGCCATGATGGTGCACTTGGACTGCAAAAACCTGATGGTAAATGGTGGGATATTGACACACATAGATGGGTCATTGTAGAATTTCAACCTGATCCCGCTTTTGGCTTACACGGTATGGACCAAAATATTGCATTCTGAGTTTATTGAATTACGTTAAGTCTGATGTATAGGTCCTTACAGCGGCATCAGAACTTTTTGGCACAACAAACATATTATTTTGCAATGCTCAAGTACGTATTCTGCTTTCAATAAATCGAAATTTATTGAAAAAGGATAAGCGGTTCAGGAATTACGATGAAACAAGTGATTTTGGGTCAAAAATTGGAATTATGCAATTTGTGACTTTACACTACGCTATCTCAATGTAAATTAGTTCAATGTAGAAGAGGCCCACTTACGTATATTAAAAACATGTGTTAAAATAAGCATACATAGATTAATCTTCGACTTGCAATAAGCCAAGGTAATTCTTACAGTCTGACTTTTATGATCCACTATCTCCCAGTCTTAAATTTTGCCGTATTTAAGACATGTCAAAACTTTTCCTTCAGAATGGTCTTAACCTTGGTAAGCACCGGAGACTGGTCTTATAGTCTGTTTCACATAACTTCGTGCATAAATTCTAAGAATTTTCATAGGCAGTTAGCCGAGGGTTATGATAATTATATATTAGATCAATGCTATTATCGCAATCTGTCAGCTAAGCATGACTCGTGACATGACAGCTATTAATAGAAAATCACGTGTACTTAAAGTGCTCCATTTTGACGACAACTTGCATAATACATAGGTACAAGAAATTTTTTCACAGAAACAATCAATGGTTGTGGTTTACGCTCATTCATCAATGCATCACACAACCTGTTCTTATTCACAATAAATTACGGTTATAATCTGTTGCTTTTTCCAAGCGAGCCTGCAAATTCTCTTCATAGATTACTATTTTAGTTATTTTTTGTACTATAATAGTAAATTTTTTTACATACAATTTTTTGCTATGGACGTGTCTTTGCAGGCTAGCAGATTTTATTTACGGAGAATTTTGAAAAAGTTTTAGTAGCAGGTAGCACAAGTTGGAGCAATTTTATCCATGTGGCTCACTATAGTCTGTTTCATTTATCCGAAAGCTTTTCTAGTAAATGTATGCGGAGGCTACAGTAACTTCTTCTTTCTTATTTACTGTAGGTCGCTAGATCTCACTGTAGCTACGAAGCAAAAAAGGATTTTTCAATAATATTTTTGCGGCATAATTTATTCTCGTCTTCCAACAGATCAATCAACTTACTGATAAAAACCTCTCAATCAGCTCATCCTAAAGTTGACACTTTAAATACAATAGACTAAGAACCCTGGCACAGCTAAAGCGAAATTATGGGAAAAAGTATGGTTTAAAGAAATCGACATAATTTCCTTTCTATTGATCAAAAATCTTTAAATTTCATCTTGTTAGATGCGCAAATTGATACTGTTGCAAATACAAACTTTTTTTAGATGGTGTATCTACACGCGTTTCGCGTTAGCAAGCGGAACGCTTTTGACCGTATCAAAATTGGTCAATTCTTCGCCGAGTTGCGAATTCGGCGCTCTAGCCGAAAAGAGGCAAATCTCTTGCCGTCGGACCTCGACTCCGACCTTAGGAAGCGCCGTGGCGATCTAGCCACTACGCGCTCATTAATCCCACTAGCAAGTCACGTACATACTGTGAGAGGTATGCAATGTGAGCTATCCTGTGGATTTATTTAGTATAATTCCCCTTTTTTCTTATCATATAAAACATAGGCGACATGACCGCTAATCAGCTTAAGCCTGTGTTAAGAACGGAAATATCAATATTGTATGTAAACGCCGTCTATGCAAAATTTATTGTTAAAACGTTAAAGTCACATTCATGTAAAATTATTTTCATAATATATTAAGCGTCGTTTGGTGGAAGATTCGTAATTTTTGATACATATTAATTATATTGGCCGTATTTACGCTAGGCAGCTGCGTTTGGTCGACTCGTCGTTTTTTGCCGTCAAATGCGTCGTTTCTATTTGTTTATTTCTTCTGTGTAGACAAATTAACTTTTGGACTACCCAGAAGTAACATATACTGCAGGTATGTCAGTTTTGGGATGGCCCGTCAGAATTGTCAACGCCCCATTATTATATTATTCGTCTTAAAATTCCAGATGATTTATCTTTTTTTACTTTTCACTTTATCGAAAAATTCAATCATTCCACTTTTCAATCTAAATCTATAAAAATTATTACATGATTTTAATATAGGATGACTGCCCGGTTGAGAGCTCTATGTTGGTGTATTCTGACTTCAGTGTGCTCATGGAAACCGAAAAATTAATAGTTTTCGCCAAAAGTATTTTGCGAAAACAAGTTCTTAATTTCTTTCGCGATAATTATTATTTTGGTCCAAAATAGGTCAACTGACCTAGGGCAAAATCGGGGTTACTTAATTACTGCTGCGTTAGGTTGCTAGGGCGTAGCTTGAGTATTTTGAGGGTCGATCGGTTGAATAAAGGCGAATCGCCGTAACAACCTGACCAGCGCTAAGTGTAGCCAGGTATGTACTTAAGTAAGTCCCGTATGTACTTATAGTTGGTTCTGTTTAAGTAGCTGTACGTGTGTCGGATATCTCCTCGGGCGGTATGCTGTCCGTTTAGATATCCGTACATACATCCAGTTACCTAAACAAATCCTCCTATATTTACATTTTTAAGCATCCACGGTATACTGTAGCGAGTGAAATATCACTTTGAAGTTCGAATCCAAATATTAACAATTTTTTGTTGTTTTCTGTATGTTTTAATGAAAATCCTTACATATACCTACTATAAATACATTATTTAATGATATTCGTGGTCCGTTTAGCTTTAAAAAGAGCTATTATAGTTGAAATTTGAACTGGTAGACATTGCTCTCGACAGGTATATGATGGCACGCGCCCGCGCGCGCGCTCATGAGAGTTCAAAAAATTATTTTTTGCTGAATTTTTTTTTCTGGAAATCACCTTTCTTAGTCAAACTTCTTTATTTTTATTAGGCTGAGGCTTAGATTTTTGTGGGTGGTAGTCAGAGATGGAAAAAACCCAGATTTGAATATTTTGAATGTTGGGTTTTTTGGTTTTTTTTTGGTTTTTTTGGGTTTTTGGGTTTGGTTTTTATTGGGTTTTTTATGGAAATGACAGCTAGAGCTACATAAAGTAGCTAGGAATACTTCCAACAGCTGCAAGACACGAAACAAACAAAATAAGCTCAAATTTTTGAATGAATAATACCGAAATGTAAATTATGTATATTTACTGAATTGGGTCACACAAGACCTCCAAAACAGATTTGACCAACTTTCTTGCTGTGATTCTTTTCATTTACCTCAAATTTTATTATAATTTTCCGGCGCTTTGCGCACTCATCAACAATATGTATTGCTCTTATGCACGAAAATTGGGCGCCAGGAGAGGCTAATAAATTGTTAAGAGCATGGACCGGACAATCAGAAGTGTATTTAATTTGAACAGTATACTTGTTGTATACACGAGTTGGAACAAAGTAAAAAATGTTTAACTCTGTTGAAAAAGTTTTTCTTCGCAGATCGATTTAAAGCGCTCGAACCTATATTATTTTTACCTCCTTGTTGGGGTAACGAGGGGCTCCGGGCGCAAACGCTCTGCACTGCATATTATCGGTGGTGAAAATGCGAGTGGTGCTAAAAAACACTGGTGGACACATGGAGCGTGAGGGGCTTCTTCCGCCAGATATACTCATTAGGGTTTGGAAGGGTCTAGACTATAGGTGCACAGCATGGCCGATCTAGAGGGAGTCAAAAATTGAGCTTTTTTGGCCAGAATGACCTCTAAAAGTGGGAGAAACGCTAAAATAGTGTTTAACTTACGTTATTACACATTTTCTGGCCAATTTAAGGCAATTTCGGAGGAACTTTCCATTTTTATCCATTTCTGGCCTTCATTTTGCTTCATTTTCCCCCCAAAAAATTCCCATTTTTCTATTATGGGGTCCAGACCCCAAACCTTCCCACGTACATGTCAGGTCTAGACCCCCCAGGATGGGAAAACGGGTAATTTTTCGGGAAAAAATGTGGCAAAATAAAGGCCAAAAACGGCTGAAAATTGAAAATTGTTTTAAAGTGATTGAAATTGATCAGAAACTGTGGAGTGACGTAGTTTGAACGTTAGCGCTTATACCAGTTTATGAGGTCATTTTGGCCCGGAATATCTCGATTTTTGTCACCCCCAAGATCGGCTATACCTCATTCCCCGGATCAGCCATGATGTGCGTCTACCAGACCGTTACCCTCCCAGAGAATCTGCCAGACACCCCAGAATTAAATTTTTGGCGTTTTTGGAATTCTGGCAATTTTTGCACCGTCCATACCTACAGAATTAGACTGCTGCACATTTATGCTACTGAATCGATAACAATCGAAGTTCGGAAAAGTAAAGTGGTAATGGAAAATCATGATGGTACCAATTATACATACATTATTACCTAGGTACATATGAATGTAGGTACTTTTTATCTGTACGTAGAAGACAATTTAGAATACGTTGTGTCAGGTTCGTGATGCAACGCTTTCCTCTTATTAATTGATATACGCCTAATGTAAGGGCCCTGGACGTTGGGGTGATCCCGTCTATGCGATGAATCGATAAGTTAACGCTTTAACTTTTACTTACAGTATGTACAAGTTCGAAAATTGTACAAAAAAGGATATTCAAGCAAAAATTGAAACAATGAACAAATAAGTTGATAAGCACTATAAACGAGAGAGGTTAGACGTTGCTAAAATCTATGACAACGACAATAGAGATACTGAGCCTCCTGATAGAAAATCAGGGTATCAGCTTAAGAGTCTGAGCGGCGATATGTAATCACAGTGTCAGCTTAAGAAAGCTGAACTAACACGCTCAGGGCATCAGCAATAAAGGCTGAGCCCCATGGCGTCAGCAGTGAAGGCTGAAGCACGCACTATGGCGTCAACACATCACAAGCTGAGCCCTTTTTCTTAGATCTTCCCGGTTTTATACTTATTGTCATCTCTGGTATTTTCACCAGAAGCGCTCGTAAAACGCACTTTGCTTTTAGCCAGGCTTATTACTTAACGCGGGGCACTCTAGACCGCACGGTTAAGGATACCCTATCCTTAACCATGCAGTCTATAGTACTCTTATTACTGCACAAAAACTGGTTTTCTTAGTATGCGTGTACTTTTAACATGGACAGATAAGAGTGATACTGTAATCATTAATCGTCGCAGCAATTTGTTTACATTGCTAGCGCAGGCGAAGCAATTTACGGGCGCGAACATTGAGTGTGATTATTGTTGTTCGCGAAAAATAGTGCTGTTTTTGTAGAAAAGCGAATTGAGGTTTTAGCAGTGTAGAAAGTGCAAAAATTTTAGGCGGTGCACGCGTGTCTCGGGTGAAGCAGCAACTAATGTACTGCGAACGTTTAGAAAACTAGCTTTTTGGGCTCGTCAGTTTAATGGCTTCCATTCAAAATGGTTATAACATCTAGAAAACAGTTTAGTATTGCTGTTCAAAGTGCATGAAATACAAGAAATTTTGCTTACTCTGCATAAAATCGCGTTGTTTACAAAAGCTAGAATTTACCCGTGTTGTTAATCAAGGAGCATACAGTGCAAGGGATACCTACTAAATGACCATCTCAATGCATTTAAATGCAGCATAGTCCAATATGCATTTCATATAATACATTATGTATTCAATTAATCGAGTAAATAAATCTCAATTTACTTAAAAACGGACCAAAGTTCGGTGCATTTGCACAACAAGTTGTATTCAATTAATTGAGCAAATGAATCGCAATTTACTTCACAACGGACCAAAGTTCGGTGCATTTGAACAACAAATTGACTTTTTTGATAATATTATTAGTGTAGTCTTTTGAATGGATAGTATTTTCGACTATTTCATAAAAAAATTTGATCGTCCACCAGTTAATGTTCAATGCTTTGCTTATATCAATGACGAAGAAAGTGTAAACTTTTTTATCTCTTCAGTCCGCAATGATTACATTTTACCTAATATCATTGGTATAGATACTGAATTTACGTCCGATTCTCGCGATTTTCGTAACTGGAGCAATAAAATTTGTGAATATAAAGATATTTTACCAAGCCACAATCATTTAAAGGGTCCATTTGTTCGTTTTATACAGTTTGCTTTGCCTTCTGGAAAAGCATTTTTGTTCGATGCCTATGCATTTAAAGAGTTTCCGGACAAGCTTTTAGATTTATTATCCAGTAAAGACGTTATTATCTTTGCTTTTGACTTTAAAAACGATTCGATCGCTGTTCACAACGTTTTCGAAAAATGCATTACCACTACATATTATAGAAAAGGAAAGCTGTGCCTCCCACCTAATGAACCTAAAATTTCGAAAACGTCCGCGTGTTGATCTCAAAACTATTTACGAATCATTACTTAACGATAATTACAATAATTTGAAATTATTCCATCCAGCAACACCAAGCCTTTACAATATGATCAAAACTGCATTTAACCTGGAAATTTCTAAACCACTGCATTCTATCCCAAGAAAAATGGGAACCACCAATTCGTAATTTGGCGGGTTGTAAAATAAAGTACGCATTGACAGATGCCATAGCTCATTTGGACTTGGGCGTTTATTTTGCTATAAACGGTTTCATTGACAATGAGCTGTGCTTGCGAATTCATGAAAGTATGGACGAAGAACGTTTGATCGACTCAATGAAAAATAAGTGTAAAGTTTAATTGTCATTTTTTTGTCTTTCGGTGTAAATAAACTGTGTTTTATTTTTGTACCTTAAATATATGAATGAAATAATTTATTATTACTGAAACGCGACAATTACGAAAGATGTAAAAGAGTGATATAACGTACGGTCAAAAGAATAAAAGCGTACAGCAAAAGGCGACGAGCGAGTCATGAAAATGACGATTTAAGCCCGCCCTATAATAAATTTAGATAAGTCGACATCAATTAATCTAGATTTGAATATATTCAAGTTAGGGGAAGAGACTACAAAATCAGGTAGGTGATTCCAAATTGAGATATACTTATAGAAAAAGTCAAATTTTTGTAAATTAGAACGGACAAGAGGAACAACTAGCTTGAAACGATTTGTGCAGCGAGTAGTATTTTGATTGAGCACAAAAAAATCTGTCATGCAAAGACAAGATTTTTGACTAATAATTTGATACATCATACATAAGCAAATATGAAGGCGACGTAATTCTAATCGACACAAGTTAAGTTGGTTAAGGCGTTCGTCGTAAGAAAGAGGGCTATGATATCCAACTATGTATTTAGTAAATTTACGCTGAAGAGTCTCCAGCCTGTTGATATCACTAATATAAGAGGGGTTCCATAAAGCACAGGAATATTCAAGGATCGGTCTGACGTAAACAATGAAGGCCTTTACGAGATTATTTTTATCACGCGAAAAGAAGGATTTTCTAATTAGGATAGATCTCAAGAAAGCTTTCTTGATAATACTGTTGTAATGTTCCTTAAATTTAAGGTTGTGCGAAATTAGCACTCCTAAATCGCGAACATAGACAGAATCGTTCGTAATAACTTGTGTATTGAGTGTATATGACAATTTAGGATTATTTTTGCCCAAATATAGGGCTGTGCATTTAGAATATGATATTGGTAAACAATTTCTGGTGGCCCAAATGGAAATTCTATCCAAATCGGTCTGAAGTGTTTGATAATTGCAGGAAAGATTGAATATTTTTAAGTCATCCGCGAACATAAAAGTCGAACTTGACAAGTTATCAAAGATATCATTTATAAAAATCAAAAACAACGTAGGTCCAAGAATGGACCCTTGAATAACTCCACTTGTAACAGCGGCATAATCTGAAAAACACTGATTAACGCGAACACACTGAATACGATTAGATAGAAAAGCTTTTAACCAATTAAACAGGTGTTGTTGAATACCGTAACTAGTTAATTTAACAAGAAGTTTAGATATGTCGACTTTGTCAAAAGCTTTAGCAAAGTCTATATAAATAATATCAACGGTTTCTTTACAATCCAGTGATTTAACCCAAGAATGTTTACAATTTAATAGTTGCAATTCGCAAGATTTATGTTTTTGGAAACCATATTGAAAAGGTGATATTAACTCATTTGTAGATAAATAAATTGATAGTTGAGTATTAATAATACTTTCCATTATCTTACAAGTTGAGCAACATAAAGAAACAGGACGATAATTTTCAGTTAATGAGGGGTCACCCTTTTTAATTATAGGTACAACGTAAGCCTCCCTCCAAATGTCTGGGATATCACCTGATAAAAAAGAAACAGTAAAAATACTGATAAGGGGTTTAAGAAGATAATAAGCTAATTTTTTAACAAAAAAGTTACTTAAACCATCAGGCGCTATCGAAGTCGAGTTTTTCATCTTAGCAATCGCCCGTGAGACATTATTTTCGTCAAAGACGATGTTTGAAATAGAAAAATCGCCCCGCTTCTGAAAAACAAAAGAATCGTTAGTATCATCATTGGTAAATACGGAAGAGAAGTAATGATTGAACATATTCGTTTTACAATGAAGATCAGTTACTACATTATTGTCGGTGGAAGTAATAGGTGGAATGCTTCGAGAATTATTTAAACGATTATTTACAAATCTAAAAAAGGATTTCAGATCGTTATGTTGCAATAAATTACTTTCCTGTAAGCAAAAATGATTATGAATTTCTTTGCGTAACATTTTACAATGATTACGATACCTTTGTTTGCATATAATTGTACGATATTTTTTGTATTTTTGCCATAAAAGCCGTTTTTTGGCAAATAATTTTCGTAAAACTTTAGGGTATGAAAATTTGGAGGGCTTTTCTTTGACTTTGGGAACAAAAGTAAAAATTAGAGGCCTTAAGACATTTAAAAATACATTATACATGTCGTTAACATTTAAACAAGTAGAAAAAAGATCAGGCCAAGAAATCGTAGAAAGAAAGCTACCAAAACTAAAGTAGTCTGCTTTTTTGAAAATTAAAGTGAGATTCTACATAAGTAGTAGGTGGAGTTATCAGAGTTTCAAAAGATATAGAATTGTGGTCACTTGTGGAAAAGGAGGGTAGTACTTTAACATTAAAAACATTGTTTGCTGCAAAAATAACATCAATAATATTTGTATCATGCGTAAGCTGTGCCTCCCACCTAATGAACCCAAAATTTCGAAAACGTCCGCGTGTTTGATCTCGAAACTATTTACGAATCATTACTTAACGATAATTACAATAATTTGAAATTATTCCATCCAGCAACACCAAGCCTCAAAACTGCATTTAACCTGGAAATTTCTAAACCACTGCGTGCTATCCCAAGAGAATGGGAACCTCCAATTCGTAATTTGGCGGGTTGTAAAATGAAGTACGCATTGACAGATGCCATAGCTCATTTGGACTTGGGCCTTTATTTTGATATAAATGGTTTCATTGACAATGAGCTGTGCTTGCGAATTCATAAAACTATGGACGAACAACCTTTGATCGACTCAATGAAAAATAAGTGTAAAGTTTAATTGTCATTTTTTTGTCGTTCGGTGTAAATAAACTGTGTTTTATTTTTGTACCTAAAATATTCGTTTTTTATTATCTATAATACATTATTTAATAAATACCTCTGTTTTTTTAATTATTTTGGCGCAACTGCATAAAATCTAATTTATTTTATGTTGCAAATTTTTATTTAAAAGTTGAGCAGTCACTCATAAATGAAAAAGAAAAATGGTATTCACGTCAGTATAATAAAATTTAAATATTAAACTGCGGAATATTCATCGAAAAAAATTATCTAGCGGTGTGTGTGTATGGCGGCATGCAAAACTGTGAAAAGAACAAATCGCTAGTATCATTTGCAGCATCGTTTGTCAAATTATTAGTTTTCGGTGGTAGTTGATTGGTTATATCCACACCTGGGCGTGGGGGGTTTGAGGAAGGTATGCACCCCCCCAGAAACCAAAATACCCCCCAGAAATCAAAATGCCCCCCCAGAATTCAATTTTTGAAATTTTTTTCGTTTTTTTAACAATTTTTTGATGCCAATGGATAGTGCTTGATGAGAAACGTCGAAAAATGGTGTTTTTATCGCCATACCACCATTTTTAAGGCCATTTTTTGACCTTCAAAAAAATCTTGCACCCCCCCCAATTTTCTTGCTGCCCACGTATGGTTATATCTAAAACTGTTAACGTAAATCAAAAAATAAATAAATAAGTTAATCTATGTATATACCTTTTGCAGGCGGATTCATTTCTGGTTTCTTCTTTTTAAACTCCAAATCGCCACCAAGAATTTCACCCTTTTTTGGTTTACGCTTAGTTGATCCTTAAATAATGAATAATTGCTTAGAATTAATTGAAAATAAATTTAATGTATACTTTGCAGTTTTTTGATAGCTTTCATAATATCTTCTTTTTGTTTTTGCCAAGCTTCAAATTGGGATGAGTTTAGTGCGACTCTATGTTTCTTTTTATCGTTTTTTAAAACCAAAATCTTGTTCGATATTACGCCAGTCTCAATTAAAGCGACAGTATCATAAGATAACTCGAGTTTTTCAAACGGAATACCATACATTAATCCATCGACAATTTTATCTATCACACTTAGAAGCTTTTCATACTGATAGGTCAATAAATTAATGCCATGAGTAGTGGGATATAATGGTGGCTCGCCAAAATTAAAATATTTACAAATACGAAATCCAATGTTAACGAATCCATTAAATTTTGATTTTAAACAATATAAATCATCTCCTAGACTAAATTCAGAACGTGTATTTGAATTCATTATCAGAGAAATTGTAATTTCTGCCACTCAGAATTTGAAGTTTCTTGCTAAATAAATTATTTAACAAAAATTTAATACAATGCTAATTTTCAAACAATCACCCAATACATTTAAACGAAACTTGCTTATTTTTCTGTGAGTAAACATTTTGCTTTTGAGGTGCGTAAAAAAGAAATTTTATTCTAAAATCTACTATCACAACAAAAACACATTTTCCCGCATGCAAAAAGTTTACGCTGTATAGTCGTAGAAAACCTGACGGGAGTGATCCAACATGATAAGACTATCAAACTCGCCGTATATGATGCTTTCAACTCCTCCTGCGGGTGAAGCTTTATGAAAAACCATTTCTAAACTCGTGGTTCCCTCCCTTAGGAGCTCCCAGGAGTTGTTGTCAGCACCATCGGCGCTTAATTCGAAAACAAAAAAGTACAACCATTTTTAAATCGCTTTAAACTAATCATATTTCCTTTATCATCTTGCGAAATTCCTAAACCATCAAACATCTGTACAAATGATCAAATCAGCTGATTTTCATCAAAATTTAATTTATAAGGCGTTGAGGGTACGGTAGTTGTGCCACTTGTAATTTTAATTTCGGAAATTCCGAAATCTTGAAATTGAAACAGTGACATTTTGTATGAACCCCTTGCTGCCTCTGCACTAACGAGTCCAACGACAATACGCCTTGGCAGAGCGCCAGAAAAAAGTGCATTCAGTGGAGTCGAACGACGGTTTTTGGTCAAATGTAGAGTTGTTATTTGTGTTCTTTGAATTGGATATTTTACGGTAGTATTTTGTAGCATAGATTCTATAGCTAAGGAGATTGAGTCTGCAACTCAGAACCTTTTTAATATATAAACACATTTTGAAAAATGAGCTTGCTAAGCGAGAGTTGTAAACTAAGAGGAGCTTAAAGTTTAAACCTACCATTAAATTATAAAGATAATAATAAAAGATTTAAAGCTTTAAGAAAAAGAAAAATGTGGTAAATTAAAACAAATTTAAAGGATATGATGAAACATTATTGTTGAGAATAGGACGATCACGTGCTCTGTATATAATGATTCCTTGATTAAAAGATCAAAAGAGTTGGATGCTCGACTGATAACCTTGAAGCAATCTGATGTAATTGGATGATTGCTATTTGAGATATGTTTGTGAATAGCAGATAAACTATCACCCTGAATTGGCTTTCCTGTAGCAAATGAGATGCCAGTATGCTCTGCCATTCTACTCCCAAAATGTCGGCGAGTTTCACTGATGTAACTAGCCATACAGCTAGAACACGTATACTTATATACTAAATTTGAGAGTAGCTTAGCAGGTACAGCATCCTTGTTCTTGAAAAACCGGCTGATACACATAACAGGTTTGTAAACAAACCTTACTCTAATCTGAGGGTAAAATGCAGATATAACCTTTAGAATTCTGCTGCGTACATTGTAGCCATGCACACCAATGTAAGGCAAAACAAGAGAATAGCATAGTTTATCACACCCGAATTTTATGTCATCACTCTTACTATAAACTTTTGTCATAAAGTCTGATATGACCTTATCAATCAATATACTCATTTTGCAGTAGAGTCTGCTTCAGCTTGTCAATATCAGAGACAAAAGTCTGATATGAGTTAAAAATCATGTGAATACGACTCACAAGTGTCTTTATTAAACCAACTTTATAGGCAAAAGGAATGAAGCTAGACAATTTGGCATAAAGGCCAGAAAATGTGGGTTTCTGATATGATGATGTGACAATATCATCGGACTTCCTTTCAACAAGCACATCAAGGAAATTTAATTTCTTGTCACATTCAGTTTCAAATGTGAAATTCATATTAGGATGTTGCTGATTCATGTAATCACAGAACTTTCTAGGCTGATTTCTGTCAGAAAACACTACAAATGTGTCATCAACATAACGTACATAAAACTTGGGTCTAATCTTTATAGTACAGTCTCTGATCCACTTTGTTTCATGATGGCTCAAGAAAATGTTGGCAAGAACTGGGCCAAGCGGATTACCCATAGCAACACCATCTATCTGTTGATAGATTTTACCATTACACGTAAAGTAACACTCTTTAACTGCAAGTTCTAGAAGCAGTTTGAATTGATGACAATTCATGTTATTTACTAACACGACATTCTGATCATCAAATAGTTTCCTAATACATATGTCAATGGTCTCATTGAGTGGAATATTAGTGAACAACCTTTGAACATCAAGACTAGCCATAAAATGATGGCTTTTGAATGTAAAAGCCTTGAGTCTTGTCAGGAAACTACCAGTGTCACATAAAGTGTATTCATTAGTACTTATGTCTTGTAGGATCGGCACAAAATACTTAGCCAACTTATAAGTTGGAGTGTTGATGGCTGACAAGATTGGTCTTAAAGGAACATCTCTCTTATGAGTCTTAGGCAAGCCATATAGCCTGCCATAACTGCATCCTACAGGATTTACACTTTTATAGACATCAGAAGATAGTCCATTCTGTTTATGAACCTTCAGTAAATGGGCTGATATGCGTTTCTCAATTGAGCGTATAAACTGACAAGGTAACAGTCAATGACTTTGAACTTTGAGATATCATTCAATACATCATTCAACTTCCTAATGTAGTCATCTTTGTTCAGAATTACTACTTGGTTACCCTTATCTGCCTTTAGAACAATGATATTCTTGTCTTTTGACAGATTGCTGAGGATTTCATAGTCACGCTTTGATAGATTATCGCAATGCTTCTTATCATAATTAAAATATGAGCTAAGAGCAATGTCTCGCAATTGGTTCTTGATCATTTGCATTTTTACATTGTCACAGTTAAAGGCAGTTTGTTTCTTGAGGAAACCCATCAGTTTCTCAAAAGGTAGCAGATAATCACCATACTCGATCTTCCTAGGTGTAATAGGGTACTTCATACCATAAGACAACACAAGCTTCTCATGAGCTGTCAAAACTCGGTTTCTTAAATTAACTACAACCTTTTCAGGATCGATACTATTGACACTTTTATGCATAAGCAAGTTTTTTACCTTCTTGCTATGCAACTGTCTAACATGGTTGAGAGATTTAGACACATTGCGTCTAATGTATGTTAATGCTACCTGAGAATCCAGCCAGGATACTCGTGAATTAAACAAAGTAATCTGCGCCTTCAAATCTCTTAGGACTCTTTCAACCTCTTTGATTTTAACTTTCAATTCCTCATTTAGCAGAAGCCTCTGGCATGTTATGTAACATTTAGAACGCTTAAGCATCCTATTAGAAACCTAGAAAGCCAGAAATTTAGGAAGCAAATCATTATCAATGCATTCTCTAAGAAATGCAACATCCAACTGAAGCTTATCATAGCGAAGTTGAAGCTTCTCAACTTTTCTCAAAAGTAACACAACTCCATGATCATACTTATTCTTCAAATTTGTGAACATATTTAGCTTTATTCGTGGATTTGTTCGTGAATTTTGGTCTATATCGATTAAACAAAAACTATCGCTATTTCTGTACAATTCTAAGCATAGTTCACATTGATTTATTTAAAATATGTCTTGAAACATTAAATCGGCATGAATTGGCGCCATTAGTTCGATCCATGCGCTGTCTTTGAATATGCTCATGCGAGTTTGAAAACCAGGATTTTGTTGTTTCACTATCGTCAAAGTCGGGGTGATACATTGCAGCTTGTAATTGTATTTTTTTAGCGTCTCTTCCAAAGTTCAACTCAGATTCCAAAAAAAGATCGAAATGCATATCTGTCGCCACTAAAAAATAAAAAACTTAGAAACATTTTAATTTTAGGTTTTAACTTTTTTTACCTATCAGAAATTAGCTTTCCATTGAGAAACATTTCGATATGCTTGAAAAAAGTCTTTCCAATAAGTTTAATAGGCAACACAAGATCACCCGCTTGTGCTCCATCCACTGTGGTTGTAATTCTGCATTCTGAGCCATCAGGTTTCACGATACGAATTGCGAAATAAATATAATTTTTTGATAAATCTAACATATACATATCAGGCGGAATACGAAATTCGTAGGGGCCATTGTTTGTGCAAGGATTTTGCAGTTGAACTCCGGACCAATACGATCGTCAAATTGCAACTTGTGTTGTAGGTACAGTAAAAAGATCTAATTCGCTCTTGGTACTAGGGAGCGAATTTTCGTCTATTATTTTACTCATTTAGTTAGTAAAAACGTCCGAACCGACTGATTTAAGTAGCTTAACTTTACGAAATGATGGTTTTCTAGAACGTTTTCTCTTTTAAATACTTTAATGCTTGATATCTTTTTACGTCGACCTATTCCTTTTCCGGATTGAAAACGATCAGCTGTTTCACGTAATGCTTGAGCAGCACCAGTTTTACCATGCTCTATTGCACTTTCTTTTAATTCACGACCACTTGCTACATCAGCAGCAATTTTGGACCCACTGAGTAGAACGTTTTTCCCAATTGTTTTCAAAAATGGTAATGCTATCTATAATATTAATTTCGAGTTGTGTGTAAGTGTGTGTGTGTGTGTGTGTGTGTGTGTGTGTGTGTGTGTGTGTGTGTGTGTGTGTGTGTGTGTGTGTGTGTGTGTGTGTGTGTGTGTGAGGCAGAAAAGTTTTCAATGGATAATTTTGTGATACTTCTATTTTCACTTAATGGGTATTCTTGGGCGCTAATTACAATTTTTTGATTAAAATGGCTCGATCGGACTCCTGAAACCCAGAAACTACGGACTTATGTAAAAGGTTTTGGTAGCTCTAGCAGCTTATGCGCCGCAGGGTAAAATTTTAAAGCCACCCTAGATCAACTTTTTATGCGCTATCGACTGGTGTAAACCACTTTACACTACAATGTAAACTGATGTGATGCCGTAAGAAAAACGTGATTTACAAGTGTATTTTATCAAATATCTCAAATCGCAGCGCATAAATTTCTTTGAAGTTTTCTACCAATTATTGGATATCTTATGGCTGACCTTACTGTAGAATTTGAAGAAAATTCACGGATTGGTTTCTGAGATACGGGAGCCCAAAGGTACCCTATGCATAGCGTAAAATTTAGGTTTTTGTCTTTTTGCAGAAGCACAGATTGACTGTTGCTTCCAAAATTTGGCCCCTGGGGTTTCTGGGACCGCCGATTCCATATTCGCTACTTTAAATATAGGATCAGGCATCATAAAACATGTATGAGACGGGCTGAAAGGAAATCACGTACGGGTACTTATCAAAATGATTAATCACTGAAAAAGAGCTTGCACCAAGTCAAAATTTTTGACCTTGTAAACCAGCGCGCGTGAAATTTAATGCGAAGCAATCGAAAGCAGCTAACATGCGGCTTTCGAAAATACAAATCCAAATGTTTTTGCTTCTAGCGGCTAATTTAATATGCAACTTTTTGCATTTATTTACAATGAGGACAAAGTTGAACATTGTACAGAGTTGAACCCGACGCTATAAGATAGGACGTGATACAACATACTCAATGCTATACAATAGGACGTGATGTAACATGCCCCATGCTATAAGATAGGACGTGATATAACATACCCAGTGTTACAGGATAGGACGTGATATAACATACCCCATGCTACAAGATAGGACGTGATATGCCATACCCAGTGCTATAACATATCCTGTGCTGTAAGATTGGTCTCCCAAAACATTAAAAACATGGTTTGCACCGAAAAAATCTTTAAACATCCCAAAACATCAAAAAAAATGGTTTTGACCAAAAAAATCTTTAAACACCCCAAAACATCAAAAATATGGTTTTGACCAAAAAAAATTTGTAAACCTCCAAAAACATCAAAAGTATGGTTTTGGACCAAAAAATTTTTTTAATATTTCAAAACGTTAAAAATATGGTTATGATCAAACAAAATTTTTAAACATCCCAAACCATCTAATGGTATAATTTTCAGAACATCCCAGAACATCAAAAATATGATTTAGGATAAAGAATTCTCAGAACCATTCTATAACGTCAGAAATCTGGATTTAATCAAAGAAATGGTTGACAAAAGACAGTTTTAAAAAATTTAAAAAATACAATATGTCTTTACCAACAATTTTTTAGAAATATCCCAAAAACATCAAAAGTCCCGAAAAATAAAAAAATACAAGAGACGTCTCAATCCCATACAGCTATCAGGCCTAAGTTCAGCCAGGGCAACGCCGGGCAGCTCAGCTAGATATAAAAAATATAAAAACCGCTCGCCGATCCATTGCAGAGTCATTCAATTTTGTATACTAATTACTGGATAAGATATTATTTGTTTACAAACACTCTAGCACATGGGGCAGCGAAGCGCCCCATTTGCTAGTTCTATATAAACCTCTAGAAAAGCTGCCTAATCCTGCTCCTCTGTGATAAGGTGCATATGCTTTAAAACCACGAATAGCTCCCCTAGCTGATACTGGGGGTTGGATGCTATAGTACTTTGATAAAATTCTAGCCAGTCGTTTGCACTATCTGGTGTGTAAATTATATGCATTTTCAAATATTAAAATAATGCGAGCGTTTTCTAAAATGGAGCTTGATTATAGTTTTACCGAACTCAAATGAAACAAATTCGTCGGAATCTGTCTTTATATTAATTTCGATTCTTTCGATATCCTTCTTGAGGACTGATATGTAATGTGGAACATCATATGTTTTATTTATAAAACTACCGAAATTTCCTTGCACATCAATAGCACGCAAAAGTGGCGCCATTACGTTTCCAACGATCTGATTTGCAACGATGTTACTGTACACGTACATTGTTTCAAACTTATTCTTATTTATATCCAGCGCGTTAGTGCTAAGTACTTTAATAGGTTCCTTGTCTGATGTTAATTTATACTTCGTTTGAACAAGTGTATTATCATTACTGAATACTCTGGTAGGTTTGGCGTCCAATGCATATTTATATATCGGTTGATCAAACCCTAGAATTCCACACAGTTGCTCATTTGCATATACTCCTTCAACAATTGAAGGATTTATGGTAAAAATTACTTGGTTAGTGGAAGCATTATACTCTACCCGCAGAGCATTTTCGAATCTTATATCTTTTAATCTCTCCGAAATGGCCGTATTAATAGCAGTAACAAGACTTTCTATAGTTTCGTAATTTTTAGCAGGAAAATAAATTCTTTCAAAGTTTGATTCCGCATGCAACATTATATAATTTTTACCTTGCTTAATCGTATACCAAGAATGAGGATAAATGAGTTCTACTAAACCAACTTCCCAGTCACCTTCTAATCTTATTCTGTTGGGCAACATGACCCGAAAATTAGAAGCTGTACAATCTTTTTCAGTAGTACTAGGTAAGGTTATATAAAACTGACCGTGCTCTAACATGTCTACTTGGTAAGAGAAAATTTTCACAAATGAATAAATGCGTGAAATGTTTGCTTTATATAAATTTCATTTTCCATTAAGGAATACAAAGTTGCAAATCAGGTCGAAAACAGTACGAACTAGGGCATACACTGTAAACATTTTGCATAAAGTTACATATAATACAATCATTATGCATCAAATTTGGTGTAAAGTATTTAAAAATTGAATTCATAGCAATATTACGACATCTATGAAACAAGAAGAAAATACAATAAAGTCCACAGCTTGAATCAGACAAGGAACCCATTATATGAACTCTGATAGCGTATCTTATTAAAATTTTGCGTCTTGCTATTTCTACGCATAAAATGATTGAAAGATTCTACGAAAGGTGGTAATCCTAATGAATCAAAAATCAACATTGCCGCTTGAATCAAAATAGAATGCAACCCAATGCTGTCCGCTTTGATAATGGCGATCGATATTTGCAATAAGAGCAGCCGGTCGAAATTGTATTTTCCAGGAAGTTTGTCACTTGGAAAAATACCAAGGAAAATGCGTTGTAGTACCTTATCTGATTGTACAATATTTCGAATTTCGTAACCGTTCATGTTATATCCGTCTCAAAAATCCATTCGTTAAATTGTTCAGGATATCCAAACCATTTTACTAATAATTGAACTTGTCCGTTTCTTAGACATCGACGTTTGATTATTTTTTCAATTTTAAATGTACGGTCTTTATTAAATTCAATTTTTAAGAGTTTGCGTCTCCGCTTAAATCAATAAGTTTGTAAACTGGTTCAGTTCGACGTCGAATAACCTGTGAAATTTTAAAAATTTCTTCTGTGTACTGAGGAATGTAGCTTTTATCAAATATTTGACGGTACTTTGAAATTCGTACATAAGCACGAACTGCTAATTTAGGCTCTTTACTCTTTTTAATTTTTCCATACAAATTTTCCAAAACTTGTTGAACATTATCGACGTTAACATCCGCTGGTTTCATTTTGATTGATCGGTGTACTGTATTATTATAATTTTCTACTAGTTGGTCCAAGACATCAATCCAATTGTGTGTTCCCTTATCGGTAAAATAACGAAACATTCTATTTTTCAAGGTACGATTAAACCTTTCTATAATTGCGCATTTAATATCTTCGTTTTGAGATGTAAAAAATTCAATTTGTTCTTGATTTAATAGCTTTTGAAATTCCTGATTCACAAATTCTTTTCCTTTATCTGTTCGAAGTCTCCATGGTTTGCGTCCTTCCGATAAAATTGATTTAAATGCTTGCGAAACATTAGAAGCCGATTTATTTTTAAGAGGTATAGCCCGTGCATATTTACTTAAAACGTCAATACAGGTTAAAATGAATTTAAAACCGTTGTTGAAATTCACTAACGATGTCAAATCAGCTAAATCTAATCCCCACTGATGATCAATATCAAATACGTAAATTTTATTCCTCTTAAATTTTCGATAGGCTTGCCTATGTAAAGTATATGTATCCTGCGAGGATAACAACTTTTTCACCTTAGCTAATGTAATTGATGGGTCTTTAGCTTTAGCAGCGTTATACAATGATTTAATACTAGTAAAAGATGAGGGATTATTCAAATTACTATAAATAGATTTGAACAATTTTTCATTCATCGTATAATGGAGTATATCGATATAATTTTCTAAATTTCCTGATATTTCTATATGTCTAGGCGTTGTTTCCTGTTTAATGGTTTCTGCAGCAGAACCTTCCGTCGCTGAATCATATTCTGTAACTGAGTCGGATTTTTCGGATTGCTCCTTATATATTTTTTCAGCCAACATTTTTTGTCTATTAGGGTTTCCTATAAATTCTTTTGGAACATGTTCTTTAAATAAAGCTTGTGCAAATTCTGACGCTCCAATTGGAGGCTCTGTTTTAATGCGTTCTCTACTGTAATCATTAATAAGGTCCACAATATGAGAATTAGGAATAGGACGGCCATCAATTGAAATCTCGCCATTATCGTTTACTTTAATTAATTTACTGCGTTTAATGTGAGAAACTAACATTTGAGCTTGTTTTATTTTTTTTTGGAAGGCTAGACAAAACTGTATCAAACCAAGTAAATTTAAAATCAGGCTTTTAATCACTCTTTTCCTCGGGCTTAAAAATTACAGTTTGAGGTTCACGACTTTCGGCTTCTAAATTTAAATATCTACGAAAAAGCTGTGAATACAATTGGAATTGACGTTCAGGGCTTTCACTTTCATTTTCCAAAATACGTTTAATTTCGTTTTTAAATTCATTAATTTGTTTTTGTAGTGATGATTTTTCAGTATTTGATTGACTAGATAAAACATCTTAAGGTACCAATACCATTTTGTTAGTAAATTTCATTGTTTCCTAATTAAATCACTAAACAAGTCAGTAGCAATGCTAAATAAAGGGGCCAATAAAAGTGGTAAAATCAGACTTTTTGAATAAGTGCACGTTTTTGAGCTAGTTTTGTTCCTTTCTTTGTACCCAAGTAGCGAATATTATTTTTATATCGTTTTAGTTGTTTCTTTTGCAATGAAGTTAGTAAAATATTACCGCGCAGTATATTAAAACATATATCCGAAATGCAGTAAATGAGATCTTTGTTAGCTTTATTTAAAAAACTCTTTACGCTGATAAGGTTTACACTTTGCTAATACTTTCAATTCATTTTTGTTATCTTGTAAGCGATGCGACATGACGCCATAAACTTAAAATACGAAAATGATACATTTTTACTTTCAGTACCTATTTATAACATCAGTGCAGCAAGAAGTCTGCCTCGTCATTTAAAATTCGCATGAAATAGCTTTCACGGTAGTAAAAATTTGAATCATTCAAATCGGAAAAATCATGTCTTATATCTTCATCCAAATCTCTGTATAACCCTTGTAAGAAGTTGGCATGCAAATCTCTCTTTTTGATTTGGAATAAACGCTCATTGGCAAAATACCAAAAGGCTGACATACGCCTTCGACTAGATAATGAATACTGATTATTGTATTGTCTTGCTTCTTCTTTATATGATGCTTTTGCCTCAGTCGAAAATTTTGGCGTATATTTTGTAACAACTTTCCTACCTTCCTTTATACGTTCAATACGAGTCGAAACTATAGAAATTTCGTCCTTATTGTCATATTTAACAAACAAACGTACCAAGCGACGCAAGCATTTGAAATTTACGCGTTTAACTGTTATATCAGATAATGTTATTCCGCGAACTTTATGCACAAAATGATTTTGCTTATCATTAGTGCTAAAAACGCGAAATCCATAGTTTTTAGGGCCGCCACTGCAAAATTCGCTTATGTATGATTCATCTCCCTATTCTTTGAGTTCATTTGTCATCTCGCCTAAACAGTTTCCAACCGGCACTGTATATTCCATAGGTTTATCAAGATTCGATATGTAAATTATACTGTCCGCATCAAAGTAAAGCACACGTTTGTCTAGTTTTTCGATATAATAGTATAGTTTAAGTGTGGCTTGCGCCGTAGTATATGCCGCAATGACTGGATTTGTATTGGACATAACATCAACAAAATCATCGTGTTGTTTATATGTGACTGAGACGAGTTCTTCGCTGATCATATGAATAGCAGTGACAACTATCGATGGATTAAATATGTGGGCAAAATGTTTTGCAGGATCTTTAAAGTATATCGTTTTTGTCAAGTTGTTCCTCTGACCAAACTGTAAATTTAAGAAATATTAAATTTTACGAAACTTCAATACAAAAAAATTAAAATCACTAAAAGTGTAATGCCATTTTAACATTAAAAAAATTTAGCTAATTAATAAAAGAACTTAGGCTGAAATAATTAATTTAACATACTAATTTATATATTGTTTCTAGCCTGTTTTATTTAAACATGTATAAAATTGATTACTCACTAGACATAATGTACGTCAGCAGTATATTTAGGGGTCATTAATGGCTGTGCTCCTTAAAATTAGCTAAATAATGTGCATTTTCAATAATTTTGACCCTATTTTTATTGATTTTGGCACTTATTTACTAAGTTTTGTTACAAAAACCCTATTTTTACATCAAATGCGTAGTTTATGTCCAGGTTTTGCCTTTTGCATCTTATTATTATTATGCAACATGAAGGGTGCTGCGCGCTTTAGCAACATTTCGTACCAAATTTGAGCATTCAATATATCTTGAAAATGATTTATATCTATCAAAAGATGTAAAATGGACAGATTTTATTAAACTATTTATGACACTATCAGAAAATTCTGGGCTCCGCCCTTCAGAAAATCTTGTATTTTCTACTTATTCACATATATTTTATTTTGATATATCTTATATAATAAGCAAGTTTTTCTCACTTTGCCCCAAAAACTGTTAAGCATCAATTTTGCGATAGCGCGTTTTCCTTTATTCCTTTCGATTTTGTCAGCATCGAGAAAAATGCTCTCCCGATCATCAATATCCTCTATGTAATCCAATTTGTCCTGGTCTGTTTCAACTCGGGATGGGTATCCTTCAGATTCCTAAATATTTAATAGAATAAAATTAAAATATAAAATAATAAGATTTAAAATAATTAAAATAACAATGTAAAAGAGTATTGATAATAGAATAAAAATGCAGTAAAATTTTTAAAGTAAGTCAATATAAAAAATAAATAAGATTAAGTACGCACTAAATATAATAAATTAATTGAAACAAATAAAATAAAATAATATATTAATTCATACAGTATAAATAGTAGAATAAAAATGCAGTAAAATTTTTAAAGTAAGTAAATATTGAAGATAAACAAGATTAACTATGCACTAAATAAAATAAATTAATTAAATAAAACAAATCTAATAGAATATAATACTTCACACAGTATAAATAGTAGAATCAAAATGCAGTAAAATTTTTAAAGTAAGTAAATACTAAAAAATAAGATCAATTAAACACAATAAAATAAATAAAATAAAATAAACATAATAGCGTAAGTGATATAACAATCCACACAGTATAAATAATGAATTTAAAATGAAACCATACAATAGTTTGAAGAAAATTACTACAGTTATCGAATATAGATAAATAACTTTCTTACCATCTTCATTTTCATAAAAGTATTGACATATTCTGCAAAAAGGCCTCCATTAGGGTTGTCAATAGGGTGATATTGTTCAGTTTCTTCATAGTGCCATACTTCGAAAATTTTTATAATCTAAAAGCAAACATATAAGGCACTTAAAGTTTAAAAATTAGCATAGACTAACCGTATATCCTTTTGCCAAAGCTTTGCAAATCTCCAACGTAACCCAAGCACCTTTCAACATTCTCTGCTTGTCATTGTGCTCGCATTCTTCTTTTTGTTGCAGCGTAGCGCAGGTTTGGCACAGAGGAAACATAAGTTTTCCCCCAGATCGAAAAGGTAGAACAGGATGGAATAATTTTCTTGGTGGCAAAATTTCGCATTTAATTAACCCTTCATATGGTTGATTATTTAGCGTGACATTTTCAAAATTTTCAGTCAGAATTTTAGGGTGTCCTACTGGGTACTTCCCATACTTGTTTATGAATGGATACAAACTGCATATGTCTATATAATTAATTTTTTGTTTAGGAGTACCATCAGTGTCGCGTTTAATCTTGTGATATAATTTAATTGCATTTGTGCGCCCGCCCACCGTAAAATGCTGAAATGTTATTCTCGAGTAAGATTGATATATAAATAGAATAAAAAAATAACCTCCACGAGGGTCAAGGGCGGCTCATCAACGACTACAGTATCAAAAAATCTCTTCATTATCGGATTTGCGTCCAGTTCCTTTGCTAAATCGCACTCCCACATTTCAACAAGTTTATATCCTGCTTGGTTGATGAACTTTGCGCGCTCCATTGATTTATCATGTGCTTCTTTAGCAGTAGACATTCGGTCCGCAGTAAGCTGATAGCGTTTTGTCATGCATTTTAGAAAACCATGCCAAAAACAACCCAAAATTCAAAAACTGTATCGCCAGAAAAACCATCGACTTTGTATTTTCCGATTTTAATTTCGTATCCATTTTGTTTATGATTTATATACCTGTTTTGCGTTTTACTTATCGATTTTAGCCATTTTATAGCAATTTGTGACTGTTTTTCATTCCTTCTGTATCCATCCGCAGGTACTATGCCAATAGTGTCAGGTTTTAAAAAGAGTTTACGGAAAACTATATTACACGCGCTGGCTATGGTTAATGATTATTCGAATGGATCCACTGTCGTTTCTTTTATGAAAAGATCGCGAAATCTTAAACAACATAATCTCAAAACGCTAACATCACTTTCGCAATAGCTAAGTATTTGTTCTTTGAAATTGAACACCTTAAAAGATAATAAACCTATATAAACAAATTTTAATATTAAATGCTCGTGAAAATTTACTTTTCCTTTTTGCTGATTGTACCACTCATAAAATTTTGCATATTCCTCAATTTTCATTGAAGTTGGATAGTAATAACTTGGGTCGGGCCATTTGCCAATATAATTCCAATTTTCCTTTTTATTAAAGCCGTGCGGAAAATGGCCTTTGCACATTTCCTCGATTCCAAATGTTTTGGGTAAATTTGCCAATTTCATTGGCAAAAAATTGAACGAGTCAATAATTTTAACGGTACCATAAGAAATTGACATCAATTCGAGACCTAAATGTCAGGAATAATAATAATAATAATAATAATAATAATAATAATATAATAATAATAATAATAATAATAATAATAATAATAATATATGAAATATTAATATGTTATTTTATTAATTTACAATGATAGGAATAATATTAATAATAATTACATATTAGTAATGCACATACTACTTATATATATATATATATATATATATATATATATATATATATATATATATATATATATATATATATATATATATATATATATATATATATATATATATATATATATATATATATATATATATATATATTTATTTATATGATATTAAACGTTGGATTCACACCTTTACTGATAATTTTTGGTATTTTTCCTTGTTTAAAGAAAAATTGGAGAATAAACTGGCCATCAAATCGTTCGCAATTATGGGCTATTGCAACAACATGCTTCAGTCCGAATAAAAATGTACAAAATTCGTCCAAACATGATTCGCCCTGGAAAATGCGCCTATTTTTGCCGCATCGATAGCAGAAAGATAACTCCTTATGGCTACATTCATCGCTAACAATATGGGCGACGCATAAATTTGGAACGTGTTCCAGCTCGGGTCCATAAGCTGCGTCCTTTATAACACGTTCTTGAGTCGTTTCAAAATAAAAAAATACAAAACGTAGAACAAATTCCTCTTTTTCATGCTTTTTAGTGTTTTCATCATTAGGCTCGATTTATTCTTCCTCTTCATTCAGAAGCTTTTGCATGTAGCATAGATGTTCTGAAATTTATAAATATCAAGAAAATATTAAAGAATTGTTTAAAAATTAAAATGAAACCTTTTCTTAAAACGTCCTTTTTGCAAGTACGACAGTAGAAATATCCAAATTTGTGCTTCTTTTTATGGGCTCGTCTCAAATGTTTGCCGCATTTCTTACAGCGTTGAATTCTCATGCAAATGGTTGTTTCTACTTTTTTCTTGCCCTTTTTTGGTGTAGACAAAAACAGTTTTCGGTGATTTCCGAAGCAGTTTAAATTATAAAAATAGTGGTTGCAGTTGAACATGTCAAAATTTTGACTTTTGTGCATGGTGGAGAATAATAACAAGACGAACATTTATTAATGCATCGATGACTTTCTCTTGTTTTATAAGGCGTGTACAAGATTCGCAAAGATAACTTCCTGAGAAAAACGCTGTAATGCGACTGAAAACGGTGAAATGACCTTCGTGCAAATATAAATGTAAAATTTTGTCGCTCTTTGATGAACCTAAAATTAAATTAAATTACTATTAAATATCAATATGTAATTTAAAAGCGAAACTCACCATCAAAGAATATTTCATTTGAATCGCCTTTTCTAAACACTTTAATCCGATAATCAGGCATAGCTTCTTGTAGTTTCATTAGCTCAGGTATGCCACACGGTTCATTATGATTTTTCAAACCAGCTTATTCCATAAGCTCTTATGCTTTTAGTTTTTGCATTTATGACGCGCTGCATCACCTTGTCTTATGCTATTCCAACAAAAAGTGGGATCGTCTTTATGCAGACGAGCTCTAGCCACTACAAGAGCTCTAGCGATACATAAATTGTCCTTGTTTTTAATTTGGATAAAACAACCGCCATGGTTTCCTCGATTTGAAAATTTTTCGTGAAGAATGTGATTCCGATTTTTGTATCGCCCACTACCTACCGGTGGCGTTACTGTAACTATTTGTATAATAGAATTGTTAGAATCAATCTTGATTTCCTGGTTAGATTGCAAAATGCTCTCAATTTGTCTCAAAATAATTTCGCCATTAATGTTTTGCCGATTTCGAAAATGAATTAGCACTGGCTTATCCAAATTTGCATGTGAAAATTGTAAACCAACTAGTGCTTTCGCATCAGATCTCGTTAAAATGTTATTAATTGCGTGGTCAAATATAACAGGTAATCGTTCATCAAGATTTTCAATTTGCTGAGAATTAATTAATCGAAATTTATACTCAGCGCCTTCAGTGTTAAAACGTTTAATGCGTTGCACACTTGGATCACTAAATTCGTAAAATTCTTCTGGCAAGAAGTCACCTCCTATTTGCTCATTTGAAATTATAATTGGGTCTTCGTCCGATGCGTTCCACTCGTCGATAGTTATTAAACTGTCTGTTTCGTTCAAGTCCTCGATATCAAGATTATTTTCTACCTTCTGCAATAATTTCGTTCAAGAAGTCCACAACATCCTGCTGCAAACGTTCTTCGCCTACTAGATTTATATCCGGAAATGTAGCCGTTTCGTCTTCATCATCAGAAGAAATATCTTCCAAAATTAACGAATTATTTCGTGACTCAAATCGAATATCTGTTATTGAAGAATTATCGCTATCCGAAAAATCGCCATAGTCTAAGGTTAACTCGTAATCATTGCCATCCATTTTCGACGCTCGACTAAACTTTTTAAGTAAATGATATTCTTTAATTTGTTGGGCAATTTATAGTGAAATCTAAAAGCATAAAAATTAGTTTTTTAGGCAAACAAAAATGATGCAAAATTGATCAAGCTTCTAATTGATAAATATGTAAAAATTTCAATCAAATAGGAATGCAATAATAAATTTGTAGGAATTCGGACAGGAACGCTGACTAAACCTTTTTGAACCATAAGTCAGACATTAATTTTCTTTCATGAAATAATTGCCAACTTTTTAAATCACTAATTGTCAACAGAACATTTTAGCTTACAATGCATTTTGAAATAATTGCGAATTTTACTAAAAGTCAACAGAACATTTTAACTTTTAATGCGTTTTTATTCACCTAAACACAAAAAGACCTTATAGTTCATTTTATTTAACTTTTGAGGTTTTTGAAATAATTTAAGAAAGTGTATTGAACACTAATCATATTTAGACATATGCCATTGTAGAGCCGCATTACTGAATTGAAATTTACTTGTGTAGCCTGATTCTTGCCGAAAAATTTAAGATAAAACCGCAAAGTTAAATAAAACATAGTAAAGTAACGCTCATATCTGAAGGCGAGAACCCAAAAGCCAGTTTTCTAAACGTTCGCAGTACATTAGTCTGCTGCTTCACCCGAGACACGCGAGCACCGCCTAAAATTTCTGCACTATCTACACGGTAAAACCTCAATTCGCTTTTCTACAAAAACATCACTATTTTTCGCGAACAACAATAATCACAGTCAATGTTCGCGCCCGTAAATTGCTTCACCTGCGCTTGCAATGTAAACAAATTGCTGCAACGATTAATGATTACAGTATCACTCTTATTTTTCCATGTTAAAAGTACACGCATACTAAGAAAACCAGTTTTTGTGCAGTAATAAGAGTACTATAGGCTGCATGGTTAAGGATAGGGTATCCTAAACCGTGCGGTCTAGGGTGCCCCGCGTTACTACTCTTATTTTAAGTATATTCGGTGAACATTGGGATGCTGACCTTTTGACCGCGTGCTTTACCTCTATTCCGTGAACTCACATGGTCTTCGACGTTACCTTGTGCTACCTTTCTCACCTTTTGCCCTTTTTGGGCTTATATGCATCCTGACGTGTATTGATCCAGAAAAATCCGGTTTATATTGCCCTTGGGGCTTCCGAAAATCCCCGATCAAGGCGCGTGTCAATTTAATCGGTCTTAACTTTTTATTGGGATAAAGTATAAATTGGTCGTTAGTTTTATGATCTTTTTGCGGCAAAGGGAGCATTCAACTTTAGCTCATGCTGCGGCAAATTTTATCTTGTATGTATAAGAATAAGGGAATAAAATGCTCATGCACGTATCTATTTGATATCTCAGTATCACTCTCATAAATTATTTGCATCGTCCATTTGATATTTACATATGAAACATTCGCGCTATAATCTTAAATTTTACCTAATCTACCTAAACATTTAAATCGTATCGTTAAGCATAATGCATTAAAGGTAATTTCGTATTCGGTTTATACGTAAAAGGAAAAGTTGTTTAAAAGTGATTGAAATTGATCAGAAACTGTGGAGTGACGTAGTTTGAACGTTAGCGCTTATACCAGTTTTTGAGGTCATTTTGGCCCGAAATATCTCGATTTTTGTCACCCCCAAGATCGGCTGTCCCTCTTTCCCTCGGATCAGCCATGATGTGTGTCTACCAGACCGTTGCCCTCCCAGAGAATCTGACAGACACCCCAGAATTGAAATTTTGGTGTTTTTGGAATTCTGGCAATTTTGGCGCCGTCCATACCCACAGAATTAGACTGCTGCACATTTATGCTACTGAATCGATAACAATCAAAGTTCGGAAAAGTAAAGTGGTAATGGACAATCATGATGGTACCAATTATACATACATTATGACCTAGGTATATATATATATATATATATATATATATATATATATATATATATATATATATATATATATATATATATATATGTTGATACTTTTTATCTGTGCGTAGATGACAATTTAGAATACGTTATGAAAAAATATTCACATTTTATATCACAAAAAGAACGTAAGAAAAAGTCACGAATGAGAATGTCATGAACGGCTTCGTTGAGTATTATTTTATCACCAGAATTGCAAAAATTTCTTTGGCTGCACACGCAAACTTCCAGGTCCGATGATTTTGAATTGCAACCATCTCGGGAGAAAATGGCCTTAGTCTCGCAAAACTTCATGCTCGACATATCTATTACAAAATGAAACTTATTCCTTTCTAAATAGTTTAATGTACGTAGCAAATAAATTCTGAGGCTGGGATGGGGTGTGAGTGACGGTGTGAAACTGGCAAAAATTCTATCTATTTTCTGAGGGGAGTCCAGATTCGCGTGGTGGGAATGGTTAATACTCGCAATTTTCGTCTATGGCTTTTGAAATAAGCAATATAGATTCTTTTTTCAAAAAAACGAACGCATGTCCATCGATCACGTTTATCGGTTCAAAAAACACTTTTCGCGTTTTGATGCGTCAAAGTATCTTATCTCTAATTGCTCTTTGACTGCTTGAAATGAATGAAATTTATAAAAAAAATTTGTTCACAATCCTTTTCTTAAAAGTTGGATGATATTTAAAGATGGCTCATGCTTGTGTAAATGGCTCAGTATAATTTAAGTTCAGCTATGCGCGTCTGAAAACGACTATAAGGGACCTACAACCATACGTGGGCAGCAAGAAAATTCTGGGGGGTCCAAGATTTTTTGAAGGTCAAAAAATGGCCTTAAAAATGGTGATATGGCGATAAAAACATCATTTTTCGACATTTCATCAAGCACTATCCATTGGCATCTAAAAATTGCGAAAAAAACGAAAAAATTTTTAAAATTGATTTCTGGGGGGCCTTTTGATTTCTGGGGGGGGGCCTTTGGTTTCTGGGGGGGGGTCCAGACCCCCCAGATCCCATCCACGCCCATGTGTGCCTACAACACACTCTAATGCACTTTTCGGCAGAAAAACAAATTAGAAAATGATTCTGCATGAAGTACTTCGGAAGTTCCTGTTAAATTACTAATAACGCTTCTTTTGCTGAATTACATATATGAGCAGATACCGCACATGGGCGTGGGGTCTGACCTCCGCCATCCCGAAAAATGGCGGATACTTTCCAAAAAACTGATAGATCTACAGAGGTTGA
Organism: Mermis nigrescens; assembly: GCA_036768485.1. Lineage (NCBI taxonomy): Eukaryota > Metazoa > Nematoda > Enoplea > Mermithida > Mermithidae > Mermis > Mermis nigrescens. Next base: position 403,536 of record JAVLUZ010000165.1, on the reverse strand, counting down.
ATTGTTGCTTACTATTTAAGGCAATCCTGCAATTCTGCTTCCCAACCATAGTACATAAAAATGTACGTAAAAATATAAGCGCCTTTCTATCTAGGATTGTTGGCTTATATGCAATTCGGGGGAATCCCACACCCAAAGTCGGTCGCTCCCTCATTCCTACAAGATTATGATTTTACCCCTATATTTTCAGCAAAAAGTTGCGCTTTTAGTTCTTTTTTTAAGTTTTCATTTTGGCTGAAATTGGAGGTCATTTATCTCTTCTCTCTTCCTAAAATCTGAGTCGGTACGTGTCAGATTATATGCATTATCTCGGTTACTTGTGCAATTGATTCAGCAAAAGCGTAATGTAATTTGCAAAGCCATTTTGCGGAAATTTCCGATAGGACTAGTGTTGATGAGATGGCACCGGAAATATTCTCCATGAGCTGCTTCGTAAAATTGAGCAACTGTCAATTAAAATTAAAAGAAAACAATCTTTTCAGTATGAGGGTGCGTCAAAGCTTTTTTATCTTCACTGTTTTATATGGAATTGTGCATAAATTTACGCTCACCATCTTAATATATTGCAAGCGCCTTACTACATATATATGTAATCAAAAAATGTTGAATACAGTCCTTGCGGCATGATTATAATTTAGCGGATCCGTACCTTCTTCTAGCGTGCAATATTGTAGGATATGCTTTAGTTTCAAAGGTTATAAGATATCTTTAAATGTTTAGCGAAAAAAAGGATAAGCGAATGTATCTCTGGACTTCAACGAATATATATTTCTTGGATAAACAAATGACGGGAACAATTTATTTTAAGGTCTAGTCTGATCTGCGGTCATCGCTTTCTGTGCTCATTGACCACAAAGTGACCTAAAATCAGAAAAATTAAATTTGTTAAATAGGGTGGCTGAAAAGATGAATGGCAGATCGGTCTTTATAACTGCTCTAATATGAAAATTACGGATTAAATTCAATTAGCTGTGTTTAAAAGCCTATTACCTCTGTAAGAATTGGTTAAAGTTTTATTTCGTACTGGTCGAGCTGCTCTCGGTTTACACTGAATTAAGCAGAAGTCATTTTTTGGGATTATGCAAGAATTTGTTAGAAGCATTATTTACCTTTAAAGCCCTGTAACTTTATAGTGTTTTACAACAATTAAATGCAACTTCTTTTATTTAGAGCCCTTCAAATTGTCTCTCACCAATTATATTTGCTTTTTTAGGTAAATCAAGATGGTGCAAACTGTTGAGCTTAAATCAAAGGTAGCAAGTTTTGGCAACTACTAACAGTGTAAAAACGTTATGTAAGAATGAGATAACCCGTGATTAAGGAGCTACTGTTCCGCACAGGCATAACCAATCAGAGTAGTAAAATAAACAGACTAGTAGATAGATAAGTTCAATTTCATATAAAGCAAACCACTTTTGTAAAGATACCGTGTTTTAGGTGAAAAATCTGCAAAAGGTCGGGAAAAAATTACTTCTGCTTGATATATAGTGTAAACTATCAGCAGCTTGGTCAGCATGATTGAAACTTCATCACGTGTTTACAGAGGTATCAGGCTCTTAGAGAAATCAAACCGCACTTAATTTGGTCAAGTAGGTAATGACGAAGTTTTTAAGGGCGGGCCAATATCCGATTCGTTTTCCTAGCAATCCTGTATATACATGTGATATAACATTGCGTTTCTCTGCTATACGGATTATTTAAATGTTTCAACAAGGAAGATATTTGTTTATATTTTTGGAAATTAACAAAATATCAATAATTCGAGCACATTAATCGGTGACCGCAACTTAAAATAAAAGTGAATTTCGAGTACTCGGTCGCCAATTTTACACAGAAACATAATTTTCTTAAAAATCTCTGACCAGTGATCACGGTTACTCACCATAAAAATTAATGGTCATTGAACAAATGGGGCGCGAAGTTCGCAACCTCCGCCCCTTGTTCCATCTAACAAAGCCTTATAATGTTATTAGCGTTACAAGATACCCTATGTTTTGCACATATTTAGAAAATACGGGTCCTTCCAGTGTTTTTTTTCTTCAATGTTTTTTTTTCAGGATTTTCTTAAAGAGGAGGGGGACGGCGGTCGGGGCGCAACCCGGAATTCTCTCGATACTGTCATCGAAAATGGTCCAGAAAAAATTAAAATTCGCCCCATTACGCTTAAATAGCTGTTTTTTGTCGACTCTTGATAGACAGAATCGCTTATAATCCGAAAAAAATGAAAATTTAGTTTTCGACTAGGAACGCGCAAAATTAGTGCAAAACCGACACAGAGCGCCAAAAAATACTCATAAAATCATTTTAAGAACCAAAAAATCCCTGCTTTGTACATAAACTACTTCTAACTTAAAAATAAAGTTTTTAGAGCGCCAAGAAAGTCAATAGATGTCAATAATAAGCAGTACACGAAAATTTAAAAAAATCGTGACACAAAAAATTATCAAAAAACACATCTTTTCTTTATTGCTCCCAAAAATTTTCCGACGACAGAAGTGCCCCTTTCCTATTCCGCACTTAAGCCCGTCAAAGTATAATTATGCCGTTCTAGCTTCAGTATTATAGAAATAAACAAGAAGATGTAGTGTGCAACATTTTACTTTGATTATGGTCGTATGAAGTTAATTTTACGCAGAAATCACCAGAACATTGTCCACTGAAACAATTTCCCATTGGATCGAAGCAGTCGTAACATTTAACGGCTTCAACTTAAAACAGCATGAATTCGTTATTGCTCGATTATTCGCAAAAAAAGCAAATATAGGTAAACTTACCATATTTTCCAGTGATGAATGCAAATATTAAGGAAACAATGAAGTACGAAGCTCGCTTTCCCATTATTCCAAATGAAAATCAAGGACCAGAATAATAATTAAGTATGCAGGTGTGCCTATATATTCATATTTATATTGTTATTGATTAGTCATGTGGGGAGACCCTTTGGTCGGAACCGGAAAATGGAAAAATCAAAAATAAACATCCAAAATTGGATAATCATAAAAATATAAAATTAAAACACAAAAAATGTAAATATAATAATAATAATAATAGTAATAATAATAATATTAATAATAATAATAATAATATTAATAATAATAAAAATAATATTAATAATAATAATAATAATAATAATAATAAATAATGATAATAATAAATAATAATAATAATAAAAATGATGATAATAATAAATAATATTATTATTATTATTATTATTATTATTATTATTATTATCCTAATAATTTAAAATAAATTATAATTCATATAATCATAAAAATCTAAAAATCAAAAAACGTTATAAAATCATTAATTTTCAGCAAAAACATTTGTGCCTAAATATGTATAAATTGTTATAGTTTGTTTAGTCATTTTCATACTTAGGCTTTACACTTACTTTCCCTTGAAAATGATTATCGGCCTACTGATACTCATGTAAAGTTATCGATTATCTGAACAATCACTACATAATTGAAATCATATGAGGCATTTTTGGGCAGTCAAAAAGCTTTACTGTCAGAAATTATGACGCAAACATGGGTACATAACATCGGGTTGTAGTTTTTCCGGCCACTAGTAAGCAGTATGGTAATATATCAATAATAAACATAAATGTAATATTAATAAAGCATAAAAACAGTATGCTTTTCCATAATTATCGAACAAAACATTTTAAACACCCAATGACAATGGAGCAAATCGAAAATGTTGATAACTTACCGTGTCGCTGGACCCACCGCCCCTTTAAACCCACTTTTTGTCCCATTAGCTCAACGAAAGTCCAAATATGTAGATCAACATCACATTAATGCTCATATCTCGTTAGGCCAACTTGCTCGTCAAAGCCAATGTGTCATATAGAAGACCCACCTAGAGCAATTCTCATTGGATTCAACGAAAGAGCATCCCGCTAAACTCATTGGTCGGCCGACCTACCGAAAAATCCCATTAGACCCACTGGATGATAAACTCACAGATAAATTATGCAGGGGCGGATTTGTGGGGGGGCGGCCGCCCCCCCCATAGGCCCAAAATAGTGCGCAAAATTAAGCATTTTTCGAGCGATTTTTAGCAATTTTCGGGTTAAAACGGCTAATTTTTCCGCCTAAGTCAGGGTTCCGCCCCCCCCCCCCCTTAGGGGGTACCGCCCCCTAAGGAAAATCCTAGATCCGCCACTGAAATCATGGTTTTTCAATCCAATGGATTAAATTTATGAAGTCGAATCTTTGGAGAGCACGTGCGTACTTAGAGGAGGATAAGCTAAGTGCAGCTAACCCTCTTCCTACAACTTATGACTTTCCAAAAAACCATTGAGGAATAACTGGCGATTTTTGACTCAAAGTTTTGTTTTTTTAGCACGTCGCGTTAAATAAATTTACTCGAACTTTTCAAAACTTTTCATGTTTTGATACTCCTTTTAAGAAAGAGCATTTGTCTGAAGGATCGAAGATGGTGGTTTTGACGCTCACCTCGTTTAAACCAAAACAAGCAATAAGTGGAATTATAAAATCTGTATAATATTTAAAAAATTTTCATCGGGCTCCTTGATGATTAAATCATCTGCAAAGAAATGGGGTAATTCGGCATAATTTATTTACGCTACTTCCTTCTAGTTATCTAAGCTCGATCTTAAGCTACAAATTTTAGTCTTTCATCTCTTCTTTGATTCGGATATTTTTCTCTGATTTGGTCATTCTTGGTATAAGTAGCATGTGTATACATGGGATGGACAACCCAATTCAGGGGGTCTGATGCATACGTAGGCAGCACCAAAATTCTGGGGGGAGGTTGCAAGATTTTTCAAAGGTCGAAAAATGGCCTTAAAAATGGTGGTATGGTGAAAAAACACAATTTTTTAACGTTTCTCATCGGAGCACTATCCATTGGCATCGAAAAATTGCGAAAAAAACAAAAAAATTTTAAAAATTGAATTCTGGGGGGGGTATTTTGATTTCTGGGGTGGGGTATTTTGGTTTCTGGGGTTGCATACCCCGAACCCCCCATGCCCAGGTGTGGTCTGATGGGACAAAATCGTCAAAATATTCTATTTAGAGGGGTTTAATCGAATTTGCGTTTATACTTTTTCGGTTCTGGGGGGGTGCAAACCTTGACCTCCATGCGCCCATTTGAAATACGTTATGAAATGAACAAAATTAATTTTTTTAAAGATTGTTTCAAAAATTTCACAGACGCTGGTTGATTCCAGGTCAGGTTTGATGGCGCAGAGCTATGGTAACGGGAAGAAAGTTACTCGTACAGTACCAAACTTGCCGATGGCAGAAATATTATATGCAAACTTGCGCTGCTGGAAGACGTCAGCCAGCCGGTGCTTGCTCTTCTCGTAAATATTTTAACATTTAAATGATTCAAAAAAATAAGAATTATCGCTTTGATGATTAAACTAGAAAACGTTGGTTTGGACGACACAACAAAAGGCAAAATGATTTCTTTAAAAAATTGCAGCGTGTCATTTTCATATTTTGTTGATTACCTAAAGGAAATTATATTTAGATGTGATCGATTCATGTCGGTTGAATCTTAAATCGTTTAGATTACGGCGAAACTGCCTACTTAAAAGGAAATGGAACACAGGTGTAAAAAAGAAAAGAGCATTTTAAAAGCACACTTACTGGAGTTATAGTATTCTTTCAAGTTTCACATTGATTTCTGATAGATTGTGAAACTTGTCAGTCCATCATAACAACAATTATAATCCTACATGTACAGCATAGAAATTCCGAGAAAAGTTTCTATTTTTGCATTCTGGGGGTCTATACCGCTAAATCCCCAACGTGCATGTGTGGTTCCAACTCGTCAACCGCATTATCGTTATACATAACTGGTTTTTGCCTACTGTAAATTATGGTTTAAATTTATTTTGTCATTGGCGAGTGAAAATCTTTTAATAATAATCTCTATAGAACAGTCAGGTTTTTATTTGTTTACATTTTAAATCCTTTTGACGATAGTAAATTTTTAATCAGCATAAATGCAGTACAGTCACATTTGTGCTGTTTTCCAGTTATATTTTTGATCTGAAAAATGATTTGTGACAGGCGATTGCTTAAATGAAAATTGAAGAATAGTTTTGCGGTCTTTTTTATTTGCTCTACTAGCAAAGAAAAATGCTCCGATGGAACAAAAAAGATGAATATACGTGGAATTGTGGATTATTAAGGATGTAAAAGGAGGGGACTAGCAAGAATCTATCTAAAGTCGCAAAATCTAAAAATCACACTTTCTCTAAGCAACGCAAAAAATCGAAGTATATTCTGCGGCCTCTAAAAAAGGTCTTTTTTAAATAATTTTCAAAATTTCAGATAATAAACGAAATCTATAATGTTTCCTTTTTTTAATTGCTGGCAGTAGCAACACTGACTAGCTTCGTATCCTGATTGAAAGAAAACTTAGTGGTATTGTATTTAAAGTTGTTTTATTTTGCTATGAGCATTATAGCAAGCAAAGCAGGGGCCGATTGATTAGTGCACACAATCGTTACGGGCATGCTAGTGTACCTACATTTAGTCCGTTTCAAGTCAACTCACGCATTTCCTACTGTTTTGAACCAACAATTCTTACAATTGTTTTGGATGCATCGATGTTTGCTATTTCATTCAGTTGGCTTAGAAAGACTGTTACTCGATATCATTTCCCATAGCTGCTGCATAGCTAACGTGTTGCTTTTTCAATCATTTTTATGGTTAAATATTCATTCTAATGTGTTGACCGCAGAATATACTTCGATTTTTTGCGTTGCTTAGAGAAAGTGTGATTTTTAGCAGATTTTGCGACTTTAGGTAGATTCTTCCTAGTCCCCTCCTTTTACATAATTAATAATCCACAATTCCAAGTATATTCATCTTTTTTGTTCCATCGGAGCATTTTTCTTTGCTAGTACCCTACTTTTAATCAGCATGATTTCAGTGCATCAGTCAGCAAACACATACAGTAACATACCACAATAATGACAGCAGTCCAAGAACGCGGAAAAAAATATTGTTCATAACATAAATTAATTGCCTCTAAATTAAAAAAAATATTGTTTAAAAAAAAGACTCGCTAGATTTTATAACCGTCTACCTTTTGAAAGCAATCAGACTGTATAAAATTTAAAACTGAGTTAGATATGCTCTTGATTGTCGGAAGTATAAAGTTTACTATTTTTTATTAGCTATAGTAAATATATGTTACATTCTAAACAGTCCTGTAAGTTATAGAGGTCGTTCCACATTTAAATTAACTTTGAAACGACATGTAACGTAACTACGGGACTTACTTAAGTACCTGGCTACACTTAGCGCTGGTCAGGTTGCTAGGGCGAAACGCCGGACTCAACCACACGACCCTCAATAACTACGGTCTCAAACTCCTCGGACCTAAATTCGTTCGTACCTACGGAGCTATTGGCAGCTCTGCCCTAAAAACCTAATGCAGTAGTAATTAAGTAACCCCGGAATTTTGCCCTGGGTCAGTTGACCTATTTTGGACCAAAATAATGATTAACGCAAAAAGCTTTGTTAACTAGCTTCCGCCAGAGAATACCTATGGCGAAAAACTATTTCTTTTCTGGTTCCTACGAGCACAATGAACAATGAAAACAACAAAAAAAGAGCTCTCAACCAGCCAGTCATCTTACATAAAAATTATGAAATAATTTTTATGATTTTTAAATTGAAATTTGGGTGTTTGAATTTGCGATAAAGAAAATAATCAAAAGACAGTCACTTGGATTATTTAAGCCGAGTAATAAAATAAGGGCCGTCCACCAATTCCGAACTAAACGCGATTGATCACTATGAAAAAGTTTTGAAAAATGAGCTTGCTAAGCAAGAGTCGTAAACCAAGAGAAACTTAAAGTTTAAACCTACCATTAAATTATGAAGAGAATTGTAAAAGATTTTAAACTTTAAGAAAATTGAAAAAGATGGGATGTTGGTAAATTAAAAAACAAAGTTTTTCGGCAAAAATTCCAAAATTTCACGCAAATATCAAGTGTAAGGAACACTAACGCTCAGATTTGGTAGTAAAATAAATTTGTAGTATAAACTACATATTAACAACAAATGAATTGTGCAAACTTTACAAAACTACTAAGTGTAGAGAATACTAACAGTCAGATTCCCAATTCTGATTTTACATAGAAAACAACTAGAATTTTACTTTACTTTTATTTTATTCGACCTCGCCCGACTTCTGAACATAGAAAGTGGCGAACAAAAAATGTACAAACACGTATTTTCCAATGTCCACCACATTGTAAACTTTAAAAATCTGAACCTAACGCCCATTGAATGTAAATAAATTCGGTTCGGGCCAGTTTGTTGCCCTTTCATAGTAGTAGATTTGTATGTGCCAAACTTATGTTCCGCAAAATATTTGATATTATTTATTAATCAAAATACGAAAAAAAACTGTTTTTTTCGCCCACTTTACACCTCAGATTTCGAACTTTACACCCCATAAACAACTCAATATAACGTTTTTTTAAACGCGGCTCGCTTCGACGTGTAGCCATTAGAAGTTACTTTATTTCTATTTTATTTAATTAACCCCAACTTTTGGCAGAGAAATCTTGGACAAAATCTGTTTTTTTACTCATCCACTAGAGAGTAAAGTTTAAAACCCTGGTACTAACTGCGTATTGATTGTAGAAAAGTTTGCTGGTAAGCACAAGATAGCCCTTGATCCGAAGTACATTTCTGTCAGAAAAAATTTCCTAAAACTATAACTGGAGTCCTTGGCAGACATAAACATGTCGAAAACTCGGCCAAAATGTGTCTTTTCGTCCCCAGATTTTCGCACTCTTTACACTCCCATTCGATAACTGAGGCGAAATTCAAAAAACCAAAAAGTCTTATCTGCAGAACCTAAATAGATATATGAGTCATATAAAGTACATGGTTTTGCCAAAAGAATTAAAAAATGAAAAAAGTCAGCATTCAGAAGATTCGAACCCATCATTCTTTGTTTAATACCGCATCCGAGAACGGAGTTGTCAACCACTGCGCCAACTCGACATATCAGCAGATTTAAGCTTGATTATCCTATTTTGAAAGATATTCATCATTCTACTGAAGTTTGAGAATAGTGCATTTATGATGATAAAAATAATTATTTATTAAAGACGAGTCAAAAACCTCTGAAATACGAAAAATCTGATCAAAAATATGCAATACGGAGTTATCTATCGGCATTAGAAAATAGATGTAGGTATAATTCAAAGTTCACCTCTTTATACCTCAACAAACACTGGCTGTAGAAAAGTTTAAAGGTCAGATTCGTTATTCTGACCTTACGGAGAACATTTAAAAAAATTCATCATCCACGACGCTCTGGGCGCAAAAATGCTTCTCGGTGTAAACTTTACACTTGTGCTAATAACGCAATATTGGGTGTATGAAACAAAATAAACTGGGATCTGTAACGCTAAGGTCAGGGCACCTTTTAAGCATAATTAGCATGTTCCGCCTACTTAGCGGAGTAGTTGAAGAGATATCGTTTTTCGTCTCGAACCCTTTACACTAAAATGATCACAGATCAAGAAATATTGCGTTATAAGAAAGAAAAAAAGATTGATTTGAGATTTTGCAATCCTCTACGTTATAGAAGCGATTGGACTGCCCAGAAACCGAAATTGAGTTAGATACGCTGAAGGACATGCAAAGAGTAAAAAAACGCGTATACTTCACACTTTTGTGCAACAACCATTGAGTGTAAATTAATTTCAAAATCAGATTCGTAATCTACAGCTGGGGGGCAACATTTAAAAACATTGCCCCCCCCCCCCCGCAAATTATTTGATTTTTGCTTTACACTTTACACGCTCATTGCCAACTCAGTATTGAGTGTAAACAAAAAGAAAAAACACGGGCATCTAATTTTTTAATTATCCATCGATTAAAAAAAACCGCACCTCCCAGGTGTGTTCCGTTGTTGCTGTGAGGGGGGACACAAATTTCGCACTCGCTGTGATAAACAAATAAGAAAAAGGATGGCCAAGTATATCATAGGTAGCGCTATCGCGCTACCTATTATAATAAGTTTAACATATGTATTCATTAACTGCAGTCTTTTCCATTCCAAATGGTGTATGTCCGATTTACGGCTTATTAATGTACATGATTACAATAAAGCTGCATATCTTTGTCGACTTCTGTGCACATTAGTGTGATTGCTGGTTCATTTTAAACCACTTTTGCTGGCAATTTACATCGATTAAACGATTGCTCTCCATGTGCAAGATTTTGTGAAACATATTATAAACACGGCTAAGAAGGATTTAACTTTAATGCAACCCATTTAAGACAAAATTACATCTCTTCAATGATCGATCTAAGGACACTTGAATATAATTTTTAAATCACTTTAGATTACTTTTGAGGGTAAACAAACTCACTTAATTGTTGTCTCACATATGAATCCTTACAAATTTCTTGACTTCAGTCACAAAGTCTCTGCAAGTCTATCGAATTAAGGTTAACACGTAATGTAAACTTTACACAAACACATAGCGTAAAGAATATTTTAGTCGGATTCGTAATTTTGATATTGCTCCAATATTACTTTCAACATTTATGGAAAAATGAGTCACCATAGTGTTTTAAAGACAAATAAACATTAGGTTTAAACCACTTTGCAATACTGCTGAGTGTAAGCAAGCGCGCCCAAGTGACATATATATTTCATTCCCTGTAAATTTTTAGATCTCAGGAAAAAATTTCGGTTTTTGCAATGCTCTAGAACAAAGGCTAACATGCAGTGTAAAAAATTACTCGGATATTATGATCAACATTCATGAAAAAATTATGTCTCTATAATGGTCCGAAGACAAAGAAACAATGAGTGTAAACTACTTTATATCACTGTTGGATGAAAACAAACGTCTCACATTTGATCCTTTGAAAATTTTTAGACTCCAGGAAAAAATTAGGTTTCTGGAATGCTCAAAAACGAAGATAAATACATATGTAGTGTAAACTTCATATAAACACCTAGTGTAAAGAAAATTTTGGTCAGATTCGTAATTTTGATATTGTTTCGATATTACGATTAATATATATGAAAAAAATTAAGTCTCCATAATGTTCTATGGGCAAACTAACAATTGGTGTAAACCACTTTACAACACTGTAGAGTGTAAACATATGCGCCTGACTGGCATATCAAATTCGGTTCCTGGACTATTTCTAGACTTGACAATCGTGTCCCTGACTCATAACCGGAGAAGCAGGCAGAAAAAACAAGACAGAAACGTATTTTAAACACCAAATTTTTGACTTTACACTCGCTAAATATTAATGTATAGACAATTTGCTTTGACATGCACCCGATATAAAGCACTTTATTTTTATTCTATTGGACTTATCCCGACTTCTGGACGGAGAAAGTGGCGAACAAAAAACGCAACAAAAAACGTATTTTCCATCATTTAGAACACTGTAAACTTTAAAATTCCGTACCGAACTCCCCATTGAGTTTAAAGAAATTCGGTCTGGTACAATTTGTAGCCTTTAAATCGTAGTACATTCCTGTGTGCCAAAATTCTCTTTCAAAAATTATTTGGTATGATTTATTAATCAAAATTCGGAAAAAAACGTGTTTTTTCGCCCATTTTTTACCTCTGATTTCGAACTTTACACCCCCATAAATAACTCAATATTGCGTTTTTTTAAATGCGGTTTGCTGCGATGTGTAGCCCCTGAGAGGCACTTTATTACTGCTGTATTCAATTTACCCTGACTCATAAGCGGGAAAATTTGGCAAAGAAATCTTAGTTAAAATCCGTTTTTTTACACCATCCACTAGAGTGTAAACTTTAAATCCCAGGATCTAACTCACCATAGAGCATAGAAGACTTTGCTTATATGCAGAATGTAGCCCTTGATCCGCTCTACATTTCTGTCAGAAAACATTTTAAAAAACTCATAACCGGAGTTAGTATCGGACATAAGCAGGTTGAAAACTCGACCAAAAAGTGCTTTTTCACCCCCAGATTTTCGCACTCTTTACACTGCCATTCGATAACTACTGCGAATTTCAAAAACCAAAAAAAGTACCATCTGTAGAATTCATCCCTCTATTATCTAATGCTGTTCAATTCTTCGAGTCATCAATACTCAGTTGTCTACATGCCGCAGTAAAAAGGTCCCAAAATTTGTCCTATGTTATAACGTTACACAAAAACTTTACACCTTCTTTACACAGTCAGTTTTAAGTTTCAAGAAAAACAAAAAAAACACGGGCAGCAAATTTTTTTATTATCTTTCTTTTAAAAAAACCGCACCTTCCAGAAGTGTCCCGTTATAGCTGTAGGGGGATGCACAGGTGTTAGGGGTACCCAAGTATATTATAGGTACGCGCTAACGCGCTACCTAAGATTTAATAATTTGTAAACACGACTGTTTGCCTTAGCCCTTTTGTTGGCAATTAGATACTGATATTCTAGCGCTAAAACATTAGATTTCAATTCACTTTCAAAATATTAAACTATTTAAACTGTCAGCTAAGAAGTGAATTAAAAATACTTTAATACATTAAATGTCACTATCATAAGTATTTTTTGTAAAAATTTTATGCATTTCTTATTGTCAAAAACAATTCAAAATCCAGTAGTGAAAAATGACCATGTCTGAATAGGGTACTCCGAACATTTAGCTTTTTTGAATAGCTGCTATCATCACACAACGCAATCATTGTAACAATGTTCTATAATTTTCTGCCAAATGAGTTGTGCCCATAGGTGAACGCACCGAAATTCTGGACGGTGGAAGTGTGCAAGATTTTTAAAGGTCAAAAAATGATTGTGTTATGGCAAAAAACGCCATTTCTCAATGTTTCTCATCACGCACTATCCAATGGCATAAAAAAATCGCAAAAAAACGAAAAAATTTCAAAATTAGAATTATGAGGGGTATTTCGGTTGTTGGGGTATTAAGTTTCTAAGGTGTGCATGCCCTAACTCCCCCGCACCCGCGTGTGGTTATGCCAGTGGCACATATGTATAGTTCGTTTCATTTATTCGAGAGCTTTATATATATTTTTTAAGGGCTACAGTAAGCGAAACAAGACGATTTACTGTAATTGGGCAAATCAGCTCAGTGAGGGCGAGTGGCTGGAATTCTTCCATTTTAAATGCACTAATCCGTCCATATAATTTAGGCATTTAATCAGCGCTGGGACATACTACAGTAAGTGCGCTAAATAAAAAGCTGTCAGCTGGAATCGAACCCGGGTTGCTTCGACGACAAGCGGACGTTCTACCACAGAGCTATGTGGAGGTTCGCGGCATTTCTTAGTATCTTAGTGCATTGTGTTTAAAATGTCAACTTAGGATAAGCTGAATACGTGATTTTATCTGTAAGTTGATTGATCTGCTGGAAGACGAGAATTAATTATGCCGCGAAAAATGATTTTGAAAAACCCTTCTTTGCCACGTAGCTACAGTGATATCTAGCGACCTACAGTAAATAAGAAAAAAGGGTTACTGTAGCTTCGAAAACATTCACTGAAAAAGCTCTCGGATAAATGAAACAGAATATAGATATGGAATTCAATAAAAACTGTTCTTGCTTTAGTAACTTTTACGAAAAAGATTTCACTCGCCATTGACAAAAAACGAATTTAGACGATAATTAACAGCAAGCAAAAATGAGTTGCATAAAGTGATGATGCATGAAGTTAAAAGGAAAATAGTGGTTGTTTCTGTGGAAATGTCTGACGCATGTGTAAAGCTCTACTGGACAGCTTGAGTGCTGCCTCTGGCCAGTGTTCGGTAGCTTGTGCGAGTCGAACCAGTGCTCAACAAAAAAAGAAATTGCGGCGCTTCATCTAGAGATGAAGCATCAAACTTACGGTTTTGAGCTCAAAAAGAAGAGCTAAAAATATACCGGAGCTCGATTTAGCGTATAAGTGCAGCCTCACTAATACACAGGCAGCGTGCACGTTTTTACAGCTGTTTTGTGCGGAAAATTTACGACATTGAAATTATGAAATGATCAAAATAGGACGGCCCCAAAGGCTGTGAATTTTGTATCCGGAATAGCGGACAGGTGCCCCCAGCAAGGGTAGCGGTCAGCCGGATAGCTTTAAAAAATGGTAACACACGTCAAAAGCGCAGCACGTAAAATTCACAGATTCCTGGTCAATTGCATGCACTTTTGTAAAAAATTGTGCTGCTGGTCCTCGCTGTTTCTCAAAAAAATTTTCCGTACTTCTGAACGACCCTCCCTCAAAAAGCCCATGCACATTTATGTATGTTGTACCTAACCTAGAAAGCAAAGTGGGAGTTTTTTGTGAAAGCGCGCGGCGAAATATATCAGTGATGACGAAAACTCATTTGAGAAGTGCTCAAAATTAAACAGAAACTTCGATTTTACGACCGTTTTGCGTTATTTTTAAAAATATATCACGCATTTATCACAAAAATTCCTATATCGAATAATATTTGATTGTTTTTGTACATAATGTACTGTTAACTGATGTAGTGGTGTATAGTTTTCCTTCTGTTAAAGTCCTTAGGAAAAACCTTACTTCAAAATTTTAGGAACCTTTCATTTTAACAATCTGGTTATATGATTGCCTATAAGAGTGAAATCCTAATGCAAACTATAATTTGTTGTTTATCGCTTGGATATCTCATTCTGATGATGTAAGATTTCCGATACGCGTGTTTTCTAAGTCATTGGCCTTGCCTTATAATGTTCCCAGGTAGTGAGTACTGTAGCTTATTAGCTATTCACGACCACGAGTGTCTCAGGAACCCGGCGCTGTACAAAATGTAGGAAATCGGCATTCGGTGCTGCCTTCTCTTTTCGCTCTCACTGAGCCACTGGCGTAGCCAGTGAGGGGGAGGAGGGGTGGAATTCCCCTAGGGGAAAATTTTTACATTTTCAAAAAGTGAGCAATATGGTTGCGTGATGCTGTTTTGCGATGAAAAATCGAAAAATTCGGTGCTTCGCGCCGCTTTATTCTATTATTTGGCAGTTTCTACCAGTTTATTGGTGGAAAATCAAAAAATTAGCGCCTTCGCGCGCATAAGAAGCATTTTTCCATCAAAAACATGAAAATTTTTTTGAGAAAATTTAATTTTTTAATGGCTTAAATCGTGCAGGATGATGTGAAAAGCCCAAAAAACACGTTATTTAACGGCCCCGTGCGTTTTTACTCGTTTTTTTAGACGAAAAAAAAATTTTTGGAATTCTCTCCTGGCGAAAATCCTGGCTACGCCTATGCACTTAGCCTAGGCAAGAATTAAGGATTAAGCACCTTGATAGATTACTATTGGGAGGGAAAAAATGAGCCAAAAAAAAAATTATTACGGTAGCCGGGCCCGTGTCCAGGATTTTATTTCGGGCGGAGCCGAAATTTTTGAGGCCAGATATCTCGAAAACCATTAGGAAATAGGCGAAAATAAAGGCAGTTTTGAGCGTATCTCGGCGAGATCTATACGATGGTGAAGAAAAATCAAATAAAAAATTTTTTCACCGTATTTCATTTTGATATACAGCAAATTTATCATTTAAGCTGATTTCTCATCATTTAATTGACGAATTATTTCTTGCCTTTGCACTTAATCATTGGGGCATAAGTAATCGGTGGCGCTGGCGCTGGCGCTGGCCCTGGCGCACATGGGTAAAAGGTGGCGCTGGCAATGGCGCTGGCGCTGGCCTTGGCCATGGCCAAGTGGGTAAAAGGTGGCGCTGGCGCTGGCCCTGGCCCTCGCCAACTGGGTGAAAGGTGGCGCGCTGGCGCTGGCCCTGGCCCTCGCCAACTGGGTAAAAGGTGGCGCTGGCGCTGGCCCTGGCCAACTGGGTAAAAGGTGGCGCTGGCGCTGGCCCTCGCCAACTGGGTAAAAGGTGGCGCTGGCCCTCGCCAACTGGGTAAAAGGTGGCGCTGGCCCTCACCAACTGGGTAAAAGGTGGCGCTGGCGCTGGCCCTGGCCCTCGCCAACTGGGTAAAAGGTGGCCCTGGCCCTCGCCAACTGGGTAAAGGTGGCGCTGGCCCTCCCCCTCCAGTGTTATAACGTACATAACGTTGAAGGATAGGAAGCCGGTTCCACCCATAGTCGGCCCTAATGTTATAACATATACAGTGTTTTAGTATAGGAGGTTGGCCCAAGAGTCTGGCCCCAAAGTTATAACATACAGTGCATAAGGATCTGCAATGGTTAAGGATAGAACACAGTATGAGGAGTGGAAGCGTGAAAGTTGGCACAGTGTCAGTTTAGGTCTTAGATTAAACTACGATTAAAGCTAAAGTAAGTGTAAAGTTGACCTGAGTGTAAAGTGCTATTGTATTCATAGTTAAACTATAGCTGACCAGCGGCGACTTTTTGGAGCAGGGGAGTTCCACCCACCCCTAACACAAGCCCTACAATACTTATAAGCAGTGGTCCACTCTTGCTATAACTGCCAATCAGTCTTAAATGACAGGGCCATCCCAGGAAAAAATTCCCGGTGGGGGGAGAGAAACTTTTCAGGGGATAATTCAAAGGTCTATATCTCAAGAGCCAACAGTCGGATTGGGCTCGAATTTTCAGGGTTTGATGAACATATGCCAGGCATGTCATGCATACAATATGTACGACGAATCTACAGTATGCCGTGTTTAGTTTACACTTTCTCATACAGCACTGTAACTCAAGAAATAATAGTCGGATTTTGCTCAAATTTTCAGGATATGATGTAGTTATATGGGAAAAGCATGCTATATACATAATTTTAGCGCGAAGCCTACAGTACACCAATTTACTTTACACTCTCTCATATAGCACTATATTTCAAGAACTAGTGGGCGGATTTAGCACAAATTTTCAGGGTAGGGTGGGAATGTTGCATCTTTTATCTTATTGATGTAAGCATGTAATCTACAGTATGCTAGTTTTGGTTTACACTAGCTCATAAAGCACTTCAACTCAAGAACCAATGGTCGGGTTAGGTTCAAATTTTCAGGATAGAGTGGGTATACCTTAGGCATGCTATGTAAAAAATTTTAGCGCCACCTACAGTATGCCGATTCTAGTTTACACTGTTTTAAATGTAGCTAAGCTTAAGAATCAATGATCAGATCGGGCTCAAATTTTTAGGTTAGGGTGGATATACATTCAGCACGCTATGTACAGAATTTTAGCATGCAGCCTACAGTACACCAATTTACTTTACACTCTCATATAGCACTATATTTCAAGAACTAGTGGGCGGATTTAGCACAAATTTTCAGAGTAGGGTGGGAATATGTTGCATCTTTTATCTTATTGATGTAAGCATGTAATCTACAGTATGCTAGTTTCGGTTTACACTATCTCATAAAGCACTTCAACTCAAAAACCAATGGTCGGGTTAGGCTCAAATTTTCAGGGTAGAGTGGGTATACCTTAGGCATGCTATGTAAAAATTTTAGCGCAACCTACAGTACGCCGATTCTAGTTTACACTCTTTTAAATGTAGCTATAACTTAAGAATCAATGATCAGATCGGGCTCAAATTTTTAGGTTAGGGTGAATATACATTCAGCGTGCTATGTACAGATTTTAGCGCGCAGCCTACAGTATACCAATTTACTTTACACTTTCTCATATTGTACTATATTTCAAGAACTAGAGGGCGAATTTGGCTTAGATTTTCAGAGCAGAGGGAGTATATGCTGCATGTATTATTTTATTGATGCAAACATGTAATCTACAGTATGCTAGTGTTAGTTTACACTTTATCATATAGCACTATATTTCAAGAACTAGAGGGCGGACTTAGCTTATATTTTCAGAGTAGGGTGGGTTCATATTGCACGTGTTATTCCATTGACATGAACATGAAATTTACAGTATGCTAGTTTTTGTTTAGACTTTCGCATATAGCACTATAAGTCAAGATCTAAAGGTCGGATTGGGCTTAAACTTTCAGTGTAGGATAAACATATGCCAGGTATGGTATGTATACAATGTGTACGACCAACCTACAGTACGCCGATTTAAATTTACACTTTCTCATATAGCACTGTAACATAAGAACCAATGGTCGGATTTTGTTCAAATTTTCAGGATATGATGTAGTTATATAGGCAAGGCATTCTATGTACAGAGTTTTAGTGCGTAGCATATAGTGTGCCGATTTTAGTTTACACTCTTTCAGGTATAGCTATAACTCAAGAACCAATGATCAAATTGGGCTCAAATTTTCAAGGTAGGATGTATTAATCTTAGCTATGCTATGTAAAAATTTTAGGGAAAGTACCAACAGTATTTTGATTTTAGTCTATTCTGCTTGATTTTTCAGCAGTTTAAGGATTAATTTTTGCCAAATATTGGTCTCCCAAGAAAAATTGTCTGTACGCACTTAGTTAAGAAGCAGGGGTCCAGAGTCAGTGCCATGGGAACACTACCGCCACCAGGGTCACTACCGCTACTTTAGATAGGCACTTGGCTCACTATATAGCAAAGTATGACTCTGGACCCCTGCTTCTTAACTAAGTGCGTGCAGACAATTTTTCTTGGGAGACCAATATTTGTCAAAAATTAATCCTTAAACTGCTGAAAAATCAAGCAGAATAAACTAAAATCAAAATACTGTAGATACTTTCTCTAAAATTTTGTACATAGCACAGCTAAGATTTGTACATCCTACCTGGAAATTTGAGCCCAATCTGATCATAGGTTCTTGAGTTATAGCTATACCTGAAAGAGTGTAAACTAAAATCGGCACACTATATGCTATGCACTAAAACTCTGTACACATAATGCCTTGCCTATATAACTACATCATATCCTGAAAATTTGAACAAAATCCGAAAATTGGTTCTTATGTTACAGTGCTATATGAGAAAGTGTAAAGTTAAATCGGCGTACTGTAGGTTGGTCGTACACATTGTATACATACCATGCCTGGCATATGTTTATCCTACACGGAAAGTTTAGGCCCAATCCGACCTCTAGTTCTTGACTTATAGTGCTATATGCGAAAGTGTAAACAAAAACTAGCATACTGTAAATTTTATGTTCATGTCAATGGGGTAACACGTGCAATATGTACCCACCCTACTCTGAAAATAAAGTCCGCCCTCTAGTTCTTGAAATATAGTGCTATATGAGAAAGTGTAAACTAACACTAGCATACTGTAGATTACATGTTTACATCAATAAAATAACACATGCAACATATACTCCCTCTGCTCTGAAAATCCAAGCCAAATTCGCCCTCTAGTTCTTGAAATATAGTGCAATATGAGAAAGTGTAAAGTAAATTGGTATACTGTAGGCTGCGCGCTAAAATTCTGTACATAGCATGTTGAATGTACATCAAACCTAACCTAAAAACTTGAGCCCGATCTGATCATCGATTCTTAAGTTATAGCTACATTTAAAACAGTATAAACTAGAATCGGCATACTGTAGGTTGCGCTAAAATTTTTTACATAGCATGCCTAAGGTATACCCACTCTACCCTGAAAATGTGAGCCTAACCCGACCATTAGTTCTTGGGTTAAAGTGCTTTATGAGATAGTGTAAACCGAAACTAGCATACTGTAGATTACATGCTTACATCAATAAGATAAAAGATGCAACATATTCCCACCCTACTCTGAAAATTTGTGCTAAATCCGCCCACTAGTTCTTGAAATATAGTGCTATATGAGAGTGTAAAGTAAATTGGTGTACTGTAGGCTGCATGCTAAAATTCTGTACATGGCGTGCTGAATGTATATCCACCCTAACCTAAAAATTTGAGCCCGATCTGATCATTGATTCTTAAGTTATAGCTACATTTAAAACAGTGTAAACTAGAATCGGCATACTGTAGGTTGCACTAAAATTTTTTACATAGCATGCCTAATGTATACCCACCCTACCCTGAAAATTTGAGCCTAATCCAACCATTGGTTCTTGAGTTAAAGTGCTTTATGAGATAGTGTAAACCAAAACTAGCATACTGTAGATTACACGCTTACATCAATAAGATAAAAGATGCAACATATTCCCACCCTACTCTGAAAATTTGTGCTAAATCCGCCCACTAGTTCTTGAAATATAGTGCTATATGAGAAATGTAAAGTAAATTGGTGTACTATAGGCTTCGCGCTAAAATTCTGTACATAGCATGCTTTGCCCATATAACTACATCATATCCTGAAAATTTGAGCAAAATCCGACTATTATTTCTTGAGTTACAGTGCTTTATGAGAAAGTGTAAACTAAAAACGGCATACTGTAGATTCGTCGTACATATTGTATGCATGACATGCCTGGCATATGTTCATCAAACCCTGAAAATTTGAGCCCAATCCGACTGTTTGCTCTTGAGATATAGACCTTTGAATTATCCCCTGAAAAGTTTCTCTCCCCCCCGGGAATTTTTTTCCTGGGATGGCCCTGTCATTTAAGACTGATTGGCAGTGGTAGCAAGAGTGGACCACTGCTTATAAGTATTGTAGGGCTTGTGTTAGGGGTGGGTGGAACTCTACCTCCTCCAAAAACCGCCGCTGGTTAGCTATAGTTTAACTATGAATACAATAGCACTTTACACTCAGGTCAACTTTACACTTACTTTAGCTTTAATCGTAGTTTAATCTTAGACCTAAACTGACACTGTGCCAACTTTCACGCTTCCACTCCTCATACCACTGTTTTTTTTGTACGAGCCTCTTTGTACATGTACAAAGATCTCCGGAAAAGTCTTTGTACGAGCGAAAATTTTTTTGTACATATAACGTATAGATATGTAATTGAATGTACACATTTTTACATACTACTAGATTGTTATCCGTGACCCGCACGCTTCGCAAAAGGTGTAATTTTGTCCTAAATTCAGCTGGTTATATTATTTCGGCCCGAAACGCCAAAACTTTCATGAGTCTTAGGTTGAAATTACACATAAAATTCGACTCAGCATGTTAAAATGACTTGTGTTACACAATTATAAATAATAAGCGGTTGCAATGTGCTGACTGAATCTCATAACAGACACTAATTTGCTTATGAATTTAATGCTACGCAAAGATAAAAGAGTCAATTTTATCTTCAAACGGCAGAAAACAGTGCAAAGTTATTTAATAGTTCTTTTTTCTGCATAAAATCTTTATAAAACAGTGGAAATAGATGTAAAAGATGCTTCAATCTGTACAAAGATGCTTACAGATAGATTTTGGAGTGTTAAATGCCCGCGCTTGGAGCTAGATAGAATGTAATTATGATATTCGGCGCGAAGCGCCGAAAATTTTCTGGAATTTTGCTAAAAAATACTCCAAAAAACGTTAAAATTACTATTACTTTGCCTCAAAAAGTCTTTGTACAGTGTACAAAGATGGCTCCGAAAATCTTTGTACGAGCCTCAAAATCTTTGTCTCGTACAAAAAAACAGTGCCTCATACTATGCTCTATCCTTAACCATTGCAGATCCTTATGCACTGTATGTTATAACTTTGGGGCCAGACTCTTGGGCCAACCTCCTATACCACAACACTGTATATGTTATAACATTAGGGCCGACTATGGATGGAACCTGCTTTCTATCCTTCAACATTATGTACGTTATAACACTGGAGGGGAGAGGGCCAGCGCCAGCGCCACCTTTTACCCAGTTGGCGAGGGCCAGCGCCAGCGCCAGCGCCACCTTTTACCCAGTTGGCGAGGGCCAGCGCCAGCGCCACCTTTTACCCAGTTGGCGAGGGCCAGGGCCAGCGCCAGCGCCACCTTTACCCAGTTGGCGAGGGCCAGGGCCAGCGCCAGCGCCACCTTTACCCAGTTGGCGAGGGCCAGGGCCAGCGCCACCTTTTACCCAGTTGGCGAGGGCCAGCGCCAGCGCCATTGCCAGCGCCACCTTTTACCCATGTGCGCCAGGGCCAGCGCCAGCGCCAGCGCCACCTTTTACCCACGCCCTTAATCATTGTGCTTTACAGAGAAAAACAATGCAGATAATGAATAATTCGGCGCCTGCATATAAAGTTCAAATTTGAGCGGTTTTGAGCGGGCTAGAAGACAGAAACATATATAAACAATAAATACGGCGCGAAGCGCTGGAAAAATTTCATGTTTCCCATGTCAAACCTCAAATTTGAGCTGTTTTGAGTGAGCTAGAAGGCAAATACTATAGCTGAACAACGAATCCGGCGCACAGCGCTGGGAAAAAATTGACACGCTCTCTATGTCTAACTCAAATTTGAACGATTTTTGGCGATTAGAAGACAAAACTATACATAAACAATAAATCCGGCGCGAAGCGCCGGAAAATTTTTAGTTTACTTGCTCAAGAGTACGCTAGAAACCTGTTTTGGCGGTGTTTTAGACTCACTTCGCCAATTTTTCCCTTTGGGGGACCCTTGGAAAAAAAAACAAAAAAATTTTCTTATTTCGGGGAGGGGCAGGCCCCCCACCCCCCTGGATACGGGCCTGACGGTAGCTATGTTTTCTACATGCATCCGGTGCGGTCCTTAGACACTCGCTTGCTATTTAACTTTCTGTCTCCTAACGAAACAAACAGGGTTGACAAGCTGGGGGTTTCTCTCTCATTTTCGGGATTTTCAGGCCGTTTATGGCATTTTTTAGTGATTGGGGTTTTTTGACGCCATTACTTAACCATAAGTTGGGGGGTTTTTAGTTAGTTTGAGGTTAAGAAGAAGAAGAAGAGAGAAAATTTTATTACTATTGGGTTTTTTTTTGACAAGACCACTAGGCAACCTTAAAAACAAACTGACGGTATTGCCGACCGTGAGTTTTATCTCAAAATGTGAGTTTTTATTTTAGCTTTGAGATTTTTTGAGTTGCATTTTTTTCGTGAGTTTCTTGAGATTTTTTTCTGAAGTTGAGATTTTTCACTGAAAATGAGTTTTTGTTTCATGCAATGCAATTTTAGATGTTTTTGACCAAAAACGGTCAGAAAATACCTGAAAACGGCCAAAAACATGTGCTTTTTCCAAAAATCGGGGACTCGACAGCTCGACCTCAGTGCCGAGCTAGATAACTAACATTTATTTGCATTACATGCCTATCTAGATCGAGAATCGAGATTCCCGAAGATTCTTGCTTCGATGCTTGAAAGAATATATTTTATTGAAAATTTTTCGGAGTTTTTGAAGAATATGGTGTGCGCCGATTTTGCGCCATTCCGGCAGAACTGCCATACAATTGCGCAAAAACGATACTTTGTGTCACTAAAAGACGCGGAAAAAAATAATAAACCAAATCCATACAGAACTCACAGAGTTACGGCACTCCAAACATACTTCGACATTCACCATTTGAGCCACTTTAAGGAATTTCAGCAGTTTATCAAAAGTTTCCAATTTTTACTAATTAACATTTTCCTGCCATTTTCAAGGTCGCAGATTACAAAAAATTAAGTTATACTGCGCGTAAACTAAGATTAAAGAAAAATTTGTCTGTAATTTTTTGCCCAAATTTTCATGAAAATTTTTTCAATTTCACTATTTTTAGCATTTTTTACATCTAGTTAAAGATTTCTACTTAAATACGATTCAAACAGCATTTTTGGGTTATCTTAAAGTTCCAACCATTTGAAGATTCAAACAGTGGAATGCAGAATAACATGTATATACCCAACTTAGGTCGACCTAAGCATCTATACATCGACATGAGCATCTATACATCGACCTAAGCATCTATATGTTGACCTAAGCATCTATACCTCGACCTCAGCGGGAGCGATCTCGACCTAAGCAGCCGAAAACACCTTCTCAGATAAACTAAGCCTAAGCCTAAGCATCATTTAAGCAGAAACTTGAATTTTCACATATCTAGACAGAAAGAACATGCAAAAAATTGTTTTTTTTCAAATTTAAAAATTTTGAAACAAAATTTTTTTCCGTGCAATAAAAGTTATTTTTTCGTAATCAGCGACCTTGAAAATGTCAGATACATATGTTTTCAGCCCAAATTCGGGACATTTTTGGTAAACTGTCAAATACCTCACTTTAATGTAGCTATATCCTGAGTAACTCTATCTTCGCCAATATTGGTCCGTTTTTCATAAAATTTTTTTCCGCACTTTCTTTTTGCATGTCCTCCTCATTTCAATCAATATCGTTCCTTTCCACGTACATCTGCAAGTTTTCCGTTCACACCATAAAGTAAAGTTTAGTCAATTTTTTCTGTTGGAATATTTAAACTTTTGACTGTAATTTTTGAGATTTTTTTTGTAAGTATTGAGTTCTTTTTAGGATTTTTTAAGGCTGGAGGTTGGCAACACTGCAAACTGACTGGACCAGGTTGGCAAGGCCTGGATTTTTTTGGGTTTTTCGTGGGGTTGTTTGGGTGCGAAAATCTTTGAGCTTTTGGATTTAGTTTTTTTCGCATTAAAAATGTCTGTTCACATCAAAAAATTCTAATTGAAGGTTCCAAAATTTTAATGCTTTGGCTCAGACTCAAATGGAGTGGGTTAGGCCGTATAGCAATGTTTTTTGGCCAAAATGCTTAGAAAGCATCTTTTGGAGCTTATATCCTGTTTTAAATTTATAGTTACAAGCTGAATTGTATCGCTTGCATGTGACTAATCTTCGTTTTTGATTTACTATTAAATTGACTTATTGACTATTGGTCGAGAAACCGGCAGATAGAGCGCCAGATGACTGCAACAACTTCAAAAGTTGACTTAGAGTTGAAGAAGGTACATATGAATAATTGATTTTGAATCATTTTTAGTCAACATGCAACAGAAAATTGACAACTCAAGCTGAAATGAAGAAATTTACAAATCTTGATTCAGCTATAGAAAACAATAAGAAACAACTTTTTTTTCTATAGTGTTGGGACATTAGCAAAAATCACAATTTGTGGAGTAAATCGATTGAACTGTTTTTTTATATATTTCAAATCAGAGCTTTACGGGGGCTAGTGCCGCGGCCCCGGGCCTGAAATTTTTAATATTTACTTATATGTATATATAAATTTTTATATTGATTGATTGCAGAAATGATTGAAACTAGTGTAGTTCCATCAGTCACACTTTTATTTCGTTATAGACGTCAACAACTAAGGCATTTTATTTTCTTAAGACAGTAATGGTATCAAGTTATAACTTTTAGTCACAGTCGCATTTGCTCAGCATTTACTGTCCGGGGTTAGTCTGATCTGGGCTTCATCGTGCTAAAATGATTTTAAAAATGACCATGAGCCAGACAAAATTCTCTAACTGAATATAATCTTAATTTGAGTGAAGGTGATAACTTAGTACCTAATCATAATTATTTTTATTCATTATATCATCATCATCATCATCATCACGATTATTATTATTATTATTATTATTATTACTATTATCATTATTATTGTTATTATTGTTGTTATTAATATTTTATAGTTTCATTATTGTTTTTCATCACTACTATTTTGATATATGTCACTCATAAGAACTGGGCACATTAATTATATGCATAAGAAATGCCAGCATGAAACATCGTATGACCTCATTATATGGTATGTTTATAGGCCCCGGCCTCGGTAAAAAAAGGCAACCCCGGTACAGCTCTATTTCAAATTTAATTTTTTTAAGATTTAAGGTGTTTGCTATAGTGCAATGCAAATATAAGACTTCTTCGGTCTCGATTTATACATGTGCTTCAAGTGAGAAATCGGATAAGAGCATAAAATTGAGCTCTGCATTGACATAAACTAGAATAGTTAGCGTTATATTTCAGCAGTGAGCGTACATATAACTACTCCTAATTTAGAGTAGAAGTAGACGGTCATTTGAGAGTGGGATCAAAAGTTCTGGGAGGGATTATATCAACTTACGTTGTATGGGGAGGGGGATAAATGTATTACTTTGTTATTTAATGCCAGATTTTAGTTCTAATGATTGAGCTTTTGTTGATTATCTAGATGTCTTTTTATTCCTCCACGCCAACCCTTCATAATTATTCGTCGCTAACTTTGCGAAATCCGCATGGCTAAGCTTACAATGGTGCTTAAATGCAGATATTTGACCATACATGTAACAGGAGAGACTCCCCACCCATAGCTGGTTGTTCCCTATCCCCATTGAAGCGAGATAATTTTTGAGCCTTCGATTTTTGTAAAAACTTGAATTTTTTGGCCGTTTTCAGGTTTTTTAATCAGAAATTTAGTGGCCGGATGCTTCACCCGAAATTGTTAGCCGTTACATGTATGTATGTGTCAGTGCGTAATTTTTGATGTGGTAGCCGGCTATTATTTGGGGACTGCTCCCTCCCACCGGAAATGATCGATTCTTATTCTTTTATTTCTCACAAAAGGAAAAATGAAAAAAATGAAAAAACATGACTTAATTAAAAAACGTTGAAACATTGCTAGAACAGGTGTTTAAGGTATTTTCGAGCTATTAAAAGCAAAAAATTCTGGCGCTTCTTGCCGAATTATATTTATTTGGAGTTTTGTCTTCTGAACCGCCGAAAATCGTTCAAATTTGAGTTCGTAGAGCATGTCAAATTTTATCGGAGCTTCGAGCCGAATTATTCATTTTCTGCATTGTTTTTCTTTGCAAGACAAGGATTGAATAAAAAGGCAAAAATTATGGAAATTTTTCTCGATCGGACGATGAGAAATCACTTATATTGATAACCTGAGTGGTGATCCCCAGCAGACATGCGCAGCATGAGAATTCTGGAGGGGGTGGTGAATTTTTGAAGTGCCTTCTTTGGGTCCAAAAATGGTGGGTACTGGGAACGCGTCGAAAAATAGTTTTCCGGCGTTTCTGATGATCTTTTTAGAGCGTAAAAACATAGGAAAATTTCAGAAAAATTTCAGAAAAATTCGATCAAATTTAGCAAAATATAGTCTAAACTTATGTATAAGGCGCGAAGCGCTGAAAAATTTGACACTTTTGAGCAAATAGATAGCGAAAAACGCTTAAAAACAAGTTTTCTACGAAAATTTTGGAAAATCGCGGAGTCTAGGGGGGGAAGAATTTTTCGGGGCGGAATCGCTGGGGGGAGGTGAAAACCTTTCTGAGGCTGAAATAGTTTCTGGGGCTGAAACCGTACATGCACAGCCAGTGATCGGACCGAGGCCTCGGCCTCGGCAAGCCTCGGCGTTTTTTGGAGCCTCTCGGCGCCGAGGGCGAAGCTAAAAAGTGCCGAGGCGCCGAGGGTTAAAATCAAATTTGAATAAGTTTAATATATCCGTTGAATATTAACTATTTAGAATACATCTGCAGTACACAGGCTATTTTTTACCTATAGACTTTTCTTATGGTTTTACTCGCGTACCCAGTTACACCAAGTTACATACAGCAAAGTGCCAATTTATTATTCATGTGATGACTTAGTTTTAATTCTCATGCTCGCTACATGGATCGGAAACACACATTCCCAAGGGGGGGGTTAGGGAGGGTTATAACCCTCCTCTCAAGGTACAAGACTCAAGTCACTGTCAGACGATTTTTGGTGCAAACCTTTTGAATAATTTTTGAAGTTAATTTTTACTATGGCAAAAGTGCAGCTATTAGAATTTCACGAAGTGATACAGTATTTTTGAATGTGAGCAAGAGTAAATAGACAAACTATCACTATGAAGCATGCATGCAACAGCTCAAAATTTTCGTAAGGGGCTCCTCGGCATACATGTAACGGCTTGAAATTTCGGGTAGGGGTCCCTGGCCATTTTTAGAAGGAGGGGGATTAGCGACTCTAATCTTATGTCAAAAATGGCAAAAGCACCTAAAAGTAGCCAACAAAGCGCAAATTTTCGCCAAAAGTGGGGAGGGTGGGTTGACGTTGGAGGGAAGGGTGTGGGGAGGATGTCCAACCCTGGGTAAATCGGGAATTCCCCAAACCCCCTGTTACACGTATGGTTTTCGGCCATTTTTATGGGAGAGGGGGTAAATGATCACGAATTTTCGGCCGAAAATCGCAAAAATGCACCTAAAAAAGGCCAATAAATGCAGGTTTTGCCAAAAATCAATTTCGGCTCGTGCATTTTTTTGGAGCCATTTTTATACAATGTTAAAATACTTAGACAAAGTGATATTAATTATATCGTTTTTCAGTATATTTTAGGAAATTTCAAAAATTTTTCGGCGCTTCGCGCAAAATATCGCTAATATACTGTATTTAGATTGAAGCAGGGGAAATAAACACTCCAAAATCAATTTTTGTGTAATCTAGGCATCTTTATGCAGATTTAAAAATGTTTTGTATCTATTTATACTGTTTTTAAAAATTTTATGCAAAATAAGTACTATCTAATAACTTTGCACTTTTTTGTCGTTCAAAGAAAAAATTGACTAATTTATCCTGATGTTGCATTGGATTTCTACGCACAGTAGTGCTTATTACAAGATTTAATTGGCATATTACAATATCTGTAATATTTTTGATTTTGTAGTACAAGTTGTTTTAGCTTTCTCAGTCGAATTTTATGTGTAAATTTCATCAAAAGCTGATAAAAATTTCGGCGCTTCGCGCCGAACTAATATTATCAACTAAATTCAAGCCGAGTTATCACATTTAGGGCCACTTTTTTGTATTCGGCAAAGATTTTTCATAATGTACAGAATCTTTTCAGGACCATCTACATGCACAAAGATTTTTGGAGAGACAAAAACTGTAAAAAGGTTCAAAATTTCCGAAAATTTTCGGCGCATCAGTAATTATCTGTCCTATATATCTTTAAAATAGTAGAATTTGCATTTAGAATGGAAAATGTCAAATATTCAGAAACCCAGGAATTAGCTAAGATACACTACCAGAGGTCGAAAAACCCTGTTTTACCACACTAAATCGCTACTGTACAATACTATAATAGTACACAAAAATTTGCATTTACAAAATGTTCAAAGACTTTTGGATACCATCTTTGCACACGTAAAAAGGTATCTTGCACAGAAAAACACTGTTTAGGACTGCATGCCAGTTGCAGGTCACACACTGGCAGTATGTAAAAATGTGTATGTTTAAAAATATATTTATATAAAATATCTACAAAAATTTGTTCGCTCATACAAAGACACTACTTAATTTGCTGGTCCCCCATTTTGGGATTTCACCCTTCCCTCATCTCTGGACCTTGGGAAACTATGACCGGAAAGTACAGTGCAGTTTCCGTCATATTACCTGCCACACCAGAATTGGATGACTGAAAAAACGTGTTTAAATATGCATTACTGCAAAAGCGAGCACAACAATGGCTACAGTTCTGTCTTTACTTATCTTATTTCGTTTGTTCGTTTATTTCTTCGACACTGTTTTCTTATTTATAGTAATAAAAGTTTTTAAGTGCTTGTTCAGCCATATTTTTTATAAACTTTTTCAAGTCTTCATCAAAGGCAACTTGTTAAATTAAGTATGTTTTCATGCTGCTGACTTTATTCAATAAATCCTTCACACATTTAATCAACTATTATTGAAAATAAAAATGAATTGTTTGACATTCGATAAAGTGTTTAATATTACGATTATTCTCTAGCTCATGTGCACACAAAATATTCTAAGAGTACTATTTATGGGTATAGGTATATAAGCTTGACCCTCGGCATTACCCTCGGCCTCGGCCTCGGCCGAGGCAAGGATTTTAAGTCGCCTCGGCCTCGGCCGAGGCCGAGGGTCCAAAAAGTACCCTCGGTCCGATCACTGTGCACAGCATGGGAATTCTGGGGGTGGGGGTTGAAATCGTAAAGTGCCTTTTTCGGGTCCAAAGCGTCAAAAACATCATTTTTTAGCATTTCTGACGATGTTCTATCTTTCTCTAACATGAAAACATAAAAAAATTTCGGAGAAAATCAAAAAGTCGGAACCAATGGAACAAAATATAGTTAAAACATCAGTATAATGGCGCTAAGCATCGAAAATTTGGCACTTTTGAGCAAATAGATAGCTAAAAAACGCTTTAAAAGCATCTTTTCTATAACTTTTAAGAAAATTTTTGAAAGCTTTCAAAAAGCCGTCAATTCTGGAATGGGTGAAAAAATTTTTCTGGGAAGGGTGAAAACCCCTAAACCTCCCCTCCACCTCAAGATCTTGCATGGTTTAAGCCATCCGTAACCCAAGACGCTCAGTTTTAGAGGGGGTGATCTCTAATTTTTGGCCAGAAATGGCAAAATATTGCCCTAAAAAGGATAATAAATGCGAATTTGCCAAAAATGAGGGGGGGGGCAAAATTGCTGTTTTTGGGGGTGAAGAATGATCGACTCCGGGTGGGGGATCCATTTTTACTCCTTGTTACAATGCTTGAATTATATAAATTTCTTTGTCATTCGCCTAAGGCATTCCAAGATTTACAAGCCAAAAAGTTGGAAGCTCAAGAAAAGCTGCAATTGGCCGATATGCAGGCCGAATTTCACCGGCAATTCGTCCGACGATGCGAGCTGACCAAACAAGAAATGATCGCATTGCCGCCCAACGTTCGCACCTACGAAACGGTAGGTCGAATGTTCGTTCAACAAAACGTCCAAGACGCCGTCCGGCAATTGGACGAAAAAATTACCGCTTCGGCGGAAAAAATCGCCAGTCTCGAGGTAGCTATCATCGCTAGTGTAAAGTGTAAAGAGTGTAAACTACAAGAGTAAACCGCACGGGATTTATTCATATGTGATCACGGGGGGTTTCATCGTACCTGGGCACCTGCCGAACCCTGGGGGGTCTGAGTACCGTGAAACTGGTGAAAATTCTAATGGCATGTTGAAAATTTCATCGATAGTGTAAAGTGTAAAGAGTGTAAACTACAAGAGTAAACTGCACGGGATATATTCATATGTGATCACGGGGGTTTCATCGTACCTGGGCACCTGCCGAACCCTGGGGGGTCTGAGTACCGTGAAACTGGTGAAAATTCTAATGGCATGTTGAAAATTTCATCGATAGTGTAAAGTGTAAAGAGTGTAAACTACAAGAGTAAACCGCACGGGATATATTCATATGTGATCACGGGGGGTTTCATCGTACCTGGGCACCTGCCGAACCCTGGGGGGTCTGGGTACCGTGAAACTGGTGAAAATTCTAATGACATGTTGAAAATTTGAATTCTGGGGGTTTATTGATTTTTGAGGGTCTGTCTGATTGTTGGAGGCGTATATAGTTTCACAAGGTCAAGGCTGGCAGGGGGGGTTAAATTTAAGAAATCCAAAACAGTTAATTTAACGCTCACGATTTTTCCTATTTAAACGACTAAAATGGTCGAAATAGGCTATAAAACGTTTTCTTCGTGGTAATATAGCATTTTTAAAGCATTTTTAGTACATTTTATCACTTTTAACACTGAAAAAATACAAAAATTGATCAATTTTAGGCGTTTTTTGAGTAAAGTACGTAAAAGTACTAATCCGACGCGAAGCGCGGGAAAACGTTTGACATTTTTGCTGTTTTTTGTCCTCAAAAGTAATACAAAAAACGTTCCGTTAGCTCAAAATCGCCGGACAGTTCCTCTCTGGCTTACCTTTCGGCGGGGGGGGGGGGTAACACCCTTCCTCGACCCTTTTCCTACATATGTGCATGTATGATTGGAGGGACTAAAACTTCTACGCCCACGTCTAATTTTCATTCTGCCTTGTATAGGTTTTACCCCCACCCACACATGGGCGTGGGGGGCTTGGGGTATGCACCCCCCAGAAGTTGAAGTTACCCCCCAGAAATCAAGATACCCCCCTCCAGAATTCAAATTTTGAAAATTTTTTCGCTTTTTTAGCGATTTTTTGATGCCATTGGATAGTGCTCAATGAGAAATGTCGAAAAATGGTGTTTTTTCGCCATACGACCACTTTTAAGATCATTTTTTGACCTTTGAAAATTTTTTAAGCACTCCCCCAAGAATTTGGTGCTGCCCACCTATGGTTTTACCCCCACCACAGAACTTTTTTCATCCCAGAATTTTCGATTCAAAGAAAACGTGTAGCGACTTTTGGCTTAAAAGCGTCTAATTTCGACGGTTTGCGGCATATAAACATTTTTGGACTGTTGAATTTACTCAAATTCTGTCGCCATTTTTTACGGAGATTATTTTTTTACGTTTTAAAAAGAAAGAACATTGTCAGAAACGCCTAGAAATTGTGTTTTCACGCGTATGCATCGGTATTAAACCTAAAAAGGCGCTTTACAACAAATTTTTCCCAAAGGTCGAACAACTCTGTTTTTACTACACTAAAATCGCTACTGTACCATAGTAAAGTACCCACAAATTTGTGTGTTTAAAATGTACACAGACTTTTAGGAACCATCTGTGTAGTACATGTACAAACGGACCTTGTAGAAAAAAAAACACTGCCCCCAATCACGGTCTTTTTTGTATTCGGCAAAGATTTTTCGCGATGTACAAAGTCTTTTGGCGACCGTCTTTGTACATGTACAAAGATTTTTTGAAAGACAAAAACTGCAAAAAGGTTCGAAATTCACAAAAATTCTCGGCGCTCCCGCGCGAAAAATGCCAAATTTTTTGGCGCTTCGCGCCGTTTTGAGACAATTATTACTGATTTTTGCCCTCAGAAACCTAGAAATTGCTAAAATATGTAACCAAAGGTCTAACAACTCTGTTTTTACCACACTTAAATCGCTACTGTACCATATTAAAGTACCCACAAATTTGTGTGTACAAAATGTACACAGACTTTTAAGAACCATCTTTGTATACACATGTACAAACGGACCTTGCACAAAAAAACACTGCCCCCAATTCCCATTCTGTGCTTGTTTGTATTTATCTTCACTCAAAATAAGCTTTTCTGCTATCCAAAAGTTGGGACTTTCGCCCATACATGTACTTAAGGCTCGAAATGGGGGGGGGTAAATGACGTCCAATTTTTGGCCAAAGCGGCCAAAAAACGCCCAAAAACGGCCAAAAAATTTGATTTTTCCCTTAAAATGGGGGGGGTCAAAAATTTTCGGGCTTTGGGGGGAGGGGGACGTCCGACTTTGGGGGGATCCCCCTCCATCCCCCTTTACATGTATCTTTTCGCCCTCTTGAAGTTTAAGAGAATAGCTTTTTAAAGCTTCAGTTTTCCAGTTTTTTGTCGTTTTTAATCGAACAATACATGGTGACCATACGTGGGCAGCAAGAAAAATTCTGGGGGGTGCAATACTTTTTGAAGGTCAAAAAATGGCCTTAAAAATGGTGGTATGGCGATAAAAACACCATTTTTCGACGTTTCTCATCAAGCACTATTCATTGGCATCAAAAAATTGCGGAAAAACCGAAAAAAATATTTTCAAAAATTGAATTTGGGGGGGTATTTTGATTTCTGGGGGATGCATACCCTCCAACCCCTCCACGCCCAGGTGTGATGGTGACCCGTAAAAAATCGTTAAACATGATCGGAATTCTAATGTCTGTTGCATCAAATAAATTAAAATGCCTTGCTTAGAATAGTGGCAAATTTCAGCTAGCTTTTTGCTTTGTATGCGACGCAGTGACTCCTTTACACCATATTAGTATATTCTGTACACCCGTACATATAACAGGGGATAGAGGATCCTCCCTGTGACCCTTTTTGCTGAGGTATTTTTAAAAATTTTAAACATGACACTGACAGGTTCCCCTTTATCTCTTCGGACAAAAGTTATAAATTCAAAATTTTTATGGCGATTCGCACCAAATTCATGATTTTCTATAGCGATGATAATTTTCCTGTATTTTCCTATTAAGAACGACATAAATTGATAAAAATGAACAAAAATTCTAAAAAC
Organism: Mermis nigrescens; assembly: GCA_036768485.1. Classification (NCBI taxonomy): domain Eukaryota; kingdom Metazoa; phylum Nematoda; class Enoplea; order Mermithida; family Mermithidae; genus Mermis; species Mermis nigrescens. The sequence goes on along the minus strand of JAVLUZ010000165.1, from coordinate 369,954 downwards.
GTAATTGTGTGTCGCATAAAAGCGAGTTTTGCGGGTTATTTCTGGTCGTCTAAAATATTAGATTCGCAACAAAAAGCGGATACTCCATTTGATTGCCCTAAATTCTGATATTTTACGCCTCAGCTAACTTTTATCCTATGCTTCTGTGATGGAAACGGCCTAAAATTTTGGATAGCATTCCCGTAACCGTCTTAAAAATTTCAAAATTCTTCATTTCGATGAATAAAATTTGATGAAGAAGATCGAATGATGCTGAGGTCTTTCTAATCATTTTGCCTACATACCTTAAATCTGCTGCTGAAGATCAAGTATGTTTACATTCTTTGAAAATTTATTTATTTTATTTCAATTTTTAAAAATTGTTGTTTAAATAAAATTTTTTGAATAGCTTCCTTTACACACAGTTTTAAGATTGCATGGGTATGCAGTTACCAACTGCTTTTTCGTCATTCGGTTTTCTCCTTTTGCAGACGAACAAAATTTACTTAGAGAAGAGTATCAAAGAATCGGAAGACAATTTGAGAGAAATGGTTATGGTCAAAAAGACCAACGTTGTCGCGTAGCTATTTTTAGTGTAAAGTGTTGCTTGTGTAAAGCGTTCTATTGATAAACCCGTTGTATTGTATTTTGTTCTAATAAATGGAGCATATACATGGCGAGTTGTCCTAATAAATAGGCTCACAAAATTGATGTGGATTAGCTCGACCGCACATGCACGTGATGGGTTTATAGGTGCACAGCATGGCTGATTTGGGGGAAGGGGGTCGGGGTCAAAAATTGACTTTTTTTTGGGCCAAAATGGCACTAAAAACTGGTATAAGCGCTAAAATAGTTATTACAAAAATTCTGGTCAACTTGATGCACCTTTAAGGAAAATTTTCAATTTTCATCCGTTTCTGGCCGTCATTTTGCCTGTTTTCTCCGAAAAATCTCCATTCTAGACCCCAAAGCCCCCACCCGGGTGTCTGGACCCCAGAATGTGAAAGACATGCACCCATAAAATCGGTGAACTCAGAATCTATTTTTAGCGATTTTACTCTATCGGATCTCCGGCATTCAGTTGCTGCCTATGATGTTATTTATTGTTTCTATGTGTTGCCGAAAATTCATTGGAATTACCCATCGAAAATTGGAATCTGTTTAACAAATATTCGATGTAAAGTCAGACTTTGTGAATCCAAAGCTGAATAACTTGATCGGGAGCAAAAGAACTTATTTTACAAGTAACGGGAGTTGGGGACAGTCGATACCATGCCATCGCACATGACGTAGGGGTTAATACCCCCAGAATCCGATAGACCTCCCAAATATTGATAGACCCCAGAATTTAATTTTTTGGCATTGGCATATTTGCCAGTTTTACACCACCCAGACCCCCAGAATTTGATCGTTGCGGGGGCCCATGTTTGTATAATTAAAGAATTAGCGAGTAGTCAGAAATGTTTACCTCGCTCGATTTTCGCACAAGTCCCCATTTTAAAGTGCTTTTCTGTATTTGGCCGCAAAGTCATTTACCTCCGACCGACTAACCCTCATGTGAACCTAAGTTTTCAAATGACAAAATGACGTAGGCAGAGCCTTGATTTTCAGAGCATTCAAAAAGTTTCAAAGATCAAGATCAAGAAAACTGAAAAATATTGACAGGGGCAAAAACAATTTTAAACGATTCTCATCTATCAACATCTATTCTCATATATTATCATCTTTATCCACTGGCATCAATGAAAAAGCAAAAAAATTTCAAAATTTTTGGGGTCTTCTAGATTCTGGGGGATTCAGACTCTCCACACCTGTTCGGTTACACTTTACAGGTCATCAGTAGCTACTCAGAGAAGGTAGGTTCAAACTCCACAAAGCTTGATTGTAAGTTTTGTCAGCTGACATGGAACCTACTTAGTCTCAGTGTTTGCGAAGATATTGAAAATGGCTAAAATACAAAAGAGGAGCAAATTCCTGATTCATCTTTACCACTTCGTTTCGGTAAAATTTGTTGGTCAGATATGCAAATAATCGATAAAAAAACTTTCTAACTGGTCTAAATCTCGTGAAAATTCTGCAAAATCAATCAAATTCATATTCCTAATAATTGAGTTAAAGATATGAATAGCGCTAAAATCTATAGAAGTTATGCATGTTAATCTCATTAGCATCAATTATCAGATTAAGAAACTTGGAAAATTTGAGGAATGAGGGCGTAATAATACTTTTAACCGGTGTTAAAAAAACGTGTGCTGCAGTTTCATAATGTCGTTCAGACATAGTAATTTTTGTTACATTTCATTTTTATTGATATTTTTCCAAATTTTATTCCACTTGTTTATTTTTTATTCTTCAGTTTTTTAATTTTTCAAAATAATTTTTTATTATATTCTATTTTGAAATTGCTATTGACAATACATAATTCATTGGCTTCTGAGGCTCAGGTACTGGTGATACAGCCGATTTTAGCCGGCGAGGGCTACGATGTTCCGCGATTAACTCTGCGATTTCTTCCAAATCAGTTAATTGGCATTTTGCTTCATTTTATCATTATTTTCTCTATGCTGACACAATGCTTTCTGAATATTTTAATCACAAATGATCAATTTTCTCCTGGAAAATGCCTTATTACTTACACGGGCTCTAAATTTACCAACTGAAAAATTTTGGTCAAAAATTTTCAAAAATCGGAATCGTTATCGAATTATTCGAACGAGAAGATATGAATATTCAGTTAAAACGACACGCATATAAAAAATTTGTACACTTAAGGCGATTATCACAGTAAGAAACTTTTTTGGTGAGTCGTTTGAGCAAGCGGATTGAAGTTCAGCGTATTCGGGTTTTTTCCTCAGCATTAACAGGGCTGCATTTGCTTTTCCATCATTTGACGGGCAATTTGCCAACTTTAATACGGCGCACATGACCTCGTACAAATCGATCAGTTCAAGGGGATGGTTATTGGGCAGATTTTTGGATATACTGTACCCCACTTTAAATGCCGGACCCCATGCAATAAACAACGGCCACATTTCGGAATGGCGATTCGAATATCCGTGGCCACCACGAACTTCGGGAACTTGAACTGAAATTTAGGGGGTTTGATTTTTGTGTTTTTTAAATTCGAATTTTAGGCACTAGGCCCGTGCACGGGGGGCGCTTACAATTCAGGAGTCCAAAAGTTTTTGTAAGTAAAGACAGTGCTAAAAAATTAACCAAAAACGCAATTTTTCGACGTTCTTCATAGAACTACGTATGTACATTCGTTTTACATCATAAAAATTGCGAGAAAAACGAAAAATTTACGAAAATTTAATTATTGGGGTCTTTCGAATTCAGTGGGTTAACTGCCAGACCCCCTTCACGTCTACATGTAAAGATAGCATCATCTCTGGGGGATAGAAGGGAATGTTTCAGGGCGATAGGGCAGTTAAAACATACAGAAACCAAAACTTTTTTGCAACAATAGCTTGAAATCGACCTACTGAATAATTTCGACATTTTAAGGTTCACATATTCAAGGACTTTAATTCAAAACTATTTTATCGTCCTTGATCATCACCGTACAATCACAGCGTGGCCGATCTGGGGCTCAGACCACTTGAAGAGGTTCAGCTAACTGGAGTGCTAGTTTTTTGTGCCAAAATGATCTTAAAACTAATATAAATGCTAAATAGCGTAAAACTGATATTAATCCGCAATTCTAATCATTATCCAGTTTTCCAAAAAAATTTGATTATCATCAATTTGTGGTCTTGATTTTGCCGTGTTTGTACGAGTAACTTTTTGGTTTTTCCGTTGGGGTATAGCCAAGACAAGCACACCTTAATCCGCGTATTACTTTCCCGCCTTGAAAGTGCGAGAAGAGGTGCTATTTCTGTCTAATTCAGTTTCGATTTAGGCTCAGCATACATTCAACTATGTTCGCGAAAAAAGCAAAATGATAGGCAAAAAGGGAAGAAAATCAAAAATTTTTGGCAAAATTGCTTGAAATTGACCATAAATGGCAGATTAAAGTAGTTTTCACGCAATCTTAGCATTTACGTTAGTTTTTGAAGCCATTTAAGTTGAAAAAGGCCCTCTAACTGATCCCAAACTTGTACAGCTTTTTTATTATTTTTAAAGTCAGTAGATAGAGTGAAAGAACGTCATGAACTGTGTTTCACTCCCATTCAATAAAATTTTTGGCCTTTTCTGACTTTCTGAAATTTATCGGGCGTCTCTCGAATTCAGGTTTTGCCCTGTGGGCATTTAGAATGCAAATTCGTAGCAAGTCTAAATTTTGATATTTTTTGACGTCCGTCAGGAAGCTAGTATTAACCTCTTATTCCAAACCGTCCTGCTATCCATTCAAATTCGACTGGACATTCAAATCATAAATGGTGTTCTCTTATTAAAAGTTATGATAAAAAGTCAAAGGACATAATTAAGTAGGTAATTACTAATTCAATCACGGTGATGATGGTGATGAATGTTCTCAAATCATATATGCTTTTTGAAACGAGTTTCCATTTTTACCATTTTTCGCACATAAAAAACGAATCGAAAGCTATCTTTTTGTCGATACCACTATTCTTTTTCCTTTCATCATCCTTTGTTAATCTGTGAAAGTTTTGCACCCCTAAACTGTTGACTTGCTTGTCAGTGTGATATGACCACACCTGGACGTGGGGGGGTTCGGTGGTATGCACCCCCGAGAAACCAAAATATCCCCCCAAAGAAATCAATATACCCCCGGAATTCATTTTTTAAAAATTTTTTTCGTTTTTTTCGCAATTTTTTGATGCCAATGGATAGTGCTCGATGAGAAACGTCGAAAAATGGTGTTTTTCGCCATACCACCATTTTTAGGGCTATTTTTTGACCTTCAAAAATCTTGCAACACCCTCCCCAGAATTTTCTTGCTGCCCACGTATGGACATGACTCGAAATAGAATAGACCAGGCTTATGGTTTCGTTACAGACCACATTTAAAATTGCTTGAGAATCGTCCCCTAATTTTAAACAATCTTAATGAACAATTTAATTATTTCTTTGATTTAGAAATCAAACGAAATGTTAGAGATTGCTCATTGTCAATTTTAAAGAGCGCATCGAATACACATTATAGTGACACGATTTCCCAAATTTATCATTTGTGAGCAGAGGATATCTAGCAATTTTGATTATGATGCACAGTATGGCCGCTTTGAGGGATAAGGCGAGAGCTTTTTGAGCCGAAATAGCCTTAAAATCTGGGTGTAAATGCGAGATAGCTTAAGACCTATACTAATCTGCAGTTTCTGGTCAATTTCGAGCACTTTTAAATAAAAATTTAGATTTTTTTATCCATTTTGAGCCTCTTTTTGCCCTATTTTCTCCTGAAAACTTCCCATTCTTTCCGCGCAAGGGAGGGGATATAATCTACTGAAATCCCCACTGGCCCGGCGTGTGGAATTGATGTGTTATCAAATCACTTAGGGTCTCTCCATGCGACGCTATGGAATAGCCCAGGCGCTCGGAGATTACAACAGGCCCGATCCTCGTATTGTTCTTATAATGTAAATCATCCGGCACTCGATTTTTCAACCAAACGTCCATATTTCGTTGCTTTTTTGCGATCGATAGAAATCTTCTGTATAATACATTTACTCTCGATCCTTGAACAGGTAAAAAAAGCCCAAAATAAATTTACTAGGATTGGACGATCGCGGAAACGAAAATTAATAGTAAAATTAACTGATTTAAAATAAATTACAAACAAAATGAGATATTTAAAATAAAAAGCCTTGACAATTAATCATGAATTAGAATGAATATTACCAATTAAAAATACAAAACATAAATTAACAAAATATAATATCTATAAAATGTGCGAATACGAATAGTACTCGTATATAAAATATAATAAATGAATATTTATGCGTATGTGCGTAATGTAAAAAATGTGATGAAACTAGTAAAATAAATATAATAAAACGTAATAAATTTGTAAAGTTTAAAATTGATTGCTACTAAGTATCAGGACTGAATACTTGCACGGTGGTCTGAGGGTCTAGGCTTTCCATAATCTGGAAGACCCCGGAATCAAAATTTAAGACGTTTTCTTCGTTTTTACATGATTTTTGATGTCAATGGATAGAGTTCGTAGAGAAACGTCGATAAGTTGTGTTTTTTACCCCCAATTATCAATTTTTCGGTATTGTTTAACCTTTGAACATTTTTAAAATTCCCACCAGCTTATGGTCTATGCCATACATGTGCAGCAAGGAAATTATGGGAGGAATCGCTAGAAATCGCCAAAAATTGCCAAAATCTTACTAAAATTAGAATTCTGGGGTCTACAGTAATCTGCGGGGTTTTTTAACTTCTGGGAGGGGGGGGTGTATACCCTGAAATCTCCTCCCCCATCGCCCATGTGTGGTAACTGCCCATCATCCGATTCGTCGCGATTCGACATTTCCGGCATTTTGTTTTTTGTCTTTTGTACGATTGCTCCTTCCACTCAACTTTATATTCATTACATCGTCCTCTATTTTTTCATTTATAGCATTTTTATTAGTTTTTATGATATTCACTTAATTTTAAAATATCTATTTCATCGAATTGAGCCATGCAAACAAGAACAATTTAATTAGTGTTCGACTTACTTACAAATATAGATTCTTCCAACTTATTCATTTTTTGGGATGCTCTTTTTAGATTCCGACTTAATGCAGAAGCTTGGCAATCGATATGCTAATTCCTAATAACTAAGATTCTTGAGATACAAGAATATGCATGTCTTCTATCTTAATGCCACGTTGTACGTATTTGGTCTTTCTTCACGGTAAAATTTGTCACAATGATGCTTATGTACCTCTATCGGCAAATATCGACTTGCCACTCCATCTGTAAAGTTTCGGATTGACATAATCATCCATTTTAATTACGCCGCGATCTGAAATTAATTTTTAATTCTAAAATTAAATCCTAATCTCTGTTTTTGATCTTAAATATTGAATGTTGAAATTCAGGCTGAAATTAATATGATAAATAAAATTCTCGGAGCATAATTCGATATAATTATATGTATAAAGCTAAAAATGTAAGAAAACTGTTCAACTTACTACTTTTTTGCCCTAAATATGTTCGTAAAATTTATAAGTTCGCTGTTTACAAATACTAATGGCACAAAAATATGGCTTAGACTAAAACAAAGAAAACCTGCAAAATTATGACAGATGGTAGAAGTCATTTGAAATAAGATATTTCTTCTAACGTCGTCATCTAATGTAGGGGCACTGACCACCGCAAATAAAATTCAGGGGTTTGGGCCTCCCAGGATCTAGAGTACCCTAGGATTTGATTTTCAATTTTTTCGTGTGCTCGATTAAAACCGTCAAAAATGGTATTTCTAGCCCCTTTCGGTACTTTTTTGACTGTTAAAAATTTTCATTCGCCCAGAATTTAGGCACTGCCAATGTATGATTCCTTCTTAAATTAACTCCGTAGAAGAACAAGTTTCCTAAATAAAACGAATCAGAAAAGTTTCCGATCGACTTTCCATTTTAATATACGAAAAATTATGTCTTTGGTATATTTTTCATCTTGCTTTCGTAAAAACTACAATATATGTTTATTTAAATATTACCTTTTAACACGTTGACGTGTCCGTGATCGGAAATAAGCATTATATTAACGGTGGGAGCAATTAAAGTCGACTCGTTGATCTTGCTTCGAACGTGATTGACGAAATCGTCGATTAATCGCAACATTTTGCGGGAATTTTCTGACCAAATGTCGTTAGAATGTAAAGTTTTGTCCGGCTCATCGATGTAAAGTAAGCCAAAATTAATTGGTTCTTTTGGATCCAGGAACCAATTCCAGAGGGTACCGAAATCCCGCCTCCATTCGCTTCCTACATCGTGTGATCCGTTTTCTGTCACAGATTCGGCAGACGAGATTTTCAGCTTTTGCACAGATTTATTGTTTATTAGGGAATCGCAAAATGGGAAATTTACGCAGCCGGTCCGCCGATTGATCGGATCAGCCTCATCGTTTGCCTACAAAAGCCGCTATAGATGTTTTTTGAGAGGGGAGGGTTGGTGTTCGACCCTTCAAGATGGCGGCTAGTCACCAATACAATAGTAGATTTTCCGATAAAAAGTCGATTTTCCGACAAAAACGTAGGGAGTGTCCTGCACGCAGCGTTTTTAGTTACATTTTGACAAAAAGTGTCAAATTTTTGGCTTTTCGCGTTATACATTCATTTTTTCTTTATTTTGCTCAATTTGCTCAATTTGTTTTATTTACAGGCTACCGCTTCCTTATATCCTATCGGATATTCCAGCATGAGGAAGGGCCATAGATACGCGCGTTGAATAATCTTTTGTAGGAAAAATAAGAAATGTAAAAAAATGACAAAATTAAATCATTTTATGATTTAAAAATAGATTCAAAAATTGAAAAGCCTCGTTAAGTTAACTTGTTCTTAAAGAGCTAATTCAATAATAAAAGACTTTTTGTTTCTAGATCCGCACCGACAAAACACCAAAATTATTTTCATTATGAGAAATTTTTTCATAATTTTAAACAAATTCATCAGTGTTACAGATGCAAGTACTTTCCATCGCTATATTATATTTAAAAGGTTTTGTACGTGATAACAGTTTTATTCATATTTTTACGTCACGACTACAGTAGACATTCTACTTTATTATTTTCAAATGAACCATCATTGAATTCTGCTATTCGTCTTCGTTCAAATAAAATGCAACATTCGAATACGATGTGGAAAACAGCGTTGATGACGGTATTTACATAGGATTTCATTTCAGCTTGCTAAGACACTAGATTAATTGGCCTTTTTAAGAAAAAAACCAGATTATTCAGCATATGGTTAGATTCAGCAGCCTCAACGGAAAATAAAGAAAAATTGAAAACAAAAACTAAATCCGAATAAAAATGTCTAGCATAAGCGATACAAATGAAAATACACTGAATGTGCGATGTTCTAGACGGGACAAATTTTTCGATTATTGAATTAAGCGGATTCAATAAAAAGAAATCTAGGTTGTGGCTAGACTAGACAGCCGTTGCGACATTTTGTAGGTATGCATTTTATATTTGTGGTTTCCCGTTTGGAAGGAAAAATAAGCAGAAGTGAAATGTGTTAGAATAAATGGTAATTAGTTAACTCAACTTAAAAACTTCTGAATTATAGCATGCAACATCGATTTATCTGCTCAAATTGTATTATTTAGTTTATGCTTCAAACATCACACGACCCTTTTCATTTGACTCTAATCCTGGCTATATCAGTTTGGTAATTCATATTGTGTGAATCAGCTCATCTGATCAATTTCATCTCTTAGCTAATCAGAAATAAAATGATAGTCAAATTATCATCAGTTATTAGATTTTTTATCAGATTTATCAGATTTCTATCATACTCTATCAGATTTATTAGATTTTGTTTTCTCAAAATTTTCATTACGTGAAAATATTTTATTTATAGAAAAAAGTTTTGTTCTTTTATTTTGGTCAGAGTTTCGGTTCATTTTTCTGGGCTAAAAATTTTTGTTTCGCGGGTAAGATCCTCAGACCTCGCGCGAATACGAGGAATCAGTTAGTATTATGGACTCTCGCTAATAAATTTAAGAAACTTAAATTCAGAAACGAATAAATCTTTTATGACAAATCATAGAAATAATCACTAGTAATTAAATTGGTTATTTTAATTAATGTTTTATATTGAATCTGATAAAACATACAAAAATTCAGGAAGTAGGTTAGAAGGAAAAGGGGTGTCAACTGTCAATAATCAAAGTTAAATATATGAAGAATTTAAAAGCAGAAAAGGCTTTAAAGTCACAATACTGCAAAAATTGAGAAGGACCAGGGACCTAAGCCAGCAATAAACATCACATATACAGCACGCAGACAAGTAACGGTTGAAAAGTTTGGAAGAGGGTATTTGACCATTTCTTGAATTTTTGGCCAAAAAACGACAAAAAACCTAAAAATGGCCTAAAAACTGAAATTTGTGCCGTACAACGTTGGAGCAATGCAAGAAACCTTTGTCCCTTATAGGTGAGAGAGAAAAAGATCACTAAATGTGGGTAGGGGTCATTTATGGGCAGCAGCTGAATTCTGGAGGGTCTGGGTGATGTAAAACGGCAAAAATCCCAGAAAACGTAAGAAATTTAATTCTGTGGGTCCTTTCTTCGATGTTTCAGAGTCTCCCCATTCATTCTCCGGTGGTTCGGTCCAACCCCAACCCGCCCACGCCCACGTTTGATTGGGATCTCCAACCCCCGTTGTCTGCACCACATACAAAAAAGCAATAGGTACCTGCCAGATAGGAACTCCGGTGTACCAGGCGGGACTTCGAGAATTCTCGAACGTATTCTCATCCCTGTCGTTCCAATAATCAAAGGTTTCGTCCCTTTCCGGATCGTACACCACGTCGCCGACTATGCCGTGGTGTTCGGTGGTCAGACCGGAAATGAAGGAGTAAAAATTTGGCAAAGTCGTGGCCGGGAATTCGTTTTTAACGCCCCGATCGGCCATGACCCCGTTTTTGGCGCAAGCCCAAATATTGGGGGTCGATTGCCTATTGACGAAATCCCACCGAAATCCGTCGAACGCTATAATCAACAGCCTGGGTATACTGTAGCACAGGTTCGAATAACGCGTTAATATCAAAACGGCGCCGAATAAATTGTACATTTTGCGGATAATGGCAACAATATTAAGACAGAACTCGACGATTTCATTCAAAAACGGAATGACACGAGGCCGGTGCCTATTCGTGTACTACATGGTATGTCAATATATCATTTTTGACAATCGTATTAAAAATTTTGTGGTTTTTTGGCCTCGGGCTTTACACGGCTTCTTCGTGTCCCGGGAAGTTGAAACGGTTGCTGAGCCTTTGCCGATACGTCTACGTTTTTTTCACACTTCGACTCCTTGTCTATCGCCGCATAAAACAAGTATAATTTGGCCACCGTATGCGGTTAATTCGTAAAAAATAACCCAGACTTAACATCCCGGTCCTTGCGGCGTATCCGAGTATCGCGTTATATCATTATTATTTGGGCGTGTAATGAAAGACGGTAGGAGAAACGAATGAAGAAAAAGTTTTCCGTCGATCATCGAATAAGTAACACGTGTCGCAGCTTTTTCCGAGAAAAGAACTTTCGAAATAACTTCTCGCCCACCTCCGCTTCCTAAATTTTCCTATTAAACGCTTCCGTGGCGTTCATAGTGGTGTGCTATGAATTGTGGATGCTCGGCCGACCTCGAGTTTCTGTTTATTATTAGCGTACACGCCCGAAAATTGCCCAAAAAATCGAGTAGCGTTGAGCGAAGGTAAGTAAAAGCTCATTGGTCGTTTTAGGTGGCAATATGGCTGCCCACATCGCGCGTTTCGACACCATAAGTGTACGTATAAACGAAGTAAGCTACTCAATGAGCTTTTTCGCTCCACGTTTACACCCTCGACAACGACTCGTTTTTTTCCGGAAATTTCGTTTTTTTTCTGGCCGAAAATAGGCGGGCCAGCCCAAAAAACCAACTCCTAATAATAAATTACACGGCCGACTACTCTGGTTAGTAGATAAATCGAAAACCGCAGAACGACAAACAAAGTGTTTATTCGACGATGGCTATTTGATTGGGCGACGACAGTTGCTCCGAGCTCTAAATTGCTACTTTGGCTACGTTGTAAGCTTATAACTTCCGGTAAACGTGTTTAGTTCGGAGCATCCGGTAACAAACAAACGATATGACTCGGGCCTCTATGCATAGGTAGCGTTCTTAATTTCGGAATAGATGATTTTCGAGCTGACCAAATTTTAAGTATAATTCCTCACGGCACCTTACAAATTAGTTCATTAATTTCGCGCTTATCTTTTTCCATTTTTCACCCTTAACGACCGTTTATTCGACTGACTGGCCGTTTTTCTCCACCGATTGAATTTGTGAGCAAAAGCGGAAACATGCATAAAAGTTTAGGGATTTAGAAATAATTAATTACTTTATTCAATAAATTAACATTGTAATAAATTAATTATTTTATACATCAACTATTAAACACGGGAATGGGGGGAACTTGGGAGCGAGGGAGGCTTATAAATTCCAGAATCCGCAAACCGCCCGCGAATTACGGTAGACCGCTCTATTTGTTTTTGTTTTTAATTTTTTAAATTTAAATAGGCGGCCCATTTTTTGGCAATATTTGCTTCGATTGAATTTTTGTAAAAAGCTAATTATATTTATATGTCAAGTATTAGAATCGTCTAAAATATCAGAAACTAGTGTTTTCGATGCTTACCTAACCACTGTTTTCTGAATAGACATTTAAGGAAAAATTTTCGTGCCGCCCCCTAGAATATCTATGTTCTACGTGTATCCCGAAATTCCCGTGCTGTACACGTGCGTCCCCACATTTAATACTGATCTTTAACACATGACTAGAGAATTGAATCGAGATTCGCAATCTATCTGGCGTGAATCAAATTTGTGCTTATTTTGGCGCCCGTCACGCTATGAAAATATCCATTGCTGTCGAAAACGACGTGAACGCAGTTTTTGTACAAATTAAAGAGTTTTTCGGTGATGGCCTCGGGCGATGGCATTTTCAGAACGACGTGGCCTTCATCGCACAATCCGTCGTCATATTGCAAATCTTTGCACTGGTACACTGGCTTCGTCATGCGTTTCAGCATCTAGTTTATAAAATAACTCAAGAGTAGCAAAAAATAAATTAAATAAAAAATTAAATAAATTAATGAAAAATTAATTAAAATAATTAAAATTGAAGAAAGCAAATTTTAGAGTGTGGTCACGTACACAAGTCAGAATGCTGAATATTGAAATAAAAAATGAAACGAATTGAGAAAAATGAATTAAAAATTAATATCAAGAAACAGAAGAAATTTAAATTTAATCAAAAATGCCGTGTTGAAAATTGAAACAGTGTCGTGACGGAACGCAGCGAGTAGTCAAATAATGAACTGAAAAGCAAACTAAAAAACTCAATACTCGAATAGATAAAAATAGGCAGAATTCAGCCTCAGCAAATTTTATATAGGGCGGATTCATAAGTCGGTATTGAATGCTAATTAGTAAGAAAGACATATGTACTGCACAAAGATTAAACCATTTCCAGAGTATCAACTAGTTCTCACGTTACGACTCAAGCGTATTCCAAACCAGCTAAGCTACTTAACGGAATATTTTCAGCATGCACTGATCAAGTGTATAGTGCATATAAGGTCACCACACAAGAGCGTGGGGGTCAGGGGATCCCTATGAGAATCTGGCGGACTCAAAAGTCGATAGACCCTCAGAATTAAATTTTTAGTGCTATTTTTGACAATTTTGCCATAATCCGACCATTCCCAGAATTTGGCTGAGGCCAACCTATGAAGGTCGCCCAAGTTGGGTCAAGCGACTTCCTATTGTGCGAACTTCTGAATTTTATTAAACTATTAAATCGTGAATTTCATGCTTAGAAACACATTCACAGTCATATCGATTTCATTGCTTCTGTGGAGAGATAGCATGCCAAGATGCATAACATAGTTGGTCTATGAATCAGTCAGTCGGAAAGGATCATTTTTTGAACCTTTTTGGGATCAAACTGACCTCAAAAACTGGTATAAACTCAAAGAAAACTATGTTATTGCAGTTTTTGGTCAATCCCGTCCACTTTCTTTTAATTTCTCCGGAAAATTTTACATTTTTCCATCTTGAGGCTAGACCCCGGCCGGATCCCCTGCATGTCTAAACAAGGCTCTGGTCTGTTAATTGCCTGTGTCAATTTTCATTTCAAAAAGGGGACAAAAATGTCATAGTTTTTAAAAAGCCGCAAAATATCGTTAAACATCAGGATAATTGCATTAAATAATTAAAAATAAACTACGTTGTCCGTCTTTTCTTGCATTTCCGGTTCATATACTACACTAGTTTTCATTTTTGGTTCAAGCGTACATTTTAATTAACGAAATTCCGGATTTTTCGGGGACTTAGTGTTAATCAACAGAAAGAGACGATTTTGGCATACTGACAAGCACGGTACTTATATCAAAGACAAACACAAGCGATGGTCAAATAAATTATAAACAGAAGGCCTAAAATTTAATAGATAAATCCATAAAACCTCAAAATTACATTTTAAAAGAATTTTCGTGGTTTTTTGCGATTTTTTACGCTCACAAATAGAGCTTAAGAATAAACATCGAAAACGACTGTTTCTACTCCTATCATCAAGTTTTGACCGTTAAACAGTTTCGAAAACTTCCATGCCTTCTTCTATTGAAAATTATGCACTGCCCATGTATCACCTGTCAGTATTTGTGAAGTGAATAACTTTTTGTTAATTGAGTTTCTGTGTAATTTAAAAATTCGTCTCTTTCGCTGAATAATGACAAGTTTTTCAAATTATGTTATTAATTTCTCTTTAAATTTCTGCTGAAATGTCACATTATCCTCACGTGTCTGCCAATTCTAGCATTGTGAACGGCTAGTATTCTGCCACGTCCCGTTGGCCTCTGGTCCAAGTGAGTCCATTGCTCACTCAGACTTAGAGCGTCTTCTACCCTATAAAACAATCGTGGTATGCTTAAACTCGTAATAATCGTTCGAAGCACAGCCGGTCTGGGGGTCAGCTCAGCCGGAAGGCGGATTAGCTAGAATTTTTGAGCTTAATAATCTTAAAAATTTACTTAAAGTTAAAACTTATAAGAACCTACACTATCAAATGTAGATGAAATATAATAAATCAATATAGGCTGTTGAAAAACAGTATCCAACTTTTAACATTTTTAAATTTTATTTTTCATATTACGGAAGCTAGGCATTTAGAATTTTATTAAACAAGAGAGAAAGATTAGAATCTTGCAGCGATATTTAATCCTGTTTAAACAATGTTTCAAATTTTTCAAAAGTGCTTATTTTTAGACTAATACTCCGTATCCGTCTATGTAAATTTCTTTTCTCACCCCAATAGCCTTTCATTCATTCATTCTTCTTTTTGGCTGATAAACCCTGAATTCAAATAATCATCAAACAATTTTTGCATGAGCCCCGCAGCAATAGAGACTCATTATGCCGTACGGGGTTAAAATGCCGCAAAAATTCGTCATAGCTTCATTTTTTCACTTGAAAGGCGCTGACTCTCCACAATTTTCATGCTGTACATTTATGCATGGTCAGACACACACACACACACACACACACACACACACACACACACACACACACACACACACACACACACACACACACACACCACACCACACCACACACACACACACACACACACACACACACACACACACACACACACACACACACACACACACACACACACACACACACACACACACACACACACACCACACACACAGAATAGCTGTGACTTTCTTCGCAAAATTGTTCATCGCGGGGTTGCTAGATTTTTTGAATTTGAGAAATATTCCTTGCAATCAAAATTGCATGCCGAAAATTCGATTCTGGAGTCTATCGATTTTTGGGGTGTTCCGAATTCTAAGGGAGGGGCTAAGCTTTCCCCCTATATATATGTGGTATTTACCTACCCGTCGGGACACCCCTGCCACTGCCAACGATATCTTCGTCCTCTTTCCCTGATCTTCTTGCCAGCCGTCGTGCAATTACAAGCAGATTTGTCGATTAGGCAATGATTAACTAGTTCAATCGCGTAAATCGACGCCCTCAAACTAGCGATGAACGCGGCTTCTGGACTTTCTGCATTTAGAAAAATTCGTTTTTTCATTAAAAAACAATTTTTGGAGTAAATTTTGTCGTATTCTGGGAAAAGTGAGATTTCCTTCGGATCTACATACATTTGATTACCTAAGAAGAGTACGCATTGACTTTTAAAACAACACTAGATTCTCAAAACTATAAAATGATCTTATCTGTTTGTTTTTTAAAACATTTGTTTCTATAATATTGCTTTCCTGATGCGAAAATAGATTATTCAAAAAATCAGCCAATCTGCTAAGAATGCTGACTTAATGAGAAATAACAGATAATAAATAAATAAGAGTAATAATTAAAAAAGTTTGCTAAAATAGCAGTTGTTCCTGTATATACAAAACTATCAATTTAAAAAAAATACTGAAATTTATTCAAATGGAAATAAACGAGAAAATATCAGATTTAGTTCTTAAATCAGCTTTTCAGCCATAATTTGTTTATTGCAGTCCCCTTTTTTACTTTGTTCTCTTACGAAACATTTACGTATAAAAAATAATAAAAAATATATTTTTCCCTTCGTTTTTTCAGTCAATTTAGATATTTCTTTATTCTCTCACTGAAGTATTATGTTTGAAATTAATAAGCACATTAGCCATCATAATTGTCAGCAAACAATATTTTGCTATAGTGCAGATACAATGACAGTATAGCACACAAAGAGCCAAAATAAATATAGAGAAAAAACATATAAAAATGCCTAATAACAATCTTAAATCAAAAACCAATGAAGGACAAAAGTTTGACAAAAATGGAGAAAAATATTACAAAAAATAATTTGCCGTACCATCATCAAGCCACAGAGTGTATGGCGACATAGTCGAAATAATTTGTGGAGCGACTGAAGAATTTCGCAAAATATGGCTAAGTCGAATGACCGAATTTCCAGCTCTTAACAAACTTTCTCTGATTCGTTGATTTTGCTGACATAAGGCTTTTTGTTCCGAATTCAACAGATGACTAGTCCCGCACGGATCGGAAGCATTGAAGCTGGATCTATAGAATGCTACTTAGAATTAGCAATAAATTTGAGAGCAAATTCAAATTTTGAAAAAAATTTAAGAGCATTGTCGTCGATTGATTTGTATAAAAAGTCGGACTGAGAAAATTTCACGAGAAATCTATCAATTTTGATCAAGGTCATGCATAATCACCATATATGGGCAGTGACCAAATTCTGGTGGCCTGATGGAGCAAGGTCTCAAGAAAGCGCAAATAATTTAATTTTGTGAGTCCACAATAATGTGCGTGTGTATCATAAATTTTGGGGGTCTAAACCCAGCCCTCCCCCCAAACCCTCCTCTCCATGCCCACATGTTTTAATCACCGTTGTAATAATGATTAAGTATTAAAATTCTTTATTTATTAATCAGTCTTCACCACCGACTTAGCATATTACAAGTTCAAATTCATAGACTACAGCGAACTTGGAACTCAATTTCCTGGGGACATTTTGAGTTTTTGCATTAGTTATAACGTGAATTGGATAGCCGTTAAGAGTAGTGTATAATTTGTTAGTAGATTTTAAATTCTTAGCATTCCTTTCGATAAAATAGAACTGATATGAAGGTCGGAAGTTAGTCGGTACTTTTTATTGAAAATCCTAATGATTAAAAAATAAAACCATAAATAAACTAATATAATCATAATAATAACAAAAATAAAAATAAAAATAATAATAATAATAAATAAAAGTACAATATAAAATCAAAAAAATTATGGCGTTCCCCGTATAGTTAAGTGGCCTACTCCAGTAGTTAATTAAATTTCATTTACTGTTTTAAGGTAACGTCATTTGCATCACGATATGTATTTTCAATACATAATTCATCCAAAAATCGCATTAGATTTGCTATTCAATATGCATAATTCATGGAAAACGTGAAAATGTAAGAATGAATTTGTGAAAATGTGAAAAAGCATCAATTCGTCGTACCGCGACGTCCAATTTGGATAAAACTGATTTGACGATGCTATAACATAATCGAATGCATTTTGGAATGCTATTACCGAAACGATCCATGTAGATAGTCGAGAAGTTAGCACAGCTTTGTTCGCTGTGCACATTCTATACTTAAAAAAGTTAAAAGACGAAATTTTAATATGCATAAAAAACATAGACGCCCATGAGTGAAAACTCTAGTGTAAAACACTAAAAAAGCTAAAGATTCTGATAATCAGACGAAATTGAGTCTTTTGGATAAATTCAGTATTATTTACTAAAAATACAGTATGCTAAATACCTATGGATTCGTGAGCACTATATCATATTATATAAGTTTATTTAAAGCCATTTTTCTGCTATTTTTTCCAAAATTCCACGGGCTTAATTGATCCAGTGCTGGGGGTGAATATGTGCATACACTGTCGTACATTCATAAGCCGCATCCATGCAAGTAATAAAGGTAAATTAGCTCACTAATTAATTGATCAATTTTTAATTGAATTCATTTAGTAAATATATTTCATTTTAGATTTTAAATTTTAAAAAATTCTTAATTCACCGAAACAGATTAATTTCCGCGTTTGATAGTTAGCTAGACGTACAGAACTGTCAGGATATTTTAACTAATCCTTCCAATATCATTGAAATTCACTTTTTTCAATTTTTGATTTTTACGGCTTGTTGTGTAAGTGCTATAAACGCTTAGCATCGCAAACGAATGTCTATTGAATACTATCAAGCCATGCTAAGTTCCGAAAATAAAACAGGGCATCGTTGAAAGTACAGAGCTTTTTAATTGTTTTTTTTTGTGAAAAAATGCAATTGCAAACATTTTTTGCGGAAAAAAGCGAACTGCAAATATGGATACAAAAATTGGGGAACAGAGTTATGCAAGGTAGTACAGTACACTTGGAATAGGTCATTTATAGGTTGCACCCTCTTAAGACAAGTTTTTGAGGTAGTTTTGAAAAATGAGCTTGCTAAGCGAGAGTTGTAAACTAAGAGGAGCTTAAAGTTTTTGAGGTAGGCATTAAACAATAGTCACACAGATAAATATAGGTACCGCGAGGCTGAGAAAAATTCATGCTGTTGCCCTGGTGTCTGGGCTACAAGTGTGTCTTATCAAAGTATTTCAATTTTTAGCTTTATTTGATTAAAAAACTTATCTTTTATTGACCACGTAAACGAATAGCAAAAAATATACTTATGAGCCCACTTAGTTTTATGTTATAGTAGGTATTATTGTTGCAATGTTTTGACAAGGCAGTAACTAATACAGGAATAACACCTGTTCAAATTTTAGCACGGCAGAAACTTGATCGATCTTTTATATGAAATTCATAAAATAAGGACGCTAAATAAAAAGTATACATACATAAAGGGTATGAAAAGTATAAAAAGCGGATTAAGCATTAAAAAAGGGTTAATTATAAGAAGGAAGAGGATTCAGTTTATTCCTGTTTTATGTATTTGGGAAATAAACAAAGTTTAAATCGTTTAAGATTGATCAGCAAATCGGTAAATTTTATATATTTTATAGATCTAATATAATCTGAAAAACAAATAAAAAGTAGTATACTTAAATGGAGATTAAAAATTAAGGAAAATTGTCACTGAAAATCCGAGCATTTTTTTACCTTAGCATCGACTGTTTAAGATATTTGCATAAATGTTATATTTTTGATTAAATACTCCAGCCGTTGCAAAACACAAACAGATGTCTCAAAAATTGTGCACATTTTTATGTGTGCATATGCTTCATTTTTCATCTTCTACGGACAACCCCCACGCGTATGACCGGTGAAGGGAGCCATTAGGAAAACTTTTTTGAGACAAGATGACTTCAAAAACTATATAAACGCTCTGGCGTTGAAAACTATGTTAATCTACGGTTTCTGGTAGGTAGCTACTAATTTTGTGGAAAATTTTTTGATCACCATTCGTGGCATTTATTTTGCCGTGTTTTCCGCAAAAAATTTTTACCAGTTTTTCAACAGTGGGCCTGACTAGACTAGACATGCACGTGGGGGTTTGGGGTCTAGTCTCTTAAAAATGGAAAAATAGAAATTTTTTGGGGAAAATGAGACGAAATTAAGGTAAAAAAGGATGATTTCTTGAATAGTGATTTAAATCGATCAGAACCTGAGTAGTTTAACGCTATTTTAGCTCTTATACCAGTTTTTGAGGTCATTTTGGCTCAAAAGAGCTCGACCCCAAAGACCGATTGACTCCTGGGTAACGTCCCAACATGGCCACCAGTCCCAACACGGCAACCGTCCCAACACGGCCACCGTCCCAACACGGCCACCGAAATTCCCAACACGGCCACCGTCCCAACACGGCCACCGTCCCAACACGGCCACCGTCCCAACACGGCCACCGTCCCAACACGGCCACCGTCCCGCGTGGGGTTTGGGGGTAGACACCCCAGGAGTTCGAAAACCCCCCAGAAACCAAAATACCCCCCCAGAATTCAATTTTTGGAAATTTTTTTGCTTTTTTCGCGATTTTTTTATGCCACTGGATAGTGCTCGATGAGAAACGTTGAAAAATGGTGTTTTCTTCGCTATACCACCATTTTAAAAACCGTTTTTTGATCTTTGAAAAATTTTGCACCCCCCGCCAGAATTTTGGTATGTATATCCATGTCTACTTACCTTCCTGTAATTAACTATTAATACCTGCTTAACTGATTAAAATACAGTGATAGTGGCCTTGTTGAGAAAGTGGCTTTGTTGGGACGGTGGCCATGTTGGGACGGTGGCCATGTTGGAACGGTGGCCGTGTGGGCGTGGCCGTGTTGGGACGGTGGCTGTGTTGGGACGGTGGTCATGTTGGGATGGTGACCGTGTTGGGGCGGCGGCCATGTTGGGACGGTGGCTGTGTTGGGAATTTCGGTGGCCGTGTTGGGACGGTGGTCGTGTTGGGACGGTGGCCGTGTTGGGACGGTGGCCGTGTTGGGACTGGTGGCCATGTTGGGACACAATCGACTCCTGGATCGGCCACGCTTTGCATCTCGTCTCTTCTCAGCGGTGCATGAAGAGAAGCTTTTCAGTATTTCAAACTGCAGTTTACATTCCATAATTTCTCATAGTTTACAACGCACTGGTCCGAATAGGATAGCATTTATAAACAGCTGATGAGCTTGCATGATAAGTCTATTTAAAGTATGCCCGATTTCAGTGCAGAACCAACTATGAAAGCTGCTGGATTTTTCAAGGTGGTCTCTGTGCTTGCCGTGGCTAAGACAGCGTGCACCGGTTTCATTGCTATCTGGTTAGGAACGTCGAATACGATGAAGCCAAATCCTGCTATGCGGTGCGGGTCCTTTTTCTCGCTATTTGCCATTTTTATCTGCATTATTAAATTGAAATATGTACTATATTTATTATTTATTATTATTTGTGTCCCCAAACAATACAAAACAATTAAATAATTTTTCCTGAATCATAAAAGTCCTAAAAAGCTGTTTCGTTCTTTTTACAGAGTAATTTCAGAATATTGTCCAAATAAAAACTGTCGAAAATCCCTGAAACATGCCCTAAAAACAAATTTTTCAGATAGGTAACCTTGAAACAAAGCGCGGAAAAAATTTTGATGGAAAACTAGCAATTAATTCTCGAAACATACTTAGCATGAAAATATCCTACTTTCGACACATTTGCAGGAATCGGCTTTGAAGAATCTGGGTAAGTTTTCCGACTAAGAATTGCCTTTTTGGCTTTTTCAACACGCTGAGCACGACTATGGAAATAATTTTGCGAAAAAATGTATTTCTGGCTGTTTGTCGATCTAAGCGGGAGCATGCCGACCTAAGCGGGAGTATATAGACCTAAGTGTGTTTAAAGCTTATGACATCTGAACTAAGCATAGCCTAAGAATTATGAACCGAGAATTAGTGTAAAAACTGCTTAAACATTAGCATTGAAAAAATGCAACGTTTGAAGTCCTACAGCACCTTCAATACTGGGTCTTTTTCGATCAAATATCTCTTCCGCTCGTTCTCTTGAGGAGCTAAACAACCTAAAGGCAATTTGAATTGAATTCAAATTGAATTGCGAATTTTCCGTTTGGATCATGTCCTGAAGTTTAGCCCATTGCGCTAGGGAGCAGGCTGTCGCAAAAACAGCAGCATTAGCTTGATGTTACTGTTTAGCGTATCTTAATTTTTTGGCTTTAAATAAGAATGGCTGGTAACGGGAAATAAATAAAAATAAGTTTCACCTTGTTTCTGGAAATAATTTCTAGCTAGTCCTGTTCTAGAAGACGACTTAGAGATTTTTCGCATTATCGCAATGAAAGCATGCTGCAGTATTTTAAAGGTTGCATTTTTCTTTTTTGATTTTAACCACATACCTCCTAGTGTGATTTAGGCAATAAAGCCCAATTTCGGTCAATCGAATCTATATGTTTTCCTTTCTCAATTTTCTTTTCGTTTGAAGTTCTTTATCATTTTATTACTTCTTTTTCAATTTTTTCTTTTTCTTCTTAAGACACGCTTCCGACCGCTTCGGCCAAATTGATGAAGTTACTGCGAAGTTATATCATCATTTCTGTACAATACCGAAAGGCCGTGCTTTGCCCCATTATGGTTATGAGATACTCTTGCAGGCGTTGAATTTACCCGAGAATTCCACTATAAAATCCGCGCGTTTAAAGGAAATGGCTCAGTGTAGAGCCAAAGTTACTCTGGTAAGCTAATATGTATGAGCATGGGCAAGTGGCCTACATCATACATGGGCAGCAAGAAAATCCTGAGGGGATGTTAGATTTTTCAAAGGTCAAAAAATGGCCTTAAAAATGGTGGTATGGCGTAAAAAACACCATTTTTCGACGTTTCTCATCATGCACTATCCATTAGCATCAAAAAATTGCGAAAAAAACGAAAAAAATTTCAAAAATTGAATTCTGGGGGGTATTTTGATTTCTGGGGGGTATTTTGGTTTCTCGGGGGTGCATATTCCCCCCTCCCCAACTCCTCCCCCCACGCCCAGGTGTGGCCTACATGTTTTTAGATCAGAACGGCATTGTCGTTAGTCGATACAATTCGTCTAGAAGGGTCAGAAATTGCCTTATAAACTAGCTGCTTTACCGTAGAGTGGATTTAGGGGAGAGGCGAGGGGTCGGGCGACCTTTCGTCAAAAAATACTCGGGCATAATCATACATGTAACAGAGGGGTTAGGAGGGGCTCCCCACCCAAACTCGGGCGTATCCTCTATCCCCGAAGTCAGAAAAGATTTGACCTCCGATTTGTGGGAAAGAAATTGCGTTTTCTGGCCTTTTCTATATGTTTCTTGGCCGTTTTCGTTCAAAAATCGGCAGTCATTTACTCCTCCGCCCAATGGCTGTGGCCCCCACCCGAAGTTTCGAGCCGTTGCATGTATGGGTGCAATAAATAATAGATCTAAATTTCGGACGATATTAGTGAAAAATTCTAGTTTCTATAAGTTTATGTATAGGTACCTATATTTTTTATTTTATTTTTTGTATGTTAAATGTTTGTTTTTGTTCGAAAAAAGATTTTATGATTTTTAAAATGATTTTTCAAGTAGAGGCAGCAATTTAAACAGATCATTTTTTAGCAAAAATTTTAAAACTTTCCGCGCTTTGCGTCATATCTATAGGTGAGGAGAACCAGAAGTCTGGGGGGTGCCAGAGGTCAAAAATGATCTTGAAAATGGTGGTATGGCGAAAAAACTTTTCAACATTTCTCATGGAGCACTCACTTTCTGGGGGTATTGTGCATAACCCCCTTCGGCTACGTGTGGTCACATTTCTCGGTTTTTTGTAAAAATTATAAAAAAGTGAGAGCTTTTAAGCTTTTTAGCTCATTTTTTAAATGAAGTCTCAAATTTTTGGCGCTTCGCGTCGCATGTAGACATTTTATGACTATATTGTTCAGTTTACTCGATTTTCTCAAATTTTATCAAAATTTTTTCGATGTTTCTTTGTTCTAGAATGAACGAGGATTGTCCGGAATGTAAAGAACTGTGTTTTTGACGTGTACTCATCGTTTTTGGCCCAATAAGTACTTTAAAAAAATTTTTCGGGTCTGACCTCCCAGAATTCTCATACTGTACGTGTATGATCTTGACCCGGTTTCAATATGTTCAGGCTTAAGCCAGGTTTAAAGCTGACTTCAGTGCGCAAAGATAAGTGGCTCAGGTTTATGCTAGACTTAAGCCGGTCCTAATATATTCAGGCCTATAGCCAGACGTAAACCTAACGTCAGTGGCGAAACGCGCGGCGACGAAATTGAATGCTGCCTATATGTATTTATCACGTACGGGTTTAAGCCTGGCTTAAGCCTGAGAACATATCGAAACCGGGCCCTGTGCTTCAGCAGCCTTTTGTGTTCTTGGCGCTTTGTTCCGATTTCTGCGCTAATTTTGAAGGCTTTTTTTAAATTGAAAAAGTTCGAAAATTTTGAAAATTTGAAAATTTTTCCGTGTATCTGAAATAATTCTACCATCAAAAAATGGGGAAAAATTGCTACAATTCGCAAAGTGGACGAATGTTTAGATCATTTTTAAAATTATTAGGGAAATTTTGTGTTTCGCCCCTTGTCAATAAATCCTGGATCAGCCTGTATTTTACGATTCACATAAGATTTCACGGACTTTTGCAAAATACATTTGGACTAGTCTTTTTTGGTCCTGAGTTTGCCTCATTTTTTCGGATAACTTATCTTTTATTTCTGGAGCTCAGGCTAGGAGAGATACCTACTAGGGATAGGACTCCAACTGATAAACGCGGAAGGTGATTCATGTCAATCATCTAAACTGTTTCTCTAACGATTTAACTTTTTATTCCATTATTGAATTTCTAAGATAAATAATAACAGCAATTGATGCTCGTTACGCTCGACTGTATGTATTTTTCGTAGTGGTATGATTCATTATTTGAGTAAATCGTGAAATCAAGGCAGGAATTTGGCTACTTTACCTATGAAATATGAACCATAAATTAGACATTGTTATTTGTGAACAGCTGGAACCGATAAAATACTTCTCTGCACGCAAGCATAGGTCCTCGCTGGAGAGGATTAATGTCATGTAATGACGCCTATGCTGACCCCCAAAAAATGCTGGTGAATTTCGGATTTCTGAAAAACCCTGAAAAATGAGCAGTTTGAAGTGCTTCAATTGACCTTTTGGCTATATTCTGCGCTTCGCACCAAATATTCGTTTTTTGACAATATTCCTTTCAGTTTCATTGATTTTTTTCAACAATTTTTTGTCTTTACATATAGAAGGAAGAAAATATGGAGGTTCAGATAATGGTGTCTTTGACGCGCAGTTTTCATGGTTTTAAGCCAAACAAAGCAGTGTAAAAAACTTTTCAGGTTGGCTAACCAACAGAATTTCCATGCTGAAAACATGCATAAATACATACATACAATTCGGTCATTTTAAGTTGCAAGATATCAAATGAAAGCAATTATTAATATGCGGTGGAAAATTAATAATTCCTAGATGAAAATATAGCACATGATAGCAAATATTAAGCGATGTATCTTACATGGATCTGCACTACTATCACACGACCTCTTTAAAATTGTCATACACAAAATATAGTCTTAAGTTGGCACCGGCACCGGCACCAGCTTCGGCAAAAAAGTGGCACCGGTGCACCTCTAGTACCTACTATACATATCCGTTTCACTATATAATGATATGAGCAAATCTTATTTAATGGGATTGCGAAAAGCTGCAATAAATTTTAGAGATTCCGAAGAACAGATTCTGTTTTTTCATATGTGTAAGTAACTTACCAACATTGCTTATAAGTATAATTTACTGCTCTGAGGCTCACCTAATGCGAGATTGGTTCCACACTAATCCGGCGGACCCCCTAAAAAATCGATAGGCCCCAAAATTGAAATTTGTTGCTATTTTGGTATTTTTATCCATCGGATCCCCCAAAATTTCGCTGCTGCCCAAGGTTAGGACCGTCAGTAACGCGCTTGCATAAAATATGATATATAATCAGTCGTTCACGACTTTAAAATAAAGAATTAATCGCTAAAATTTGACTTCTTGCGTAAACTACGTGTTTAAAGTTGTAGCTAGGCTTTATAAAAATTCGGAGGCCATAGATACGTAATGAATACTATAATATAACTTTGTAATATATTCCCTTTCTTCAGAGTGCACTGAAGTACGAAGAATTAGATTATTGCATGTGCAATCTGAAATTCACATCGATTTATTTCTCTAATTTTGGCGACGCTGCTGACATTTTGGTCGCCTCTACTAATTTTAACGCTTGGTGGGTTCCTGTGTCCCTATTATTCTGAAGAACAAGTTCAAGCTAGGTTCGGTTCCAGTGGAAAGCTTATGTATTACAATGTCTTTGCATTAATAGCCTGGTGTTTTGCAATATTAGGCTACGGAGTTGACTTAGTATTCTGGACGGATTACGTATCCATAGATAACAATTTTTCAGGTAAATATCCCACGCTTTATTATCAGGTATGAACCAGACAAGCATGTGGGATTTGCGGGGTCTTTAAACTTCCTAGAATGGAAAAATTTGAAATTTTCTGGGATGAAGCAAAATGAAGGCAAAATTTACATGAATTCAAAAATGCTAGAAATCGATCGAAAAGTTTGAAATAACATAGTTTAGCCATTATTTTATCATTGACAGCAATTTTTGCGGTCAGTTTGGCCCAAAAGAAGCTTAATTTTTGACCCTCCTTCAGATTTACCATGCTGCGCATTCTATGATCTTGATGACTACCTCAGGTGGGCGGCACCGAAATTCTAGGGGAAGGGGTGCAATATTTTTCAGAGGTCAAAAAATGTTTTTTAAATGGTGGTATGGCGGAAAAAAGCCATTTTTTAGCCTTTCTAATCGAGCACTATCCATTGGAATCAGAAAATTGCAAAAAAATTTCAAAAATTGAATTCTGGGGAGTATCTTGGTTTCTGGGGGGGGGGTATTTGACCTTCTGGGGGATGCATACACCCAAACCTTGCCCCCACGCCCACGTGTGATGACCATAGGTGGGCAGCACCAAAATTCTGGGGGAAGAAATGCAAGATGTTTCAAATGTAAAAAAATAGGCTGAAAAATGGTGGTATGGCGAAAAAACACCATTTTTCAACGATTTTCATCGAGCACTATCCATTGGTATCAAAACATTGCGAAAAAAACAAAAACATCGAAAATTGAATTCCAGGGAGGGTATTCGAACTTATGGGGGATGCAGACCTCCAAACCCCCCATGCTCACGCCCGCGTGTAGTGATGACCCCTTTTGTTATTGAGCTTTCGAGAATTCAAACCTCGGTTGGCTGCTCACCACAGAATTTTTGTTTTTCAAAAATCTAGCAAATGTGCTGTTTTAATGTTTTTAGCAATGTTTTGGCCCAAAGCTCTATTTATTTTTCTTTTTAATTTACTTTAAATTTGTATCTTTCAGTGTAACAAGGAAAGTGTCTGGTTTGTTCTAGAAAAAACCAGCCGTCGCTCTAATTAGGTGTACCTTAAAATGCATTCTAGAAATTTTTTTGGCACGGATCATTCATGATATGGGAGGAGGGTTCATTAACAGAAATAGATTTCCCAGAAATTTTTTCTCCCCACCCAGCCCATAAATCGTGATTTTCCTAAAAATTTCAACAAAATCGAGGGTGTCGCTCCAAGCGCATAGAACTATACTCCTTTTTTGATTATATTTTGTTCACTTGACTCGTTTTTTTTGACTTTTCGAATTTTTTCTCATGTTTTACGCTCTAGAAGATCCATGCTCTAAAATAATACAAAAAATTAGTGTCAATTCGCCATTACTGTGACTCTGGACTTTTTCATCGAAATTTCGATTCGTATTTATTTCCGTCTTTGTCATTTACATAAAAAATTCCTTGCATGTTATTTAGCATTCCATTTCACTTTGTATGCGTACGAGCTTTAATTAATCCATCATTTCTTTTGATAACCATATATTTTTTCTATTTAACGTTAAATTTTTAACATACATTTTGAATGCTGCTATTGGTTCAGGAGACGACTTCGCATATTTCCAATTATTGGATTATCATGTGGTCATTATTGCCTTATCCGTGGCATATACTGTTTTCTGTTCAACAGAGATTTTTTGCATAACCGTGATCTATCGTAGATCAGGTCCGTAGGTATTTGTTAATCACATTTACAATACTTTTGTAGTCGTTTTAAACTTTTTAAAAAAGCTTCTTGTGTGAATACGACGGACATACATACTTGTTATAATTTTTCAACCACCTTCCTGATTCATCTATAAATATAATAGCACGAGGCATTATTTTGGAAGTCATTGATCTATTTGATTTATTTGAGAGCTTTTTCGAGATACATAGGCCGTGACCAGATTTTGCGGGGTCTGAATGACGCGGTAAAAGAGTAACAAATCGTAAAAAACATGCCAAAAATTCAATTCTGGGGTCTACCGCATTCTTAAGGGGTATACTAGAATCTCAGGGTCTGAGCCCCGCGTGGGACTATCCTTCTGTATATTTAGAATAGGGTAACCCACCCTTGAACGACAACTGCATCAGACGAGTCAATTTTGTAGCCTAATCAGTGTTGGAAAAATCGTGAGAAAGCTAGCATATCACATCAGGCAAATGTTAAGCATGTGATTTTGAACCTATCTACTTGTAAGTTATATACTAATACCAGGCACACAACGGGGAAAGGGACTTGGGGAGGCATATACCACACACCACACATGGGCGGGGGGGTGAGACACACTACACCCCAGAACCTGGAGCTTCGCAAAAATCGATATCCCTCCCTCTGAATTAAATTTTTGACACTATTTCTTTAGCTATTCCCCTCATCTGACCACACCTGGGCGTGGGTGGAGGGGGGTTTGAGGGGTATGCACCCTGAGAAACCGAAATACCCCCAGAAATCAAAATACCCACATAACTCAATTTTTGAAAAATTTTTCCGTTTTTAATCGCAATTTTTTGATGCCAATGGATAGTGCTCGATGAGAAACGTCGAAAAATTGTGTTTTTTCGCCACACCACCATTTTTAAGGCCATTTTTTGACCATCAAAAAATCTTGCACCCCCAGAATTTTGTTGCTGCCCACGTATGCATCTGATCCCCAGAATTTGGCTGTTGTGCATACATGCACAAAGGCCGGTCTTCCCATTAATACCGGCTGCCCAATTATTTGGTTGGTTGTCCTTGTACTAAATGGTTGCTTGGTTGGTTGATTGGTTGTTTTGTGTTTAATTGGTGAATTATTGATTGTTTGACTGATTATTGGTTGGTTAGTCATGGATTGATTGGTTAACTAGCTGATTTTCAAATGGTTTTCACGTATTTTCCTGGATTCATATTTTATTTTCTAGTTGATTGACTGATTTTAGAGTCATTTTTGTGAATTTTCATCATTTTTCTTTTATTTGTTGAGAATTTCTAGATTTTCCATTGGTTACGACAGCTCTTCCCATTGATACCGAGCGGTTCCCATTGATACCGGGTTGAATGAAGTTGCACGATTTGTCCATGCATGCTGCTGTCCATGTATGGTCTATACGCATCAGAATAAAAAATTGGAAAACCTTTTGGGAGAAGGCCAAAAATTGATGAAAATTGAAAAATTTCTTCTCAAGTGTTTGAAATTGACTAGAAACTGCAGAATAATGCAATTTCAACGCTATTTAGTTGTTATGCCAGTTTTTAAGGTCGTTTTGGCCCAACACGCTCAAATTTTTGTCCCTCCCGCAGACGATTTGACTATTGAACTATTTATGTACCTACCTAACATTCATTTCGAGTTGTCTGTCTGTATGTGTGTGTCCGAGAAAAATGTTTTTTTCTGTAATGTTTAAATACATTTTTTCTCGCTTTTAAGCACGTTATTGTGGCCGGACACTTTAGGGTAAACCCGGACACTTTGAGGTACCTAAAGTGTCCAGCCGGACACTTTAAGGTGCCGGACACTTTGAGGTGTGACAACGGCTCTAACGGCTTACGTTATTGACCCAGGGCAATGTTTTATGCCACTTTAGACCAACTTTTGATGAGCTATCGATTGGTGTTAATCACTTTACACCGCAATGTCAACGAACGAAAAAAGTGAGAAAAACGCTCTTTAACGTTGCTGTTTTCTTAATATCACAAATCGCAGCGGATAAATTTTATTTAAATTCTGCCTACTTTAAAGTAATGCCCCGGATGACTTTACTGTAGAATCTCAAGAAAATTCACGGACTTGGTTTTTGAAGTACAGGAGCCCAAACATACCCTATCCATAACGTAAAATTTAATATTTTGTCTTTTTGCATAAGCAAAGCTTAGGTGTTACTTCCCAAATTTGGCCCCTGGGGTTTATTATACCTCTTTCCGAATTGACTACTCAACGTGCACGATCTGGCGTCATAAAACACGTAAGAGACGGGTTAACAGGAAATTTCGGAAGGTTCCGAAATGATTCCTCATTGAGGACGAGCTCACAGCAGAGCAGTATATCAAATGACAAATGTTCTTTTGAATGATGTAAACCAACGTGCGTACGGTTTAATTTAAACCAACCGAATGCATGGCTTTTGAAAATGCTAAATACGATTTTAAATATCTCTGCTTCCAGCAGCTAATTCTACATGGAACTTTCAGCCTTTTCTGCAAATCGGTCACACCTTAATTTATTTTTACAATGTTCTCTGATTGTCATACGAACAGATAAAGGAAGCAAAAAACAATAAAAAGTAAGCAGAATAAAATAAGTCGTTGTAAAGTTACTAAAGAGATAACCTTACTTGAAATTTAACATTAGAATGGACATAATTTATAACTAATTTTATCTGTAGAGCGAAACGAGATTTTGACATTTTTTCATGACAAAAAGTGCAAATAATGGATATTACGGAGTGAGTGAGAGAAAGCATCGAATGGAGTAAATAAGAATGATAAGATAACATTAGGACAATGACAAATTAGACGTGTGAATTTCTAGACGATTTACGGCATATTGATCATCAGATCGGTACATATCCGTTTTTTTTGTAAATGGAGATCGAAGCGACCCGTTTGCAAAAAAGATTGCTCTACTAAATGGGGCAGCGAAGCGCCCCAATCGCTATGCACTATTTAATGCCGATAATTAATTCTATGAAATTCGATTTACAATCCACGCTATGCATAGCTTTTATCGTCCCTATTCAGATTATGTTCGATTTTGGTTACTTTTTAATGCAGAAAACCTTACCAGTCAACCACTTCCAACACCAGAAAACTATATTTACGAAGACCCAGATTCTGCGGAAACGGATAAAGTCTGGCTAGCCAGACACTTGGACGGTAAGGACGACCTAAGATCTGTAGAAAACTACCTGGATATCAGAGATTTGAGAAGCAGATCAGGATATTTGAGATCAAAACCATCGATTTCACGTCGCAAGAGCTTTTAGTAATTTATTCTGCGCCTCTGTCTCATTTATTTACAATTTGACTTCACCCTTTGTGTACTAATGTTTAAAAAAGCTTTTTTTCTAATTTAGTGTT
Source organism: Mermis nigrescens (assembly GCA_036768485.1). Taxonomy (NCBI): domain Eukaryota; kingdom Metazoa; phylum Nematoda; class Enoplea; order Mermithida; family Mermithidae; genus Mermis; species Mermis nigrescens. The sequence continues at coordinate 338,771 of JAVLUZ010000165.1, read as the reverse complement.
GTTTTTACGACTCTATTGTTTCTTTGAATGACAGTAATGACAATAACATTAATAAAATGTAAACAAGTATAAGCTATGGTTTGTTTCTTTTATCCGAGAGTTTTCAGTAATGTTTCCGGAGGTTACAATATCCCTTTCTTCCTTATTAACTGTAGGTCGCTAGATCTCACCACGCGTGGGCGTGGGGTATGCACTCCCCAGGAGTTCGAATACCCAAGACAAATCAAATTCCCCCGCCCCAAGAATTTTTGAAATTTTTTTTGTTTACACAATTTTTTGATGCCAAAGTGCTCGATGAGAAACGTTGAAAAAATAGTTTTTTCGTCATATCACCATTTTAAGACCATTTTTTTACTTTTGAATGATCTTGCACCACCCCCCCAGAATTTTCGTGCTGCCCACCTATGGATCTCATTGTAGCTACGTAGCAAACAAGAGTTTTTCATCGCATTTTTTGAGGCACAATTTATTCTCGTCTTCCAGCAGATCAATCAACTTACAGATTTAAATCGCGCATTCAGCTTATCCTAAGTTGACACTTTGAACACAATAGACTTAGATAAGCGCCGCGAACTCCAGCATAGCTTTTTATTTAGCGCACTTACTGTACTACCCAGCAATGATTAAATGCTTAAATTAAATTTAAATGGACAGATTAGTGCATTCAAAATGAAGGAATAAGAGCCACTGGCCCTAACTGAGCTGATCTAACGAATTACAGTAAATCATATTGTTTCACTTACTGAAACCCTTAAAAAAATTATCTAAAAAACTCGGATAAATGAAACAAACTATATATGGGGAATGCTGCCGGTTCGATCTGGGTCTAAAGAATCATCACAGATACGAACCGAACTAACATTCACCTGCGAGATTTACCTAGGTACGTAGGTACTTAAGTCTGCGCTTAGTGCTGGCCCCGATCGCGCGGCTCTAAGGCTTTCGATCTTTGGACCCTTACAGACCTTACGGCTTCGATCCCCTCAGCCCTAATATTGCTGGCTGCTTTTCGTCGGGTGATCTCAGCAGCTACGCCCTAAGACCTAAGGCTACCTACCTAGTCTCGGAATTTGCCGCGAAGGTCAGTTGACCTATCTCAAGCTCAAGTTGTAATTTAACTTATTTTCAATCAGTGCCTGATCCGAAATGTTTTGGTTCCTAGTTTGTGTAGCACGCTGAACTATGAAAACAACAACAACGAGCTCTACGCTGATCAATCATCCTTAAAAATTAAATAATATTTTTGATCAATTTTTAGCTTGAGAAATAAATTATGATTTTCGAGTGGAGAAAACTATCATACGGAATTTACCTATCAGTCCACTAGATGGGTGGAGGTCCTCGACGAAGGGATGATGGCCGACCTAACCTCGGTATATCCAAAACCACTGGGTTGGTTTTTCTATATTTTTATTCAACGAAGAACACACGGCCTATAGCCGGGAAAACAAATACGCAAAAGAAAAATGACTATGTACAGTCGAGAATCACCGACCAACGAAAAAACCAAACAAGCCAAAAACTAAACACGACCTTCCATACCCTGGCCTCAAGGACCATTACAGTAAATTAAAATAACGATCAATTTAACGTAATACTGATAAACTTTTATCTCAGATCAAATATTATCGATTACACGAGCGGTATGCATTAAACAATTACTATTATCATACACTTAACTCTACGATACCGGACAAGTATCTAAATGTTTTTTATTATTGAAAGTTTGGGAAAATAATGGGAAGACCGAAGGCATAGCCCACAGTGCACTATCATAGATAGCTACTAGTATTGGCTATGTTATGGCTATTGCGAACTGCTAAGGCATGTTCGCCTAAACGTGTAACTCTCGCAGTTACATATGTATTCACCCAATGTCTACACCGTCAGATGAAGCTATCAGCTACAGTACGCCTATTAACTTTGAAATAAACGTAATCCATATCATCAGGGCATGTAAGAGACGTATCTTCTATATTACTGTACTTTTGTGTATATTGTTGTTGAAGATTCCTAAAATTTTACACGCTTGGGCACATGGGTCAGGGTAACGAATTCAGGAAATTTCAGCGCCGGCTGGCAATTATCTCGTGATGCTACAGTCAAAAAGGCTACAAAATTAGGTAGGTCAAACGATAGAAAACTTGGGGAAAAATTGTTTCAGAACGAAAACATTAGGGTTTTGGGCAGTGTCATTACGTCAGCGTAATGAGGAGTAGTAAAGTAAGTTACAATTCGTGCCAAGTTCCGTAATTTGATCTGAAAAATTGCAAGCACAGGAAGCAGTCGCTCCATTTTTCGCAAAAATCTTAAAAAAAACAAATTGTACAGGCCGATATCTTTTCGAGTTATGCATTTTGGGTAAAACGGACGACGTCGTCGTTTTCAGCACATCAAGGAACCCTAAAATAAAATTTGAAGGCATGTCATTTTTTGAAATTGCAAGCCCTTAATGGGCACAAGCAAAATTATCTCATTGTGTCTTAAAAGCTAGAATGAACGGCAAATATAGGAGAAAAAACCAAAAGATGAATATCTTTGAGAATGCTTAAGCGCAACTATTTTGCCAGTTCCCAGCATACCACAGAATCAAAGATGCGGCCGTATTACAATTTCAGCTAATGCGGCTTTATGACTTACTAATGAAAAAAATCGAACGGCTTCCTGGAAAATAGTTCCGTTTTCTTATTAAAACTGTACTTCATTGAAATCGGTTCTTGACTTAATATTAGCTCAAAAACAACATACATTCATCACCTTACCTGATGGGGTAGAATATTCCATGATAGGTACCTGAACCAGAGTTCGGGCTTGTGAAACTAGCCAGTTACAAACTCTTCTGAATCATCCGCACACATGTACATAGGGGCCCCAATTTCGGTTGGAGGGGGGGGTCCCGGTTATCTTTTACGGAGGGGTAAATGACTCAAATTTTGGCCAAAAACGGCGAAAAACACCTAGAAATAACCAAAAAACGCATGTTTTTGCCAAAAATCTGGGCGGGGGCGAAAAATTACGGACCTCAAAGGGAAGGAGGATGACCAAATTTTGGGTGGGGGATCCCTTCCACCCCCTGTTGCATGTAATTATCTGTGTAAAGTCGTTCAGGATAAACTGCTACTTAGATGTCGAGGTGAAGTAATTATTATTGCGCTGACTAAAAACGAAACAACGAAGCAAAATACGCGCAATAATAAAAAATGTTGGAAATATACGTAGCAGATTGTGAACATCGGATATTCGCGAAATCGGGTAATCGATTTAAAAAAAATAAAAGGAATGAAAGAGGATGAAATGCACGGACAAAAAATGTGGAATTAACGGCGGAAATTTCGGAATAATTTGAAAAACCGTAAGTGAGGCGCATTACGCGAGCGAAGGCGGTTTAAACACTAAAATAAATAAGGAAGCGACGGCGTTTTAGCGCAGTGTAAACAAGGCGTTTGACGCGCGGTGTAAACAAGCTACGCGTGGAATATATATAGGAGCGGAATTATAAGTGAAATGTGAAACATTAACATTACCAGTTCAAATACGAGCACGTATCACAATCCAAAGAGCTCCGTCGTGTTGCTTTACACGGAAGGCGATGAAAGCTGATGAAAAGCCGAATTGAATATCGATTGGTGTAAAGTCGTAAAATTCGTTGCGAGACATCACAACCGTAGCGCGTACGGCTACGTCAAGTACCGAAAACGAGACAACCGTAAATACAAGATACAAGTCGATATACACAGAAAGAGGGAGATTAACGAAGATACATTATGCGAGGGTACTGTAACGGTGTAAAGTGCGAAAGGATCCGCAAAAACGGGGGAGCTAAGAACGACACTAAATTCACTCCACAAATCAGAGTTTAGAAAAATAAGATTAGCATAATTCATTCACCGCATCTGTTAGGTGCATTCACTTTTGGTTTAATTCTGCATATAAAATCATACGCTAAAGCCGGCCTAGTGTAAACAAGCAATAATAAATTTTAGAACCTACTCACATATCGTTGACCGTTGGAAAACTAAATCTCACTGGCTTCGTTGTTTCACTCGCGCCATGGTTAGCAAAAAAATAATAAGCTAGGATGCCGGACGCGTCGGCTTTTTCTACAGACATACTGTAGCTTTAAAATATTAGAACTTTACATTCTGTTAACTAATAGAATGTCCATATCGAAAACAAAAGTGGCCGAAATTCCGAACCTCAAGACGTGATAAAGTTCCTGAAAGGTCAATGGTCAAGTCGTATCTGGTTTCCAACTCCCCAGTCGGTCATACTGTAGCTACGGTACAAAAAAATAAATAGTAAAGCGGTCTCGCAGCGAAAACCGCGTTTTATTCAAAATCGTCGTTCTGATTGGCCGACGCCGCGGCGATCGGCTCGGGTTGGGCTCGCTGACGAATGGACGGCTCGTAATCCAAACACATTAGGCACGCGAATACCGTCATCACCATTTTCGGTTTCACTTCGACGATGTCCTCGGGCAACGCGTACACTTTGGCGCCTATTTTTCGCGCCATAGTCACCGCGTATTGGGCGTTTTTTAGCTTAGCCTTAAGAAATTACAATTTTTTATCACATTTATTTTTCGGGGGGGGGGTTATTTTGGATTCTCGGGGAGGGGGTGCAAACCCCCAAACCTCACGCCCAGGTGTAGTCATAATCATACATGAGCAGCGACCATACATGATCTTAGGGAAGGGTGTGAACCATACTTGGGCGTGGAGGGTCGGGGGTATACACCCCCAGAAACCAAAATACCCCCCAGAATAAAATTTATGAAATTTTTCGTTTTTTCGCAATTTTTTGATGCCAATGTATAGTGCTCGATGAGATACGTCGAAAAATGGTATTTTCGCCATACCACCATTTTTAAGGCCATTTTTTGACCTTTGATAAAATCTTGCACCCCCAGAACTTTGGTGTGAACAAATCGGATAATTCGAAATTAAAATTCAAATTAAGGCAAAAAGTATATTGTAACTAAAATTTTCAATCAATCCACACCCACGCCGTACTTCATAGCCGTCCTCTGACGTCACCAATCCGTAATCAATCGATTTCGGATGAATCGAATCAATCAAATCGATAATCGGCCGAGCGTTGCTCAATTTCGAGTCTTGAAAATTGGCTACCGACGACGATTTGCCGGCTTGTTTCAATTTGCCGTTCGCCCATTGGACGATTTCGTGTTCGGTGGCCAATCGGCTTTCAGCCTGGCCACTCCCACTCCCACCGCCCCCATTCGACGACGTGCAATTCGACAAGATGGTCAACGTATAGGCGCGCATCAATTGCCAAACGAGCGCTTTTTGCGGAGATCAACAATAAAATCAATAAAATAAAAAAAAACAAATAAAAAATAAAATAGATAAATAAGCGATATACAGGGTGGCCCATAAAAAAGGGCTACATTGTTTAATACGTCATAACCTCGGCTGATGTGAAAATAAAATTTTAAGACCAGCTGCATTAGATAGAAAAAAATGACTCTATTTGATCAAAGTTAAAAATTTTTGGCCGGCATTCGGCGGTTGTATATGTACCTGCAATACAGCCATTTGTTTACACCTCACTTTTTAGACCCCAGGGTTTCGGCATTGTATTACATTGCTGTGTATATTGTTATCCTTTTTTAGCATTTTTGACAATATGTCCAGTCAAATAGCACATTTGTTTAATATGCAGAATAGATACGCGTCCTACAGAGTGCAAAAATTTCAGGATGTCGTTAAATGAGGGTGCAAATTGATGGCAGGACCAATGACGCTATCGGCGTTTAAACAATAATAAAGTAGGGTGTAAACAAATTGACTTAGCGCCCGAGGCGCTGTAACTTGGCCAACATTTCGTACACATTAGGAAAGAAGATAATTTTATCTATTGGAATGCGACCAGTTTCAAAGTTTGAAGTTTACATGATCCGAAGTTATATCATGTCAAATCGGAATGTAGCTTTTTTATGGGTCACCCTGAATAAATAAATGTAATAAGGCAGCTTTGTTACATGTGACTTTAAGTTACAAAACTAAAGCTTAAACTTAAATTTAGGCTTCAAAATTTAACTGTAACTTTACACGATAAAGTCAAGCTTAAGCCTAAGCTGCTGACTATTCACTCCAATCTCAAGCGTAGGCTTAAGCTGTAAGTTTACATTTCAAACTCGGGCTTAAGCTTCACACTTTTAAACGTAAACTGTAACTTTACGCTTTAAACTCAGACTATACACTTTAAACTCAAGGCTAAACTTAAAATTTAAACTTGAACTGTAACTTTACAATTCAAACTCAAGTTCAATTCTACAGCTTAAGTGTTGCTTTGCACTTTAATTTAAGCTGCGACTTAACATTTTAAGGTGAAGCTTACACCTTAATTCAAGCTTAAATTATAGCTTTACGCTTAAAATTCAAGCTTTACTGAAAAACTTAAATTACCGTAGCAAACTTTAAAATCAAACTTAAATTTAAACTTTGAACTTGAAGTGTAAGTTTACGTTTAAAACTTGAAGCTTTAACTTTGACTTTAAATTTTAACCGTAATATATGTACTTTGAAATCAAAAATGAATTTAAACTTTAAACGTTAAGTGTAAGTTTACATTTTAAACTCCTGCTTAAACTTTGAATTTAAAGTTTCAACTGTAGCTTTACATCCGCCCATTTTACGAACTATACAAAATACCCTCATTAGCCGCACACCCGTTTTACTTTACACTACACTTCACCTTGCACTCCGTACTTGACGAAAAGAAAGCCTTAGGTGAATAATTTGGCAAATTTTACCCAAAATTGCGGTCCTCGATCCGTCGTAAATATCCTTTCCTTGAATGCCGACCAAAGAAAAGTGCAATCTTTTGCCGAGCTCGACGGCGTAATTGCAATTTTGAATTTGATCCATCATTCCCCGCAGTTTATGGAACGACTTGACAACTTTCTTCCAGTCTACCAAGCCGCATTTTATAACATCGTATAACTGAAATAATAAAGTTTATAATTAAAATTGAGGAGTTTGACAATGAAAATATCATCTTCTTTACACAGATGCGAGAGCTCCGAAATAGGAGTGGTGGCTATAGGTGGGGAGCACGAAAATTGGGGGGGGGGGTGCGAATTTTCAAGAGGTCAAAAAATGGTCATAAAAATAACGGTTTAGCGAAAAAAGCATAATTTTTAAAGGGAAAAGACAAGAACAAAAATTTTCAAAAAAACTTTATTCTCGGGGAGGGGTGCATACCCTCAAACCCCCACGCCCACGTGTGGTTAGTGGCAGCAAGCTAAAAAAATATAAGACATTTTGGACCATACAGATCACAGATGGCGCTTATCACGCATGGGCCTGGGCACTTTAAGGGATTACACCAGACATGCGTATTGGTAAACGTCTTAGCTGAAGCACTTTACACGAGTCGGTGTAAAATGCTTCCACTGGGGCGTCCCAATATTTAATGCATATGAATAAGCCATCTGGCGACTATTTTCTGACGAATAATATATAGATATTTTTTGGCAAGTTTTTTGGCGAATTGAGCGATGTTACGCAGAGACGGCAGTTGTTGAAAATTGAGTAAATGCCGCCAAATTTACAGTCAGCCTCACACCCAAATAAAAATTTCTAAACACAAATAACTCCGGATTTGAGCAGTAAAAAATAGATGCGCTTTTTATGAACAGGCCAGCTAATCCCGACAACTCGCCTAATCATAATTTGATCACTGCACAAAAACACATTTGCCGCGAAACGGGATTGATCTGGCTGGTGATTACGCAGCAACACGGCTTAACCTTAAGTTAATGCCGGCCTATCGAGATCTAGGCCCGGTTTACATTTTGTAATCCAAGTTCAATTTGCTCCGGTTTGACTAAGCCTAAATTAATTGGCTTCTAGCTTTCTCCCATTCGTGCTTCCCTTCCAATTTCATTAATTTTTGAAATTCAATTTCAAGATCCTACCTTAAAAATATACACGCATTGCATAGGATCGAAATGTAACGTGTGAACAAATCAACCTAAACTGACCTTAATTTGCTTTTTAATCGCGTGATAGCCTATACTTATCCTAACTAATGAATTTTAAAGGAGCTTCTCAGAATTTCATATAATTTTAAATAATTTCAAGAATAATTTTAATTTTAGAGAATTTTAGAGAGCTCTTTTTTTCAATGTTTGCATGGTTATTTATTTATTTGTTACTATTTTATTTTCATTTATTTCCTTTTTTCCATTTCTCCTCATTATTTCTTTTTATTTATTTCTCGTATTGATGACTTCTTACTATTTCAAACCAATGAAAATCTTTTCTGAAACTAATCCAGCCTTAATTTCAACCCATCAACTAATTTATTTCAGTCGAGCATAATATACAGTGATTCAATCCAGCCGGATTGAATTACTGTACATATATTATGCTTGACGAGAGAAAATAATAATCACTTATGATACAGAATTAAATGATATTTATAATTTGAAGACAAAATAATATAAACACGACATCGGTTCACAACACAAGCGTAATTTAATTAAGCAACACATTATTATAAACTTAAATATAATTATTATAATTAATTAATCACGTAATATAATTATTATAATTAATTAATCACATAATATAATTATTATCATTAATCAATCACGTAATATGATTATTATAATTATTTCACCTGAAATATAACTAAGCCGGTGGATAAGTCGGAATAGAGCCAATTTACATGCGGATCGACTCCCATGGAATTCATCCAATGACGATAAGTCTTTTCTTCCCTCGTTTCCTCGACCGAAGCCAAATCTATAGCGGCAAAAAATTTGGGAATAAAGGCGGAATTTGAAAAAATAAATAAAAACGCACGGAGTTATATATATGGATAAACGAATGAATAGGCACAAAAATATAGAAAGATAAATTAATCATAATCAATCTTGGAATAAAATAAAAAATGTGCGCTATTGAAAAAATAAGTCATATAGCATCGCTTAAAAAACAAGAAAAAAATTTTTATATTTTGGCCATTTCAGGGAGCAGAGGGAGGTAAAATAACCTTCTATTTACTGTATCAAAATTGGCAAAAATTACTAAATTTGGCACGCAAGGTTTAGCTTAAAATGGGGGAGGGACGAGAAATCACAGTCTTTACAGGGATAAGTGAGCGATCGATTTTTGAGTAGGGTTCTCACTAGAAACGCACTGCATAGCACGGCAATTCTGCGGAAAGGGCATAGTGCTCGCCATGAAACATGACGCACCTGTAATCGTCAGATTTATATTAGATGATGCGTCGCGAGCGCCGCTGTTCGTCTATAATGCGCTATCATCTCTTGTTCATTATTATAGGATATTTATCTGCATCATGCCGTTAATCTGGCGATGCCAAATGCATAGTTTGGCTATTAATAGCGCTAACAAGAAGGATGCGCGCATGTGAATGCCGGAAGCGCGCACGTGCCTGAATATAGAACAGCATTCATGTTGCGCGCTTCCGACATTCACGTGCGCGCTTCCGACCATTCACCTGCGCGCTTCACTCTTGTTGCCTAATGAGTAGCTAAATTGCGCGCTGATCTGCATCGCCAGATTAACGGCATGTCAGATGCATATCCTATAATAATAAAAAGAGATGATAGCGCATTATAGGTGAAGCACGGCGCTCGTGCGTATCGTCTAACATAAATCTGATGATTATAATGCGTCATGTTTCCTTGGCAGTACCTATACTGTGTAACAAGCGGGATGGGGGATCCCCCACCCAAATTCGGACGCCCCCCATTCCCAAAAGCCAGAAAATGTTTTAACCCCCCATTTTTGGGGAAAAATCGTTTTTTTGGCAATTTTTATGCCGTTTTTGGCCAAAAAAAGCGTGTCAAAAGCATCATTTTTAGCATTTGAAGAATTTTAAAAACATTCCAAGAAAATGTCGTAAAAAAATTCGAATTAATTTATCTAAAATATAGTCAAAAGAACGAGTACATGGCGCGCGGCGCCGAGAATGCATGACGCTTTTGAGCGGAAAAGATAGCACAAACGCTTCAAACGACATCTTTTCAACGAATTTATTAAATTTTATTTTAGGGAGCATGTGAGACGTACGTCGTTTAACTGTTTAATGTGGATTTTATCCTACAGCTTCTTAAAGCAGATAAAAAAATAATTCAATGGCCTAATTAGGCAAGCGGAGTCGCTATTCATCAATTCGCCGATTAATTAATGCGACAACGTAAGGAATGATTAAAATTAACATTCTTAGGATGTAAGAATTAAAATGCCAAAATTTTAGATATGAGAAAAAGCGTCCAATTCCGGTAATTTTTTACGTGTTTTCCCAAAAGAGTTATCAAGGAAGGAGTCGCATATATCGGACGGAAGTTTTTTTGCATAGAATTTTCAACAAAAAACAATTTTATTACAAATATATAATCGGAAATAGCAAAAGGCGCGCAAAAATGGCTTAAAAGGAAACATTCTGTCAGAAAGTGGAAGGTGGGTAGAAAACCATACGTGGGCGGCACAACGAAATTTCTAAGGCGGGGGTGCAAGATTTTTTTAAAAAATCCAGAAATGGTGATATGGCGAAAATTCAACGTTTCTCATCAAACACTATCCATAGGCATCGAAAAATTGCGAAAAAAACAAAAAAAATTCAAAAATTGAATTCTGGGGGTATTTTGGTTTCTCGGGGGGGGGTAGGGGGTGGGGGTGGAGTGCATACCCCTAACCCCCAGATGTGGTAAAAACTGATCATGAGCGGGGCGAAGAGGCGGGCGCTGGGTATGGGTTCTTTGATTGCCGGTATCTGAGACTTGAAAAATCGACAGAACCAATAATTAAATTTTTCGCTCCATTTTTAGCGATTTTCCGTATCAAACCCCAGAGTTTTTTGGCCGCTGCCCATCTATGGCCAAAATCCCAGCGTATGAGGAATATGCAGGGTCGATTTCGGGTAGAATTCCCTCCATACATGCAACGACTCGAATTTCAGGTACGGGTCTCGGCCACGTTTAAGGGAGGAGAACTGACCTCAATGTTTGGTCCCAAAACGGCCAAAAAACAGCCAAAAAATTCGTCAAAATCCTTGGGGAGGGGGTTGGACGTCCGACGTTGGGTGGGGGATGTTCACATCCCCGTTACATGCATGATTCCGCCTCCCCCTTTTACATTTCTGGTTTCCGAGGGCAAAAATCACTAATAATCGTCTCAAAACGGCGCGAGAAGCGCGAAAAATTTGACACTCTTCCATTCAAATGCACAATTTCTGAAATTATAAAGATATATAAAACACACAATTACTCATTTCGGCGCGGCTTCAAACTTGCGAATTTTAAACCGTTTTTGCAGTTTTTCCCAAAAATATCTGTACATGTACAAAGACAGTCCTAAAAGTCTTTGCCGAATAGAAAAAACCACTGGTAACAGGAAATAGACCATTTATGTGCTTCTTTGCAATGTATGGTCGATAATTCAAAATCCATTATTCCTCCCCAAACATGATCGACTGGCCCCTCCTCCCCGGATTTGATATAACACATCCGCATATTCATATAATTAAGTAATGAATGTAGAGTAACGTAATGCGAATAAAATCAATTTTTTATTAAGTTTCAGATTTTTTTAAATTTCCCATCAATTTTCAGACTTTTTTAAATTTTCCATCAATTCTCAGATTTTAAAATTTTTCATTAGTGTTCAGATTTATAAATTTTCCATGGTACAGACTTTTAAATTTTGCATTAGTTTCCAGATTTTTCAAAATTTTCCATCAATTTCCAGATTTTAAAATTTTGATTTAAAAAACTAGCTTTACCGATTTGCTCGGGCGACTCCAGACCGGGCCACGTATTAAATAAATTGGCTACGAATGCCAAATTGAGCTTATAGACGCCATTCGCCACGTCGTTGGCTGTGACAAACGCACGACACTTAATTTTGGCCGCTTCATTCAACATAGCGTCGGCTCTTTGAACGTCGTTATTCTCAAAAAGGAAAAAATTAGAAAAAATAAAGTACAAATTAAAAAACTTGATAAAAAATTAGGAATTAGGCTTAAAAAACAATAAGTATAAATATAATTAGAAAAATCATAAAAATTATGCCAATATCCAGCAAAAAAGATATCGTAATACAAAGAAAAATCTCGTAATAAGATAAGCAAAAAATAAGATTAAATAATGATTTATAACGATATGTAGAATTCGATAGATCAAAATTAATCAAATTATTAATATTATCAATTATTATTGATTATTCGAATTAATCCGAAATAATAGGATAACATATTGTAGAAATAAAAAATAAAGTATTAATACAAATAATGACGAGTGTTTACCACATATGGGCGTGGGCGGGGGGCAGTTTGGGGTATGCATCCCCCCAGGGGTTGAAATACCCCCTCCAGAAATCGAAATAACCCCAGAATTCGAATTTTGAATTTTTTGCTTTTTTAGCGTTTTGATGCCAATGGATAGTGCTCGATGAAAGCATCGAAAAATGGTGTTTTTTCGCCATACCCTTTTTAAAGGCCATTTTTTTACCTTTAAAAAAATCTTGCACCCCCCAGAATTTTCTTGCTGCCCGCGTATGGTGTTTACCATTTATTTTCCGGTCAAATGGGCGGATAACGTAAAATTTGGATATTTTAAGGGTCCATAACAATGAAGCGTTCTAACCTGCTTTCGAAACCCAGGAACTTTGCCAAATTCAGATAAATTATCTGGTAAAGGGTCAAAGGGCGAGACATTTTATGTACCTCCACCAGAATTTTACACCTTTCTCGTAAGATCGTCAAATTTTCAAAAAAATGGTATAAAATTTGGCAAATTTTTCAAATTTTTTAACTCTAACCCCAGATCTGAGCATGTACTCGTATATAACCTTTATAACACACAAAAATCAGTTATTCATTCAATGTACAATACAAATATTAAGAGTAAAATTTGGGACGGGGAGCTGAGGTCGTGATTAAACCGAGTTACTATTTCAAACCCCAAAATTTTAGGTCTCTAGTACATATTCCCAGAAAATCAGCTGAAATACATAATTCCATCTTTCCTAAATAATTCATATTAAATTCAGATTAAATTATATTATTAAATTGCATTAATCATATTAATTATACTAATTGATTAATTATTATATTATACTAAATTATTTAGTTACCATATTATTAAATACATAAATATAAAATTTCGACTAAATAGAGAGCGCGAACGGAATCGGCTGAAACATATATTTTTTCTATAAAACAAATTCGAATTAAATTTTAATTGAAATGAATTATATCGATTATTTCAATTAATTTTATTATTATATAAAATTAGTAACCATATTATTACCAAAATGTGACTAGATTCGTACTCTGTAGGAAATGATCCGAAACAAACCCGAAAATTCCGACCAATCATAGCACGCTGACGATTGCTCAGTCAGCTATAAATTATATTAATGATAATATCAAATTACACCAATTATATTATATTAATTATAGTAATTATTACATCGCCATAAATTGGTAATATTATAAAATTGTATGAAACTACTGTAAAATGAGTATACGGTAAATGACCCAAGAGAAGCCGAAAAATTTCAACCAATCAGAACGCGCGGACGGATTACTGTAGCAAAAATCGGAAAGCGCACGATAAAAACTCCTTAAGTTATATAGTGGCTCCAAAGTTCACTAATTAATCATTTTATTATATTAAACCCGTTATATCATTAAATTATTATGAAATTCACGTTCGTTCCACAGGAATTAACCAAGAACGACCCCCTAAAATTTCGACCAATCAGAGCGCGCCGACGAATTACTGTAGCGAAAATCAAAAAAATGTAGGATATAAAACTTGCGCGTATTCGCAGTGGCTCCAAAATGCTCCAATTAATTATCACGTATTAAATCAGTAATATTTTAAACTGTACTAAATGATAATGAAACTCGTATACGCAAAACGACGCAAAACGAGCCGCCAAAATTTCGACCAATCAGAGCGCGCCGACGAATTACTGTAGCGAAAATCGGAAAAGTATAGCATATAAAACTTGCTCGTATTCGAAGCGGCGCCAAGGTGACGCCCGAATCGCCGGGCGCGATTTGCTTGAGCAAATAAGTGTATATTTCCGAATCTTTGACGTCGCTGGTGAAATTGGTCAGTCGGCGATCGACGTTCGCCTGCTGCAGGTGATAATTGACCCAACGAATCAGAATTTGCTCGGCCGACAAACGCTGCAAATCGGCCAGCGTTTCGCCGTCGTTCAACAAGCGAACGAGGCCCGGAACGTGCACCAAATCGATTTGGCTAAATAATCCTTCAACAAAGATTCGATAAAAAATTGTTATCCCGAAAAAAATTTCGCTGCCAAAAAATTTTGGCAAAAAATTTTCTCGTCGAACAATTTGGCAAAAAAATTTCCGTTGTTGAAAAAGTTCGGCAGAAAATTAGGGAAAAATTTTCGTTGCCAAAAAAATTTGGACAAAAAATTTTCGTTTGCCGAAAGAGGAAAAATGTTCGTCTCCAACAAAAAATTGGGCGAAAGATTTTTGTTTCGAAAAACTTGGCAAAACATTTTCGCAGAAAAATTGACAAAAAATTTTCGTTTCCAAAAAGATTTGACAAAAATTTTTATTGTCAAAAAAATTGACACAAATTTTCGTTTCTCAAACGATTTCAGGCTAAAATTTCGATAAATCGAAAGGAAATTTGATCGTGTTCGGCGGAAGGTATTTTATAGATACGAAGACGTTCCAAATTTCTCTTCGTACGAGTCGAAAATATATTTTTGGATACATAACGTTCTATTTTGGACTAAAAATGACAAAAAGTACATACCTTAAAACGCAAATTTTTGCGAAGAATCGGGAAGGGACCGGAAGAAAAATCTCAGTTTTTGGGAGGAGGGCGTTATAGCACTAAATTTCTGGGGGTATGCAAGATTTTTCGAAGGTCAATAAATAGTCTTGAGAATGGTGGTATGCACACTACCTGGGCGTGGGGGGGGGTTTGGGGGTATGCCCCCCCCGAAAATAATGCCCCCCCCAAAAAAATCAAAATACCCCCCAGAATTCAATTTTTGGAAATTTTTTTTCGTTTTTTTCGCAATTTTTTGATGCCAATGGATAGTGTTTGATGAGAAACGTCGAAAAATGGTGTTTTTTATCGCCATACCACCATTTTTAGGCCATTTTTTGACCTTCAAAACATCTTGCACCCCCTCCCCAAGAATTTTTTTTGCTGCCCACGAAGTACAAGAACACCGACTTTTCAACGTTTCCCATCCCGAGCACTATCCATTGGCATCAAGAATTACGAGAAAAACAAAAAATCTTCAAAAATTGAATTCTGGGGAGGGGGTATTTTAGTTTCTGGGGGGGGGGGTATTCGGCCTCTGGGGAGCGTGCATATCCCCCAACCCCTGCGCCCACGTGTGGAAATAAGAGTAAAAGGACAACTGACCTTCAGCGGTTGTGTATAATTAATATGTATATGTAAATAGTAATTATTATGTGGGATGCAACAGGTACCGAACCGGAACCGTACTCAGGTACCATGCATGATCTTTGGGAGGGGGGGGGCTGGGTTAGGCCACCCAGAAACATTTTCACCCCGCAAAATTTTTAGACCCCCAGAATTAGCGATTCTTCAAAAGTTAAGTGCCACGCGATCAATGGAGAGATAGGTTTTCCAATGGCAGCACTAGCACAGAGCATTTAAGTCAAAGTGGGACGCACAGCTCATGCAAGGTACGCAAATTATTTTCCACATGGGCGTACGCAGGAGAGGGCGCCTCTCCTCTTTAGCCCAAAAATAATTTTGGACAGGCAAGATAATGCATGAAAAATGACTGGAAATCGTATCTTTTCATCAAATCTGAAAAATTTCGGCGCTTCGCGCCATCGGATCATTATTTTCTATAAGTTTGGCTCAAGTGCGGTAAAGGAAAAACGTCATGTTTATGAATATTACGAGAAAATAAATTTTTTTCAAAAACCTCGAATTTCATGAGCTTAACGGATCTGAAACGTCAGAAAATGCACTTTATTGCACGCCCTCGGCAAGCCGCACGAAACCTGCAGGGCTCGCCAATTTACCTGACCACCCCCCTCCGTTGGAAGATCTCAGAACGTTTTATACCTTATTCGTCTCTACAAAACCTCAAAACTGAGTTTCAGACGACGAGAACGACAAGCTTGTTTTGTGTCTTGGCCAATTCAATTGCATGCAGCATTTGTCATCAAAACACTACAAATTCAAGCTTACAAACGCTAAAGATACGACAAATTTTCTTGCGCTTGGCAGTCTTCTTATACAAGGTCCAATTTGTACATGTACAAAGATGATCCCGAAAGATCAATATACATTTTGTACACAAATTTTGGGTACTATAATATCGTACAGTAGCGATTTTAGTGTGGCAAAAACAGAGTTGTTCGATCTTTGGTAGTGTATTTTAGCTAATTTCTGGGTTCGTAAGGGCAAAAATCACTGAGAATTGTCTTAAAACGGCGCGAAGCGCCGGAAAATTTGACATTTATCCTTTCGAAATGCGATTTCTGCCATTATAAAGATATAGAGAACACATAATTACTCATTTCGGCGCGAAGCGCCGAAAATTTTGCGAATTTTATACCTTTTTTGCACTTTTTGTCTTCCCGCAAATCTTTTATTGACAAATATTTGCCTTTTTCATTTCCAGAGACACAAAATTCGCTAAAATGCACTACTAAAAGTCGTAAAACAAGTTTTAGTACCCATTAAAAATAGATGGCAGGATAGCTGCACAGGACGAATGGTTTGGGACGTCAGCATGCCTGGACAAACCATACAACCATACGTAGGCAGCAAGAAAATTCTGGGGGGGAGGTGCAAGTTTTTCAAAGGTCAAAAAAGGCCTTAAAAATGGTAGTATGGCGTAAAAAAACACCATTTTTCGACGTTTCTCATCAAGCACTATCCATTGGCATCAAAAAATTGCGAAAAAAGAATGAAAATTTCAAAAATTGAATTCTAAGGGGGTATTTTCAGTTTTTGGGGGAGTGCATACCACCCCAAACCCCTCCCCGACGCCCAGGTATGCTTTTCATTGCTCAAGGATATTTATTTACCTATTTTTGTCCTATTCTGGGCTCCTTGTCTTCATCAAATTTTATATTTTCTGTTAATAATGATCAATAAACCCCCCAGATTAATAATGATCAATATGCATATGTCTAGTAGACACTCGACAACTGTGTAAGCTTGATATTGACATTGTAATAAGATGGTGTACTGACATGACAACTAAAAAATGCGCTATTCTAAATATACAGTATATACAGTAGTTCGGTATGCGCATGTATGTAACGAGCTCGAAATTTCGGGGAGGGGGCTCCCGGCCATTTCAGGTGGGGGGGGTAAATGACCTCTAGTTTTGGCCAAAAACGGCCGAAAATTTCATTTTTTCCAAAAATCGGGGAGGGGGGCGTCTGAAATTTTCTGGCCTTGGAGGGATGGGGGGACGTCCGACTTTGGGTGACGGGATCCCCCGTCCCCCCGTTACATGTATAGTTATGCGTATATGTTTACTGTACTACCCAAACCCGATCGGGTATTGATTTGAGTATCCGAACTGAGCTTGACTACCCGAACCCAAATACACTAAAATTCACTACCCGTTGCATCCCTGATTATTAATAATTATCATTAATTAACATTAATTAATTATTAGTAATCATTAATTATTACAATAATTATATATTGTATTATATATTGTTATATTATAATAATTACATTATTATATCAACCACCGTTACATACAAGTACGCTTGAGGCATACGCATTGCACCGGGATAGAAATCCCCCAAATTTAGCCCGCCATCCCTAAACTTAAAAATTTTGGCAAAAACTTGCGTTTTGGCCATTTTTAAATGCTTCTTTTACCATTTTTTGCAAAAAAAATCGAAAAAATCGAGATTTACATATATACCCCCTCACCTCACCCAAAATTCAGAGTTTCTTACACGTCTGGGTATATAAGTTCACCATTTAAGGTCGGTCGAATCACTCCGTCCAAAAAACGCAAATATTTAACCCCAAACTTCAAGACAAAAATGGCTTTAAAGAATGTTTTTGTAATATTTTTTGTTTTTTGACTTTTAAAATTTTTAAAATTTAAAGAGGTTTAAAGCGATTTTGTATATTTTAAACAAAAACAGAAGGTTGCATATCCCCCGATAATATCAAACTTAAATGGCATCAATGAAAGTGTAAACCAAAAGTGCTGCCAGTTTACACCATCAATTCCACAATCAACTATAACGGTCGTTCAAAAAGACGTTGTTTATAAAATCTGAGCCTAGAATACGTCAAGTTATGCAAATTATGGGCCAGCAATAATTTAATCGCTTGAATAAAATCGCTTTGAAATTTAAAATTCTTCTCGTATATTTAGAAATTAGTCTTAGAAATGTTCAAAGTTATTCAAATTTATAAGAAAAACGGCCAAGAGAACAAGTAGGCGTACAACAAATAATAAAAAACCGGATAAATGAAGTAAAAAAGCTAAAAATAGAATAAATATCGCAAAATATAAAAAAATAACCAAAATTCGAAAATGAAAAAAAAGCGTTAGAAAAAAACATATTTTTTACCGATTCGAATAATTTGCCACAAAAGACCCAAAACGAGGTGCTTCTTCGATTTGGCCAAATCGTCGGCGTCGATATTCACTGAAAAAAAAATCTTTCAATACTCTTTAATATAATTTTCAACTTTGAAATTTAAAAAACTTTACACTGCAGAAACGAGGTGTTAACTAAGTAAAGAAGCTTAAAAAAAACTTTACACTGCTAAACTAGGTGTAAACTAAAGTTAGAAACTCAAAAAACTTAACACTGCAAAACAAGGTGTAAACTAAGTTAGAAAACTTCAAAAACTTTACACTGCCAAACAAACTGTAAAGTAAGTTAGAAACTTAAAAAACTTTACACTGCAAAACAAGGTGTAAACTGAGTTAGAAACTTAAAAAACGCTACATTGCAAAAACAAAGTGTAAACTAAAACAAGGTGTAAACTAAGTAAAGAAACTTAAGAAGTTTTACACTGCAAAACAAGGTGTAAACTATGTTAGAAATTTAAAAAACTTTACACTGCAAAACAAGGTTGTAAACTATGTTAGAAAACTTAAAAAACTTTACACTGCAAAACAAAGTGTAAACTAAGTTAGAAACTTAAAAAACGCTACACTGCAAAACAAGATGTAAACTAAGTAAAAAAAACTTAAAAAACTTTATATTGCAAAACAAGGTGTAAACTATGTTAGAAACTTAAAAAACTTTACACTGCAAAACAAAGGTGTAAACTATGTTAGAAACTTAAAAAACTTTACACTGCAAAACAAGGTGTAAACTGAGTTAGAAACTTAAAAAAACGCTACACTGCAAAACAAAGTGTAAACTAAAACAAGGTGTAAACTAAGTAAAGAAACTTAAAAAAATTTTACACTGCAAAACAAGGTGTAAACTATGTTAGAAATTTAAAAGAACTTTACACTGCAAAACAAGGTGTAAACTATGTTAGAAACTTAAAAAACTTTACACTGCAAAACAAAGTGTAAACTAAGTTAGAAACTTAAAAAACGCTACACTGCAAAACAAGATGTAAACTAAGTAAAGAAGCTTAAAAAACTTTACATTGCAAAACAAGAGTGTAAACTATGTTAGAAACTTAAAAAAACTTTACACTGCAAAACAAGGTGTAAACTATGTTAGAAACTTAAAAAACTTTACACTGCAAAACAAAGTGTAAGAAACTAAGTTAGAAACTTAAAAAACTTTACACTGCAAAACAAGGTGTAAACTAAGTAAAAGAAACTTAAAAAACTTTACACTGCAAAACAAGGTGTAAACTAAGTTAGAAAACTGAAAAAACTTTACACTGCAAAACAAGGTGTAAACTAAGTGAGAAAGTTAAGAAACTTTACACTGCAAAACAAAGTGTAAACTAAGTTAGAAACTTAAAAAGCGCTACGCTGCCAAAACAAAGATGTAAACTAAGTAAAGAAACTTAAAAAACTTTACATTGCAAAACAAGGTGTAAACTTTGTTAGAAACTTAAAAAACTTTACACTGCAAAACAAGGTGTAAACTATGTTAGAAACTTAAAAAACTTTACACTGCAAAACAAGGTGTAAACTGAGTTAGAAACTTAAAAACGCTACACTGCAAAACAAAGTGTAAACTAAAACAAGGTGTAAACTAAGTAAAGAAACTTAAAAAATTTTACACTGCAAAACAAGGTGTAAACTATGTTAGAAATTTAAAAAACTTTACACTGCAAAACAAGGTGTAAACTATGTTAGAAACTTAAAAACTTTACACTGCCAGACAAAGTGTAAACTAAGTTAGAAACTTAAAAAACGCTACACTGCAAAACAAGATGTAAACTAAGTAAAGAAACTTAAAAAGCTTTACATTGCAAAACAAGGTGTAAACTATGTTAGAAACTTAAAAAACTTTACTGCAAAACAAGGTGTAAACTATGTTAGAAACTCAAAAACTTTACACTGCAAAACAAAGTGTAAACTAAGTTAGAAACAAAAAACGCTACACTGCAAAACAAGGTGTAAACTAAGTAAAGAAACTTAAAAAACTTTACCTGCAAAACAAGGTGTAAACTAAGTTAGAAACTGAAAAAACTTTACACTGCAAAACAAGGTGTAAACTAAGTGAGAAGTTAAGAAACTTTCACACTGCAAAACAAGGTGTAAACTAAGTTAGAAACTTAGAAAACTTTACACTGCAAAACAAGGTATAAACTAAGTCTGCTTTGTTTGTTCAAAAAAGCCAGATATAGAGATACTTAATTGAAGTTTCAATAATTATTTTCTCACCAATGTTACAGCCGATAGCCCGGGCCGAATTTAGGGCCAAAATCAAATTTTCCAATTGCGAATAGTGATTCAGATGTTTCTTGTTTATCGCTCGTTCGTCAATCGTATCAGGAACAGCTTGATTAATCAGCTTACTAAATAAATACATCGATAACAAATTTACTCATTTTTTAACAAAAATTAAAATATAAAAAATGTTACAAATTCAAATTTTAATAAAGAAAGTCGTTGTTTAAAGCGGAATTTAAATATATGTAAATATAAATAATAAAAAGAATAAAATACATTAATTAAAAGCAAGAAAAAACCAAAAAATCCAAAAATAAGAATAAACGAAAATTGCATATTTTTAGAAAGTAATATATAAACTCCATTTGATAGTACAAATCATACCAGAAACGGCTCAGTTTCATCTCCAAAACAATACTGAATCGTATTTAAAATTAAAACTGTAAAAGGCATCTATAAACCGAAAAAATTTTAAAATAAAATTCGGTGGTACTCAGTGTTTTTTTGTACTCGGCAAAGATTTTTCCCGATGTACGAAGACTTTTCGGGGCCGTCTTTGTACATGTACAAAAGATTTTTGGGAAGACAAAAATTACAAAAAGGTCTGAAATTCGCCTCTGTATATCTTTATAATGGCAAAAACTGCATTTCAAAAGGAAAAATGTCAAAATTTTCGGCGCTTCGCGCTATTTTAAGACGATTCTTAGTGATTTTAGCCCTTTGAGATCCAGAAATTAGCTGAAATACACTACCAAAAGTCAAACAACTCTGTTTTTACCACACTAAAATCACTACTGTACCATAGTACCCGAAAATTTGTATGTACAAAATGTACAAAGATTTTGGGAAGACAAAAACTGTAAAAAAAGGTGTAAAATTCCCAAAAATTTTCGGCGCCCCGCGCCGAAATGAGTAATCGTTTGACCTATATATCTTTAAAATGGCAGAGTTTGCATTTAGAATGGAAAAATGTCAAATTTTGTGGCGCTTCGCGCCGTTTTGAGACAATTTTTAGTAATTTTTGGCGTCAGAAACCCAGAAATTAGCTAAAATACACTACCAAAGACCCAAAACCCTGTTTTATCACACTAAAAGTCGTTACTGTACTATATTATGGTACACAAAAATTTGCATGTACAAAATGTACAAAGACTTTTAAAGACCATCTTTGTCCATGTACAAACGGACCTTGTACAAAAAAAAAACACTGGGACTACACGCATTATCCTCAATTTATATCCCGAACTGATTTTCTGATTTAATTCGCAGCTTCGAAATTTAAAATAATTAATCAAATTTAATTGGGGAAACGATTCATCAAGTATAACAAAAATAAAAGTGCAACCTTAGGTAAGAATACGCCATTTATCTAATTAGAAAATAAATTGCTCAATAAATTAAGCAATAAAGTTAACCTCATTATGTAATAATGCAAAGAAAATATCTAAATGACATGTTCCTGCCAAAATTGAATAAAGCAAGATCGGATAAAATTTGTCAATTAAAGCTTCCAAATCGGATTTATAAGAAAATTTACTTCATAAGATTCACCGCGGAAAACAGCAATAGATAAAAAATGCGAAAAAATAAGTAAAATAAAATAAAAGCATTATGTAATAGTAAATACGCACGTGTGCAGCCGCGCGTTTAGAATTTTATATCCGAGATAACCACACGTGGGCGTGGAGGGGGTCTGGGAATCTGACCCCCCCAGAAGTTGAAATACCCCCCCAGAATTCAAATTTTGAAATTTTTTTGCCTTTTCAGCAATTTTTTCGATGCCATTGGATAGTGCTCAATGAGAAACGTCGAAAAATGGTGTTTTCCGCCATACGACCACTTTTAAGACCATTTTTTGACCTTTGAAGAATTTTGCACACCCCACCCCCAGAATTTCGGTGCTGCCCATTCGCCAAAATTTTTAAAATGCATTTAATGCGTCAAGGGGCAATTTAGTGTGATGAACATACATGTTAAGCATGGGAATTCTGGGTGGGGCTTAGCGTATAAAAGATTTTTAAAAAGTGCCCTTTTTAGGCTAAAAATAGGTACACGTCAAATACACCGTTTTCGACGTTTCAGACTGTATATACTTGCTCATTCTAGGATATGAAAGATTAAAAATTTAAAAAACCTACAGAAAAAAAATCAAAAATTGAGTAAATTGAAAAAAATATAGTCAAAAAATGAATATGTATAAGGCGCAAAGGGCCAAAAATTTGAGACTTAAAGTTAAAATGAGCTAAAAACGCCTAAAAAAGCACGCCTTCTACAATTCCTACGAAAAATCGACTATTGTTGGGGTGTCAGCCATTTTAGGGGGGTCAGCACCATACGTGGGCAGCAAAAAAATTTTGGGAGGGGGGGGGGTTGCAAGATTTTTTTAAGGTTAAAAAGTGGCCTTAAAAATGGTGGTATGGCGATAAAAACTGGCATCAAAAAATTGCGAAAAAACGAAAAAAATTTTCGAAAATTGAATTCTGCGGGGGGTATTTTGGTTTCTAGGGGGGGGGGGGTGCGGGGTGCATACCCCGCTAGCCCCCACGCCCAGGTGTGGTCAGCACTCAGCAGCCATTCCGAGGGTTCGACCCTCCCCACCAAGAACACGTATATATGGTGATAAAACGGCATTTTTCAACCCATTTTGCCCTTTTAAATCACTTCAGCTGCTTTTGGTGATAAAAGATATAAAAATCAATCGATCTGTAACCTTTTTCTTCTTCATATTTTTACTCTTAAAAACTCAATTTTGTAACGACAAACGCTAAAAATCAAAAATGTGCATATAGTATAAATTCGGCGCCAAAATTTTTTGGCCATTTTTTATTCATTTGAGGAGGCTAATTTTACCGTTCTAAAGATAAGCAATACATGGAATTCTATCTGACCGGAGCGCCGGAACATTTTCGACATTCCCAATACTTTAGATGGGTAAATTTCGCGCCTTTCTACGATAAGCTTAAATTGTAAGCGAAGAAAAATCTCATGAAAAAAGTTGAAATAATGGCGATTTAAGCGCCAAAAACTCGAGTATTTTCGCGCTAGAACACGTCAAAAATCCATATAGCTACTTAGCTAGAAATTCT
Source organism: Mermis nigrescens (assembly GCA_036768485.1). NCBI lineage: Eukaryota > Metazoa > Nematoda > Enoplea > Mermithida > Mermithidae > Mermis > Mermis nigrescens. The sequence goes on along the minus strand of JAVLUZ010000165.1, from coordinate 314,836 downwards.
GAAAAAATTTTAGTAGGGGTTCCTCCCACACATGGGCGTGAGGGAGGGGGTTGGGGGTATGCACCCCCCAGAAATTGAAATACCCCCCCAGAAATCAAAATACCCCCTTAAAATTCAAATTTTGAAATTTTTGCGTTTTTTAGCGATTTTTTGATGCCATTTAATAGTGCTCGATGAGAAACGTCGAAAAATGGTGTTTTTTGCCATACGACCACTTTTAAGACCATTTTTTTACCTTTGAAAATTTTTTCATCCCCCACACCCAGAATTTCGGTGCTGCCCTGCCCACCTATAGTTCCTCCATTGAATACGAAAGAGCCTTTATATATGTGCGTATAACAGGTTTTCCCGGGGCATTGGGACCACATGTGTGCGTAGGGGGGTAAAGCAACCCCCAGAAGGTCAAATACTCGCACCCCAGAAACCAAAAACCCGCTTCCCAGAATTCGATGTTTGATATTTTTTGATTTTTTCGCAATTTTTCAATACTAATGGATAGTGCTCGTTGATAAACATTGAAAAATAGTGTTTTTTCGCCATACTACCATTTAAAAGACCATTTTTTACCTTTTCGAAATCTTGCACCCATAATTGAGGTGCTGCCCATCTATGAATGTGACTGTTTTTTAAGGGAAGAATAATCAAATTTTGCCTACAAATAGTAAAAAGGCTAGAAAAAGAAGTATCGTAGCCTAAAAAATGACAAAAATATATTAAATGTATTAAAAGCGAAGTAAAATTTAAAATAAAATTCAAAACTACAAAAAATCAAAAAAACTGAAGTGAAAATGAAATTAAGCATTCAAAAAATTAAAAGGCGAAAGAAACAGGCGACAGATGAGGAAAAATGAAGGAATTGAGATAATTAGGGTATGGATTTGAAAATTTCGACAGCGATAATTTGATTCACTTAAATTTAAATACCATTAAATTTATTTTCCAACAAAATTTTCAAAAAACATGGAAGATAAAAAAAACCAATCTACACTTTAAAAAAGTTAATAATTTTAACTTTAAAGTCGCACTAGAAATATTACCCGTATTAAAAGAAATTTAATAAATTAGGTTTTGAATTCAAAAAAACGGTACAATCGTCCTTTTGACGAAAAACCGGGCTTATTGGTCAAAATTTTCCAAAACTTGGCTACATGCCAATAAAACTGGCCGACTTCATCCCGAACTATACAAATTTCTTCCGCATGTAGTATAAAGACGTGCAAACTTCTCGCATTGAATAATTCGACTATAAACGAGCTAAACACTGTAGCAAAACTAGCTCATACAGTAATAAAATCTACAGTAAATAATTACCAATATTAGTTTTTTAAGGAAAAATTATCAACAAATTATGCAAGAGTCTAGATCATACATGCACAGCATGGGAATTCTGCGGGGGGGGGGGGTGAAAACCTAAAGTGCCTTTTTTGGGCCCAAAAATGGCCGATACGCGTTGAAAAACATCGTTTTTTGGCGTTTCTGACGATACTCTATCCTTCTTAAGCAAAAAATCATGAAAAAAATTTCGAAAAAAGTCGAATAAATTGACCAATATATCGCTTAAAACATGAATATATGGCGCGAAGCGCCGAAAATTTGGCGATTTTGAGCAAATAGATAGCCAAAAACCCTTAAAAAGACATTTTTCTACCAATTTTCAGGTAAGTTTAGGAAACTTTTGAAATATCGCCAATTCTGGGGGGGAGAATTTTTTGCGGGGGTGAAAAATGATTCTGCGGGGGATGAAACCCCCAAACCCCCAAGATCATGTATGGTCTAGATATTTAATTCGAAAGCGAAAAGGAAAAACGAAATAATAAAACTTATAAAAAATAAGAATATTCATTTATATTTAAAATTAATTAAAAAATATCGATTTTGTCGCTGTGCGAAAATGGCCCACCATAAGATCAATCCATCGGCCGTTTTGGAATACAGATCGTCACCGGCTTTGCCCATAGGCAAAAGATGCTTAAGATCTTCGTCTTCTCGCAAATTTCTAATCGCATAAAATCACGATGTATTTTTTAGGTTTTAAAAAGCTTTAAAAAGTTTTAAAAAAAATAAAATAAAATCTCATTCATTATACTCTAAAAAATAGGACAAGCTATTGATATATAAGAACTGGTACAATTTTAAATTAAATTTTAAAACAATTTAAGAAAAAAAAATTCAGAACACAAGACGTGAAAAAAACACAAAAAAAAATTTAAAAAAAAAACACAAACACAACCTTAAAAAATAAAAAAATGCAATACCTAGAAAAAGAATGATACCAAAATAAGTGCATTCAGTCAAGTTATGTAGTAGAAAATAAAGGAAAATCTGCCAATTTAAATCACCGCCCATTCGAGACTAAGACCAAAAATCTTAGGGTGTCGTTTCTTCAGCCCTTGCATAAAATTTTCCATCCCCAGAATTTTAATTTTTCATAAAATCGTAGAAAACGCTTGGTTTTAAGCGTTTTTAGCGAAAGTTTAATTCAGAAGTAGAAATTTTTTGGCGCTTCCAATTAAATAGCCATTTTTGACTATTTTCTTTATTTTTTTAAATTTTTTACAAAAATTTTTCTTCTTTATCGTATAAAAAGGTAGGATATCGTCACAAACGTCAAAAAACGGTGTTTTTGAGCCCAAAAAGGCACTTTAAAAATGTTTTTAGTTCCATCCACACATAGGCGTGATTTATACCCCCCTTCAAGGTGAACCCTCAAAATTCTATTTTTAGTAACATTTTTGGCAATTTTACCCATCCTGACCCCCCGAGAATTTTCTTACCGCCCACGTACGGTGCCATCCCTCAAAATTCCCATCCGATACTGTGTATATCTCCGGCCATATTTTTATAGAATCAAAAATTTGCTCCCTATCAAATTAAACCTCTTATTATCTATGCGTAGGTAAATTTTGGCTTTAACCTGATAAATTTGCTAGCCGCCGCATGCCCGATTAATAAAACAATTAATTAATTCATTGAAATACCTTTTAAATTTCAAAATTCTATATGATTTCGATCCAGGATCTGTTTCTGTATACAAAGATTTGAAAGGGGATAAACGACCTTCAGTGTTTGTCTAAAAATGTCAAAAAAAGCATATAAAAATGGGGGAAAAGCCATTTTTCTGTCAAAAGTCAGAAGGGGAGGACAAAAATCTCAGCCATTGGGATAATTGAAGGGCGAGCGACATTGGGTGGGGGTCGCCCATCCCCACTATTAAACTTATTATTTATTTATTTATTGATTTATTATATATTTATTGTCTATTTATTTTTTATTTTTTTATTTAGTGAATTAATGCATTGGAAATTATTGATTTATAAAATTATGTACGTATTGATCCAATCGGTGAAAGCCACTTGTTCTTCGAGTCGCACGCTGTGAAATATGCCAATGGCTTGAGACGCTTCCGAAGCGGCTTCCAAAATTTGTACATTGCTAGCTTTAGTGATTTTATTGCGAAAGTCGGTTTCGTATTTGCTTTTAAGTTCATTGTACAACTGGAAAAATGTGGTTTTAGGATTTTTTCCATTTTAGGGCTCGTTAACTATTCGGATTTCCGGTGTTTTAGTTCATAAGAGCCCAAATAACGAAATAATTGCAAAAAATTAAAATAAAAAAATCAAAATTAGAATAAAAATTAATAAGGTCTGTTTTTGTTGTTGACGTTTACGTTAAGTTTTGAGATTACCCGACAAACAAGCAACAAAATTATCAAGATTAAAAAATTATTACAAAAAACTATAAAAAGATATAAAAAATAAATATCCATTTTCGGCTACGTCATAAAGCGCTTTCACTACTTTCAACAGTCAAAACTACCGCATTTCATAATTAATTGAGAAATATTCACAAAAACGCGGCTTATTCGGTAAATTAGCGAGCGAGCTATTTAGAAATTGTTTGAATAAATCAATTTCAAAATAAGAAATTAGTGCACAAATAAGCAATTATGTAATAAAAACTATTTAGGCGCCGAACTTTTATTCGAACATCTACCGAACTTTTATTCAGACCATACATGCACAGCATGGGAATTCTGGGGGTGAAAACCTAAAGTGCCTTTTTTGGGCCCAAAAATGGCCGGTACGCGTTAGAAAACATCGTTTTTTGGCGTTTCTGACGATACTCTATCCTTCTAAAGCATAAAATCATGAAAAAAATTTCGAAAAAAGTCGAATAAATTGACCAATATATCGCTTAAAACATGAATATATGGCGCGAAGCGCCGAAAAATTTGGCGATTTTGAGCAAATAGATAGCCAAAAACCCTTAAAAAGACATTTTTTCTACCAATTTTCAGGTAAGTTTAGGAAACTTTTGAAAAATCGCCATTTCTGGGGGGGGGGGGTGAAAAATTTTTTGCGGGGGGTGAAAAATGATTCTGCGGGTGGGGGGGGGGGGGTGAAAACCCCCCAAACCCCCTAAGATCATGTATGATTCAGACGTAAATTAATTTGTTTAAATTAAATACAAATAAATTCTTTTTCAAACTATTGATCATTCACTAGTCTTTCTAATTAATAAATAGGTATAAGAATAAAATTAATTAATTGTTGAACTTGCATGATATAGATATTTTATTGAGCTTCTTATACATGACGAGATATCTCAAATAGAAATTTGCTCAAGATTTTATAAACAAGCATTTACTTGCCCAAACATGACCAAATCTGAAATCATCTTCTAAGATTGATGTTCTACTATAATGAGAATAAAATACACCAGCACTACTGGCCAATGATATAAAATTCAATCTTTTTAACATGTTAAATACCTGCTAAATGAAGACAAGACGTGCACAGCATGGGAATCCTGGACGGGGGTGGTGAAATTTTAAAGTGCCTTTTTTGGGTCCGAAAATAGTGGATACCATACATGATATTGGGGGAGGTTCGGAAGGGGGTCCCCCCAGAAAAATTTTCACCCCCCCCCTGCAAAAATTTTTCATTTCCCACCCAGAGTTCCCGAGAAATTTTTAAGATTTGTAGGAAAGATGCTTTTCTATCTATTTGCTCAAAAGTACCGAATTTTCGGCGCTTCGCGCTATTATACTCATGTGTTGACTATATTTTGTCAAATTTCTTCCGACTTTTTCGATTTTTTTTTCGGAATTTTTTTCGTTATGCTCTAGAAAGATAGAGCATAGTCAGAAATGCTGAAAAACGATGTTTTTAACGCATACCTACCATTTTTGGACTCAAAAGAGGCACTCCATGATTCCAGCCCCTTTCCCCAGAACTTCCATGCTGTACATGTATGGTAGATACGCGCCAAAAAACACAGTTTTTTGCCGCTTCTGACAAAGCTCCATCTCTCTGGAGCATAAAAACAAAAAAATTTCGAAAAAAATTAAAAAAAATCGAAAACATTGAAGAATGTGTACTTAAAAATGAGTATCTGGCGCGAAGCGCTGAGAATTTGATACTTTCGAGTAAACAGATAGCTGACAACACTAAAAAGCACCTTTTCTATGAATTTTCAGGAAATTTTCTGGAAACTTTTGAAAAAACCGCGAATTCTGGAAGGGAATGAAAAAACTTCTGAGAGCAGGGTGAAAATTCTTATTTGGGTGAAGGCATAGTTTCCCAAGGTCGAAAGTTCAGGGGGTGAAATCCAAAAATTTAGGACCACTAAATTTAGAGTCAAGCCTTTTTGCAGGTCAATTATGAAGAATGGCTAACACGTCCTATAAGGCATGTTTTAATGTGAAAAAACTGCATTTTTAACTACTTTTGTACCATTCTGACTACTTTCTTCACACTTGTAAGTAAAAAATATAAGAATTCATCGAAAATTTCGACTTTTCATATCATTTTAAGTTCATTCGAGGTATTTTATGGGTAACCAAAACAGAAATGTATTAGTCGGCGCGAAGCGCCAAAAAAATTTTAGTATCTCCGCTGCTGCTATACCCAAAAATCATGCAGAAAATGTTTGATAGCTCAAAATTGACCGACAGTGAACAGTGATTCAAGTCGCGGACCCTGAGGTGGGGGTAATACCCCTCACCCCCCTATGGGAATGTATGGGTGGGAGGAAGGGGGTAGGGTAAAAAGCCATAAGATCACGCATGCTAATGACCCATGAACTCTCGATTAATGACCCTTCAACGGAGTCACTTTGCAAACAGAGGGAGAAAAAAATTATTGAAATAAAAATAGCGGTAAAAATAGAAAAGTAAGAAATGAAATAACCTTAAAAGTCGAAATTCTTTACGATTACTCCAAATAAAAGAAAAATGAAGCATAATTGTTTCGATCAAATCTTTAAAAGTAATAAATAATTAATAGAAATTAATTAAAAATGCTTCACTTACAATTGTTATTTTTAAAATTACAAAAAATGACATCTTTCTTTTTACTAAATCATACTACTACCATACATGATCTTGGTGGGGGATTTGGGGGGGTTTCACCCCCCGCATAATCATTTTTCACCCCCCCAGAATTGGCGATTTTTCAAAAAGTTTCCTAAACTTACCTGAAAATTGGTAAAAAAGTGTCTTTTTAAGGGTTTTTGGCTATCTATTTGCTCAAAATCGCCAAATTTTCGGCGCTTCGCGCCATATATTCATGTTTTAAGCGATATATTGGTCAATTTATTCGACTTTTTTCGAAATTTTTTTCATGATTTCATGCTCTAGAAGGATAGAGTATCGTCAAAAACGCCAAAAAACGATGTTTTTTAACGCGTACCGGCCATTTTTGGGCCCAAAAAGGCACTTTAGGTTTTCACCCCCCAGAATTCCCATACTGTGCATGTATGACTACTAATATTTTAGTAAGACTGATTTGTAAAGTATAACAGATAAAGTGATAAGTATCCTCTTAGCTCAGGTAGAGTAAAACGTATTTGTAGTGTTGTACAGTAAATACATTAGCTAAATATTCCACTTTTGAAGCAGAAAGCACAGAAATAAAATGCGCGATTTAAAAATTTACATCGCTATTACAGATTACGAGAGGTTTCTTTGATGCATTTGTACGCCAATACGTAAATTATTTATCATTCTGATAGAAGTTTATAGAATTTTCAGTCCTTTTGATCATTTTTGATCTAAGTTATTGTCCGTTTTCTTCGTCGGTTTAGCAAATACACATTATTAACCAGACCACGAAATTTAAAAATAGCGAATACCCAAACTTGTGATTAAAAATGTGCTTAATTTTGAACGAAAAAAGGCGAGAATTTCGAGAATCGATTTAGGTCCTTACCAGTGTTTTTTTGTATACGGCAAAGATTTTTCCCGATGTACAAAGACTTTTCGGGACCGTCTTTGTACATGTACAAAGATTTTTGGAAAGACAAAAATTGCAAAAAGGTGTGAAATTTCGCTAAAAATTCCGGTGCTTCGCGCCGAAATGAGTAACTGTGTTTTCTATATATCTTTATAATGGCAGAAATTGCATTTCAAAAAAATATCAAATTTTACGGCGCTTCGCGCTGTTTTAAGACAATTTTTAGCGATTTTTGCCCCTAGAAACCCAGAAATTCGCTAAAATACACTAAAAGGTAAAAAAAACTCTGTTTAACCTCACTAAAATCGCTACTGTACCATATTATAGTCCACAAAAATTTGCATGTACAAAATGTACAAAGACTTTTGGGTATTATCTTTGTACATGTACAAACGGACCTCGTACAAAAAAACACTGGTCCGTACCATACATGCACAGTATGGGAATTCTGGGGGGTGAAAACCTAAAGTGCCCTTTTCGGACCCAAAAATGGCCGGTATGCGTTTCGTTTTTTGGCGTTTCTGACGATACTCTATCCTTCTAGAGCATGAAATCATGAAAAAAATTCCGAAAAAAGTCGAATAAATTGACCAATATATCGCTTAAAACATGAATATATGGCGCAAAGCGCCGAAAATTTGGCGATTTTGAGCAAATAGATAGCCAAAAACCCTTAAAAAGACACTTTTTCTACCATTTTTCAGGTAAGTTTAGGAAACTTTTGAAAAATCGTCAATTCTGGGGGGGGGTGAAAAATTTTTTGCGGGGGGGGTGAAAAATGATTCTGCGGGGGGTGAAACCCCCCAACCCCCCAAGATCATGTATGGTCCTTACTACAACGTATAAAAAACAAAAATAAGCAAATGTTTGTTTGAGCAACTTATGCAAATTTTACGGAAGGTTTTGTCAAATACTATCAATTAATTCGCCCCAAATATGCATTCCAAGATAAATTAAAGCCAAACTGAGTCCAAATTCGATCCTTTAACGTTCCCTGCTAATGACGACAAAACACTATCGTTCTAAATATGCCAAAACCGGTCTTAACGCGATCAAAAAGGATAAGTAGCCTTATAAAGATTATACAAATATAAAATTACGAGCCTAGCCTTATTTTCGACAGACGCGAAAAATCGGCCCTATTACCGCGTTCTATTTTTAGAACGCCGCATAAAATTTGGGCAAAAATGACCCGGATAACAATTAATGTGCGCGTTGAAGGATTAATCTGGACAAAAAATCGCATTGTGAAATGTTAACGAAGGCGAGAACGAAAACAGAAAAGGGGATAATGGAGGGGAAAAGGAATAGAAAAAAAGGAAAAAACCGGTGGCTAATATCACTGAGTGCCTGTAGTAGGCATATATATTTAAACGTTATATCGGACCTGATCGAATTCGGCCAACGACAAAGTGCCCTCGGGGCCTTGGCCTCGATAATGTTTATTAATCAAATTTCGCACTTCGAATTGGGGCAATCTTATGCCCACCACGTCCAACGCGTGTTGCAACTCGCCGATTTGTAATAGACCGTCGCCATTCAAATCGATCTGAATGACGACTGCCGAATTTATGACAAATTTATTTCAACGGGCACTTAAGACCCGTAAAATACAGTCAGCACAAGCACACTTCGTACATTGCAGATCGAGAATATAAATAACTAATTATGAATACAAATTCATTCCAACAATTAATTGCAGGCAGTACGGTTTTTTTGTATTCGGCAACGATTTTTCGCGATGTACAAAGATTTTTTGGAAGACAAAAACTGCAAAAAAGGTTCGAAATTCGCGAAAATTCTCGGCGCTCCGCGCCGAAAATGAGCAATTTTGTGTTCTATATATCTTTATAATTTCAGAAATTGCATTTTGAAAGGAAAAATGCCAAATTTTTGGCGCTTCGCGCCGTTTTGAGACGATTGTTATTGATTTTTGCCCTCAGAAACCTAGAAATTGCTGAAATACGTAACCAAAGGTCGAACAACTCTGTTTTTGCCACACTAAAATCGCTGTGTACCATATTATAGTACCCAAAAATTTGTGTGTGCGAAATGTACAAAGACTTTTAGGGACCATCTTTGTACATGTACAAACGGACCTAGTACAAAAAAAACACTGGCAGGCAGTCAAAAGTAATGGTGTTATTGGGCTCAAAAATAACGGTTTCTGAGCTTTTCTAAGCGTGATCTACATACACACTGAAGAAGAAAAAATGTTGAAAAATTCAGCTTGATTTCTATCCTATTAAGCAAACATGTCGTAAGTGAATAAATAAGGCTAGAAGCACCCAAAAATGTTGGGCTTTTTAGCTCAAAAATATGCTAAAATCTATCCTAGCGGTTTTTCAGATACGCTTTATGAATTTTCAATTTTTTCCTTTGAGACTAGAATCCTTATAAAGGGTACTCATACTTCCAAGATATTGGGCGAACTAGTCCCCCTGCCCCCCACAGCTAAGCTCCTGGCTGATAGCGTACATTTCCTTAATATGGATATCTAAATTACTTAGATAGCCGCGATGCTTTATAAGAACAGAATATTCGACTGAACAAATGAAGCTTAAGCTAGGTAGGTAAATGAACATCTAAAAAAATAAAAATGGCCAAGAAAAGGCACGTTTTTGGCGAAAATCGGGAAAGGGTAATATATTGGGGGAATGGATGGATGACCGACATTGGCTGAAAAATCGCTCAAATCTCCTTGTTACACGAATGATGACACTTAAATAGCACGGCTAGTGATTAATCTAAGCTGGCTCTAATCGTTTTGGTGCTTTAATCGTTTTGATAGCACAAAACTCACCCCAAATCTTCGTTCGGTGACTTAAGCTGGTAGAAAACTAAATTCAAATCGATTTTCACTCTACAATTTTGGCTTTTTAGTCACTTCGCTTTCCCTTTCTTCCTCTTGAAATACCGGAAAATCCCACATTTCATGAAATGAAGACCCCCAAAGTCTCGTGCAGTAAACATGACGACAATAATGGAAAACCTTAGTCCCATTGGACGTTTTTTCATTTCAAATTTGAAGCGAAAACGATTTTTATCGCGCCATCACGTGACTCACGCAAAAAACGTCATCGATAAAATATGTTTTAAAAATGCCCGATGAAGTGGCAACATTATACTGGAAAATGAATCATTGTGTGGACTAGGCATTATTGAATCTGAATCATTGAAAAATACCGACCGCTACCAAGCGATAACATATAATCGAAAACCACAATTCTTTTTTGCGTGGCATGCAGGTAGAGCACATGTTCTTTTTTAATTTCATTCCAATCCTGGTATTTCAAACGCCCGATTTGACTAAAAAAGTGTAACTTTGCTTTTCCAGAAAGCTTATAAATCAGTTTTCGATTAAAACTATATTAACCATACATGTAACGGCTCGAAATTTGGGGGGTCCCGGCCATTTCTAGGGGTGAGGGGTGTTGGACTTATAATTACGGGTCAAAAAACGCCTAAAAACGACCGAAAAATTCAATTTTTTCCAGAAATCGGGGGTCGAAAATTTTCTCGCTCTAAGGAGGATGGGGACGTCCGACTTTGGGTGCGGGGATCCCTATCATCCCCCCTGTTACATGTATGACATTAACAATGCCTGCCTTGCCACCGTACTCATATATATTGAGAATACCATTGAGAAAATATTACAGCAACTTCCATAAAAGTCGGCCAAATCCGCCTGTATTAAAATTGACACGCGGCTTTTTGGATAAAAACTTGCTTTTTAAGCCATTCAAGAGATTTTTTGCCGTTTTCGACCAAAAATTGAATATGATATTTGCGTCTCGAAAAGTAATCAAAAGAAAACCCAGTCACAAACTATTCGGCACGGAAAATCAAAAATGAAAGAATTAATGGTTAGAAGAGTCACAGAGAGGTAAAATTCTGTGCTAGATGAAGTTTTTACCAATTTATAATTTAAACGCCATGCAAATGAGCGTCGGGGTTCTTAAAAAAATGAAAGGGTTCCAAGACAGTGCGCTCTCAAACTATTTCGACATAATAACGCCTCTAAACCTCAATTTGCTGCAGCAAAAACTCCTGATTTCATTCTCCTGGTCAAATATTCACGATTTAACCCATTTCTAGCCACCCGAACCATGGGCATCATGCACAAAATCATACAACGTGAAAATTTAATGCCGAAATGCATGTCATGAGGGTGTGCGAAAGCTGATCGATAATACACTACGAGTTAGAGGAAAAATAATATTTTTTGGAGTAAAGTGAACATGTTAATTAAAAATTTGACTAATTAAAGTGGAATCTTCACATAAGACGCATACAAATTAGCTGCAACATCTTGCCTTCCTCCAAAATCGTCCGACGGCCTGGTTTTACAAAATTTCATACAGAAAAACCGAAGTCGACGTTGTGAATAATAATATTTTATCGCTTTGTTTTATCCACCGTATTTATTCCATAAATGCATCTACGTGATGAGAGGTAGGGCCGTAATTACCCGCCCCTTGGACGGACGGAAAGAATTCCGAAAGGCAACTAATGCACGGAAAGATGGCAAAATCGCATATCTTTGTCGCAAAAAGCTTCGAATTTTCGGCGCTTCGCGCCAAATGTGATCTACTTTCCATAATTTTTGCCCAAGTGCGACCAAAAAATGACACTTTGTATAGGCTTTTGAGTAGAAGAATCGTTTTTTTTTTAAATTTCGAATTTTATTACCTTAATGGATAGAGCACGTCGAGAAATGTCGAAAAATGCGATTTTTGCGAGCTACCCCGACACATTTTTCGAGATATAGACAAATTCATGTTGCCCCCCCTTCATCCTGGATATGGACCTGGCGAAAGGGGTAGTAGCCAGTGTTCCTTTTTTTGTACAAGGTCCTTTTGTACATATACAAAGATGGTCCCTAAAAGCCTTTGTAAACTTAGTACACACAAATTTTTTGGCATTATAATATGGTAGAGTAGCGATTTTAGTGTGGTAAAAACAGAGTTGTTCGACTTTCGGTAGTGTATTTTACCTAATTTCTGGATCTCTAAGGGCAAAATTTACCAAGAATCGTCTTAAAACGGCGCGAAGCGCCGGAAAATTTGACATTTTCCCTTTGAAATGATATTTCTGCCATTATAAGCATATATAGAACATACAATTACTCATTTCTGCGCGTTTTTGCGAATTTTGGACCTTTTTTGCAATTTAAGTCTTCCCAAAAATCTTTGTACATGTACAAAGACGGTCCCGAAAAGTCTTTGTACATGGGAAAAAATCTTTGCCAAATACAAAAAACCGTGGTAGTAGCCCCGCTGAAGGATCAGATAAAGATCCATCATTTTATTTATCCATTCATTTTTGTGAGCAGAAGCAGTAAAAATGATAATTTTTTCTACCAAACTACACTCACATAATCCTACATGTTCTTTACGCAAAAAGCGCACAAAATAGTGTCGAAATGATCTGAAAGATCGAAATTTCAAGTCAAATTAATCTCGACACTTTTAGCGTTAAAAGCGATATAATGAAGTGAAAGTGGACTAAAAATGCTTTAAAAATACGGTACTACCAAGCAAAAGCATTTTATATAGGCCATTTTGACCATCATCGTCGTCTGACTGGCAAAAAAGTCACGAACACGAAACTTTATTAATCTGAATTTCCGGGGACTCCTCTACCCCCCCCCTTGCCGACCCTGACCACAACTCCGGGCGTGGGAAGGGGAGGGGGTCTGCACCCCCAAAAAACCAAAAAATACTCCCCAGAATCTCAATTTTTTGAAAATTTTTCCGTTTTTTCGCAATTTTTGATAAAAATGAAGAGAAACGTCGAAAAATGGTGTTTTTATCGCCATACCACCATTTTTAAGGCCATTTTTTGAACCTTCAAGCAATCTTGCACCCCCCCCCCCCAGAATTTTTTTGCTGCCAACGTATGACCCCGACCATATGCGCCTCGCGATCTGGTCCCCCAAAAAGTGTACGAAAAAAATCTTGTTGAAATGTAGACCGAACAAAAACCGAGAATTGTTGACGCGTGACAAACTCATGTAAAAATAAAGATGCGCATGTTATTCGCTAAGAATTAAAATGTGACAACTGCCCACTCGAATAATCGCCAGAATAAGCTTCGAAGTGCGTTTTTGACTTATTGATTTTTTTGGCTCAAAAAACCCGATTCTAGAGCGCACGAATAATGAAATTTCGGCCGTGCGTCCCACTTTAATTTGAAGCACTTCATTTCTTGCTCGTCCAAAATACATCGCTTATTGCATTGTACATAAATAGGCGAATCGGGAAGTCGAAAAATAGACCTAACGGAGACTGAGCGCGTTTTTGAGAGCAAACAAGCAAAGACAGACTGTGAGTAAATATTTGTTTGTTCCGAAAAAATGATCCGGCCGCGAGCTATTGTCGGCAATAGCGAGGGGCGTAATTAACATTTTCGCAATATCAACCAGCTTACTGTACTTACGCATGCTTAATAAAAGACTGTCAAGAGCGAGCATGCGCAGCATGGAAATTTCGGAGGGGCGAGAAAGTAGAAAGCGCCTTTTTCTGAGGATGCTCTATCTTTCTAGAGCATAAGAAGAAAGAAAAATTTCGAAAAAAATGAAAAAGTCAGAACAAATTGAATAAAATACAGTCAACACATGAGTATAATAACGCGAATTGCCGAAAATTCTGGCACGATTGAGCAAACAGATAGCTAAAAATATTTTAAAAAGCATCTTTTCTAAAAATTTTTAGAAAATTTTTGGGAACTCTTAAAAAATTCGCCAATTTTTTGGGGGGGTGAAAATTTTTCTGAGGGGGCTGAAATCCCCACCAGATCATGTATGGTTAGGAACATTCGTGATTCTGTCTTTGATAACCAATGGCGGATCCAGGATTTAAGTAAAAGGGATGAGAGAGTGGCGCCCCGACTTTTTCTAGAACAGCCAAAAATAGGTCCGAAAACCTGCTAGGCATATGCCGAATAGCGTTTTTACGCCGTTTGATAACCCGACGCGAAGCGTCAAAAACTTGATCAAATTTTGACTGAAAGACTTTAACGGACTTAAATTACTTCGTTATTCCCACTTTTTGCGCATTTAGAGCAAAGCCTATTAATGCATTGCACGCGAAACGCAAACATTTTTGAGAATTTTGCTAAAAACTGGAAGAAAAACCATAAAAACATGGCTAATAGTTTTAGCAATATGTATGTAACAGGGGGGATGGAGGGATCCCCCGATTTTTAGAAAAGAATTTGAATTTTTCAGCCGTTTTAAGGCGTTTTTTGATTATTTTTTGGCTAAAAGTTGGAGGTCATACATCCCCCCACCTAAAAATGGCCGAATTTAAGATTTAAGTTTTAAGTTTAAATTTAAAATTGATAGAGGCGGCCGCCTCCAGCCCTTCTAAAACCCATCCGTGCTGAGCACCCAAATGTACTACGTGGCGTACAAATTAGGGGTTTGGACCAGAGATGCACTGAGGGGGAAGGGTTTAAGGCCTGAAGGAGGGTCTAGAGAGAGACGATCATAATGAAAAAATGACAAATTCTCTGAGGGGAAAAACGAGATGAAGATCAAAAATGGATTAAAACCTAAAATTATGCAAAACTGATTGAAATTGACTAGAAACCACACCTGGGCGTAGGGTTGGGGGGAGGGTATGCACCCCCCAGAAACCGAAATACCCCCCCCAGAATTCAATTTTTGGAAAATTTTTTTCGTTTTTTTTCGCAATTTTTTGATGCCAATGGATAGTGCTTGATGAGAAACGTCGAAAAATGGTGTTTTTATTGCCCTACCACCATTTTTAAGGCCATTTTTTGACTTTCAAAAATCTTGCACCCCCCAGAATTTTTTTGCTGCGCACGTATGCTAGAAACCATGTAAAAACATAGTTTTTCAGCTATTAAGCGTTAAACTCCTTTCCCTGACTTATATTGTGCATCTATGGTATTTTTAGAACGCTTTCAACGATCCGACTATAATGCACTATGCTTATTTTATCACGACTTGTTTTATGCAACTTTGTTCTAATGATTTGTATTTACGATTGCTTCGTCATTTGATCGATTCCTCCGCCATTGAAATCGTATTTAGAATCACGACCCCAAGACAAAATTTTCCAGCTTTGAGGGCCGGGGACGACCGACTTGGGTGATTCCTACGCCCACGTGTGGTCATAATCATACATACACAGCATGGGAATTCTAGCGTGGTGAAAGTTTTAAAGTGACTTTTTGGGCCTAAAAATAGTAAATACGCGTCAAAAACATCGTTTTTCGGCGTTTTGATGATGCTCTATCTTTCTGGAGCATAAAAACATTAAAAATTCCGAAAAAATTGAAAAAGTCAAACAAATTGGACGAAATATAGTCAAAACATGAGTATATGGCGCGAAGCGCCAAAAATTTGACACTTTTGAGCAAATAGATAGCTAAAAACGCTTAGAAAAGCACCTTTTCTACGAATATTTAGAAAAATTTCTGGGAACTTTCAGAATAGCGAATTCTATGTGGGTGGCGGGAAGTGAAAAATTTCTGTGAGAGATGAACCCCCAAGATCATGAATATATATCATAAATCATTATAGCTTACTGTCGCAAAAACGGACGCTAATTCTTCAACTTGCTCCTCCGATAACGTCAATTGTCGTTTTAAGCCACCACCGACGCGGCCGTTATTCATGTGACCCGATGAATCAGCATTTACAGACCCGTTTTGCAAATCCATTTCGTTATTTCGACTCACTTATTTAAATTATATAATAATTTCAAAGCTAATTAACCTAAAAATCCAGATACTTAATCGTCATATCAACCAAAAACTGAAAAATAAATAGTCTTCAAAAATTTGTTCGATTAATCGCTCGTAAATTTTATTCCTAAAAAATGGCGCATTTACAAAGTAGGAGCATTCGGCCGACTAATCATATTCATTATGATTAACACTGCGCCTAAAGAGACTACTCGGGCAGGTTTTAAAAAAGACGCATGATTCACCATAAATCCTGAATTAATACGCGTAAACTATATAAAATACAAGCAAAAACTCGATCAAGTTACTCAAGCAAGAGACGTGTGTATTCAGCATATATTAATAAGTACTAATTCTCAACGCAATAAGGGAACACGTTAAAGAACGAATCGAACCCATAAAAACAGAATTTAGGTAACGCACATACGTTTAATAAAAATAAATGATATGAGGAAATGATGCATGAAAATGCCGTAAAAATTCGGTACGCCAATCAAACAAACGAGTACAATCAAATTATGCCACGTTTGACTTCGAATCTGACGAATGTATAAGGATTTCAGGCTCGAAAGATTTCCATAGTTTAATCTTAAGCAAGTATAAGCGATTATCAAGTCACTGTTATTGTATGAAGTCGATAGATTTTTACTAAGCAGTAAAAGTAAATTAAATTTAAAATTTAAAACTTTGCCTAAATAAATTTAGAGACTCAGACGAGAGACTATGTGCAAAAGGGTCGTTTAAAATACCGACAAATCCGGAAAATTTGCTTTTTAGCGTTTCATATTGTTTTTCACATTTATTTGAAAGAAAGAAAGAAAGAAAGATTTATTCGGTCTACAAAATACACGTACAAATTTAAAATATACGTACACATTACAATACAAATAATAAGGAAAAGGACGAATGTCATATAAATGCATAATTGAAATTTATGTACATATTGCAAACACACGTATTTAATTGTAAAAAAACGAATAAAGTGATAAAAGAAAGTAGTGTAATGTAAATGTAAGACACGCGGGTACGTACAGGCAATGAATTTTAACTGCGCTTAGATACGCCCCTTGAGAAAAATGGATAAATCAAATTGTTTCAATTTCATCGTAAAAATGTTCGAATTAGCTGAGCAGATGATATCGTCAGGCAAACAATTCCAGACAGAAATCACACGATTGCAAAATTCAAATTTTCTAACATTTTTGTTTACACGATTAACGTAAAGTTTGCAAGAATTTACAGCACGATTTGAGTTTACATTAAATGTGAAGAAGTCTTCAACAGGTAACAAATTATCCTTAATTATAGAGCGTGTCATTGATAAATCACTTTGCATTCTACGTAATTCGAGTCTCTCCAAGCCCAATTCCTTTAATCGGGCATCGTAGGAGATAGTTTTATCGAGAAAAAATTCGTTTGGTAAATTTTCCTTGGACATTTTCAACATTATTTATGTCACATAACAGATAAGGATTCCAAACAGACGAACCATATTCCAAAATTGGTCTGACATAGGTTGTAAAGGCTTTTACTAACAAAGTTTTATCTCTTGAAACAAAACTCCGTAAAATCAAGTTTGAAATTCTCATGCCTTTTTTACAATGTTTGTACAATGAGTTCTAGAAGATAAATCTTTACTTATTAAGACACCAAGATCCTTCATCTCGGATATATCATGTGGGATTTCAAAATTATCTATACCGTAAGAGTGCTTGGGATTAGATTTTCCTAAATGCAAAACAAAACATTTGCTGAGTGAGATCTTAAGCTGCCAGATATCAGCCCACCTCTTAATATGCATTAGATCATTTTGCAAGTCCAAAAAAATTGGAAGCTGAATTAGATATTTTAACATCATCAGCAAATAGCGAAATTGAGCTGGTACTTTGAAAATCACATAAATCATTTATGAATAACAAAAAAAGGGTAGGGCCTAAAACACTACCCTGTGGCACCCCACTGGAAACAAGGAGCGGAAGAGACAATGAATTTCCAACTCTAACCCTTTGGGATCTATTACTCAAAAAGTATTTAAACAATTTAGGCAAAAACCACTTATGTCATAGGCAGCTAATTTTATAAGCAGTTTTTCATGCGAAACTGTATCAAAAGTTTTACAAAAATCGATATAAACAATATCGATTGGGCAATTTTCATCAAGATTTTTGGACCACTGATTTTTGCACTTTAAAAGTTGCAGTGTACATGATTTACTTTTTCAATATTCAATTTGACAATATTGCGCAAAAATAGCCGTTTACCCGTCCCCTCAAAAGAAATTAAGAGATGGCAAGCAAACCTTCGGCATGTTCTAAAGAAAGCACTGATCGAATATTCGTTTGATAGAATATGCAACAGTATTATATGTATATTATCTGAAAGTACAAGTCATAATCACACACGGTTGTAAACATATATATATATATATATATATATATATATATATATATATATATATATATATATATATATATATATATGCACAGCATGGGATTCCTGTGTGGAGGTAAAATTATAATGCCTTTTTTGGGTCCAAAATGGTAGGAACACGTCAAAAATATCGTTTTCAGCGTTTATGACAAAGCTCTATCTTTCTAGAGCATGAAAACATAAGGAAATTCCGAAAAAAATCAAAAAAAGTCGGAACAAATTGAACAAAATATAGTTAAACATGGGTACGATGGCGCGAAGCGCCGAAAATGTGGCACTTTTGAGCAAATAGATAGCTAAATGTTCAAAAAAGCATCTTTTCTACAAATTTCCAGATAATTTTGGAAACTTTCAAAAAATCGCTAATTCTGGGGGAAGTGAAAAGATTTTGGCGGGGGTGAAATTTTTCAGAGGGGTGAAACTCCCCCCCAGATATCTATGGCTTGTAAAATACCAAGAAAAAGCTTGATTCAAACCCCATATAAATGGAAGCCGATTAGGTACAATACATGATATTTAGAGGAAGGATTTGAGGTTTCCTCCCCCAGAAATGTTTTCACCCTCTCACCACCAGAATTCGCGATTTTCCAAGTTTACGAGAAATTTGTAGAAACTGTGCTATTTTAAGCGTTCTTATCTATCCACTTGCCCAGAAATGTCAAATTTTCGGCGCTTTGCGCCATGTACTCATTTCTGACTACATTTTTTCAATTTATTCACTTTTTTCTTTTCATAATTTTTTCAGGTATTTTCATGCTCTAGACGCCACAAAAAAGATTTTTTTATGCTTTAATATTTTTCTACGGGTCGTCAGCATACATGCACAGTATGGGAATTCTGGGGGGGGAAAACCTAAAGTGCCTTTTTTGGGCCCAAAAATGGCCGGTACGCGTTAAAAAACATCGTTTTTTGGCGTTTCTGACGATACTCTATCCTTCTAGAGCATGAAATCATGAAAACAATTTCAAAAAAGTAGAATAAATTGACCAATATATCGCTTAAAACATGAATATATGGCGCGAAGCGCCGCAAATTTGGCGATTTTGGAGCAAATAGATAGCCAAAAACCCTTAAAAAGACACTATTTCTACCAATTTTCAGGTAAGTTTAGGAAACTTTTGAAAAATCGCCAATTCTGGGGGGGTGAAAATTTTTTTTGCGGGGGGTGAAAAATAATTCTGCGGGGGGTGAAAACTCCCCAAACCCCCCCAAGATCATGTATGGTCGTCAGATATCACCATTTTTGCTAAAATCTTCAAAAATGTTTGTTGTTTTAACTCGAACCCCGTAGGTTCAGGAGAAAAATTCCTGGATTTCAAAGAAATGTTATAAAATTTTACCCAACATGCAAGCGAAGATTTAGACCACATTCTTGTAAAGTTTAATTGCTAATTTCAAATTAACACTAAAATATATCTCGAACAATGTGGTAGGTACCGTGTTCTAAACACCCCCGTAGATGTCCTAAAAGAAAATATCCGAACCTATTGAAATTTATTCCTCTAGGTATTTCAAAACTTTTACTGTGCACACTAATCATATATGGATAATCGAATACACAAAGTATAGCACCAGACATGCTTAGCATAGGAAATCTGTAAGGAGGGGGGCACATATGCACAGCATACTGGGGGGTTACAAGGGGCATCCCTACAACAACTTTTGGAAGGCATACCCCCTCAGGCCATTTGCAGACCAAAACCAATTGTTGGAATCAGGAGCGTAACCAGCCGGGGAAGGAGGCGGGAGGGGAGGGACAAGGGTCCCCATAGGAAAAAAATTAAAAATTCTCGAACTCTACTAGGAGGACAGCCAAAATGCGTTTCTAGCATGCTTTTGAGCTACTAAACTCAAAATTTTGGCCGGATTTCTTATTTTCTATCTTATTTCTTACCTTAGAAGCCCAGATTAGACTTGAAAGTAGCAAATATGTCAAACGCTTTTCAGCGCTTCGCGCCGATTTATTATTTTATGAATTAGTTTTCTTTGCAAATCGTAAAATTAGATTCAAAGATATTTCGAAATGTAATCGATCAAGAAAATTTTTCAATTTTTCAAAATTTTTTTCTTCGCCAGGGCATAGATCTCGTCGAGAAACGCTCAAGAATGTCATTATTTTCGTATTCCTCCTAATGATTCTCGAGATATATTTAGGACTTCAAAATTTCAGCCTCCTCCTCCGAAATAAAATCCTGGTTCCAAATGATGCCCAGCAGTGAAATCTGAAGTGTTTTTCGAGTAGCATATACTCTCTTCATTCATTCATTCATTGAAACATTTTTTGTCCATTATTCTATCCATATTTCATAGTCCGAGTCATTCCATCGCTCATATTATCATTTGTTTTCGTGCAGACTTAATCACGAATATTCAAATAGAATAAAATACCACGAATTAGAGCATTTGTACAGGTTGTGACGAGGAGGTAAGAAACGTCAAAAATATCTAAGAAATAA
The DNA here is from genome assembly GCA_036768485.1 of Mermis nigrescens. Classification (NCBI taxonomy): domain Eukaryota; kingdom Metazoa; phylum Nematoda; class Enoplea; order Mermithida; family Mermithidae; genus Mermis; species Mermis nigrescens. The sequence goes on along the minus strand of JAVLUZ010000165.1, from coordinate 293,997 downwards.
ACATAAACACATCATTTTAGCGCCATAATCAGCCGAAAAATTAATCAAAATCCCACCCCCTGAAGGAAACTCGGGTTACTTCACTCCCAGAACCTTTGACCGTGTTCGTGTATGGAGGGGAAGAAATTTTAAATTGCCGTTTCTGACGATGCTGATTTTTCTAGAATACAAAAAGATTAAAGAATTTCGAAAAAATAAAAAAATCCAAATACAAAAAACAAGATATGGTAAAAAATGAAAAATTTGGCCTTTCTGATCGAAGAGGAAGCTAAGCACGCTTAAAAACTATCTTTTCTACGGATTTTTGGGAAAATCGCTAACTCTACGGGGGTAAACCCCCAAGATCATGTACGATTTGCAACATTTCTTTCGAAGCTAAGTTTAAACATGACGATTTTAGTGCGATTATTAGCTGCTGAATATAACTAGATGCTGCTTCCTACTGGCCCGCTGCTTAGATGTACTTTTTTCCATCATGATAAGCACAGGAAAACGTGCAACCTCTAAAACTGATTTAGGCTAAACATAAAATTAAGAAAATATACCAATGACGAGGGTGCATATGCACTATGTAGGCGAACACGTTGTATAGTAGCTCAGCTGAAAGTTATCAACCACTTTTCGTAGGAGTGAACTTCCGACGAATTTCTAAAAATTATAGATCAAAAATCACTTTGACCCGAAAATTAAGGAGGAATTGAATTTCAGCTTTTAGAGATGGGACACTGTCGACTAAGATATGCGGCCTTCTATATATTCCTCCATGTAAGCGGATTATCCTAATAGGTATTACAAAAACTAATGATGATAATGGACTAATGATACTAAATCAGTCTACTTGGCAATGTCATAAAATATAATTTAGTATAGTACGTATACAAAATCTTATAAAACAGATTGTACCTACTTAAGTATATTTAGGTAAAAAGCGCTATCAATTTTTATTACGTATGAATTCTGCGACAAAGCTACGATATCACATCTTCAATTTGATATCACATGAACAGAGCAAAAATGGAAATTAATACCGATTTAGGCTAAAATGAGCACCTGTACGGTTTCCGACATTGAAAAATGATTATCTACTTAAAACCAAGGAAACAAAATAAGTAAACGAATGCTATTCGAAATTGACGCTTTTTTATACAAACAACGATGAGAAACCAGCATAAATTCAGAAATATGATCAAAAAATAGGTACCTGAAAAACACATACGCATATATTCTACAAAGCTGGAATCGGGCAGAATACAGAATGACTGTAAAATACGTCTAATATGTAGCTACTAATCTATAGATCGCCCGGCACTTCTACAGAATAGTAACTATTGTGTCGTCATCAACAATGGTAACGATAGTAATTATTGTGAAAGTCCCGTTTTTTAATGATGCGATAACCTCTACTATTAAGCAGTCGACAATGCATGAATAGTTGATGCCAATGAAGGAAACCTAAGCCTAAGGATAAACATAAAACAGATTATTATATATTTTAACAACGTATGTTACTATTCTGTAGAAATGGCCGATCGCCCTACGCAGGACAGACGTCAACCTAAGCAGCCTAAGCCATCTTCTTAGGCTTAGGTACTAAGCTTAAGCCTAAGAGTAATATAAGCAGAAACTTGAATTACGTTGCAATGAAAGAATGCCTGTAATCTAGCATAGGAAACCATCAAATTTTGACTGCCTAAACTCCACTAATATTGGCCCGATTTTAATATTTTTTGCGCTGCACCTTAAAGGCATTTATATAAAAGCCTTAATGATTTGCGACCCTAACGCTATTATGAAGTTCAAGCCATACTTCAGCCTACGGAAGTAAATTGTAAAACCTACGGAAGTAAAACAATATCCGCAGTGCTTTTATGTGGCGGTTTACTTCGTACTAAGTTATCGTATGTGTGTATGTGTGCGTTCGAATGAATTATGCAAAATATAGTCAAAAATGAGTATATAGCACGAAACGCATGTGAGTGTGTGTGTGTGAGAGATTCTGTGTATTGTGTAGTGTTTGACACTGTATTGCAAATTGTGTAGAGCCGAACAAATGTCAAATTGAGCAGAACAAAGGTCAAATTTTCCGGCCACCGGAGAAAAATAACAAACAAACATATTTTTCTCATTGACAATTGAATTGCGCGTATTTTCAACACTTTGTCAGTCGTAATTATGAGTATTTTCGAGCTTCAAGATCAGCTTGAAGATCAGCGTTTTGCTTGATCCAAAATTGAGCTAAAAACGCTTAGGAAGGCATACTTTTAACAAGTTTTACTGAAAAACGACATTTTGAGCAAAAAATGAGCTAAAAACGCTTAAAAAGGCACTTTTTACTATTTTTACGAAAAGTCGACAATTCTCGGGAGCCAGGGTTGGAAAGGCTGGGTTTTTTGAATCTGGGTTTTTCGTGGGTTTTTGAGTGCGAAAAATCATTGGGTTTTGGGTTTTTTTGGGTTTTTTATCCACATGTTACCAATTTTTCGAATAGACTAATGCATTGCAGCTTTGCGATTCCATGTCAGCAGAAATTGAGCAAGATTGTGATGAAGAGGAAAAGGATACTATAGTGTAGCTGGGTAAAATTACAGTCACGTATATGTTCTTGTGTCAATTACAAAGCAATGTATTAAGATTTTATCAAAATCTATATTCTATCATTTCTAAACATACTTACGAGTGTGCAATTAAACTTTTATAGAAAAATGGTTACGAGCCTGATATGGCATCCCTGTTTCCTAATATAGTTTTGAGAGCCACATGCATTTTTTGATTTAAATCTGGTAATATCCGAGCATTGAAGGGAAAGATACATACATATATATGGCAGTCGCAATAAACGATCGTTTTGTTGCTGGATTTCAATATTAGCTGAATAAAGTTGTTGCCCTTTGTTTGTTTCGTGTCTTGCAGCTGTTGGAAGTATTCCCAGCTACTGCATGCAGTACTAGTGGTCATTTCCATAAAAACCCAATAAAACCCTAAAAAACCAAGAAAAAACCCCAAAATTCACAACATTCAAATCTGGGTTTTTTACACAGGGTTGGCCGGGCATGGTTTTTTGGTTTTTTTGGTTTTTTTTGTTTTTTTTGGTTTTTTATGGTTTTTCATGGTTTGAAAATCGGCCTGGTTTTTGGTTTTTTTAAGTCGATGTTAAAATATGTCGCAAGATTCATATTTCATCATTTGTAAACATGTGCAAATAGTACTCTTTACTCTAGCATAGAGTAGACTAATTATTTAGGGAATTAACGGCATGAAATAGTTTATTTTCATTTTGGTTGAACTTTTTTTTGTAAGGGAGACGTAATTATAATCGTAATGTAATGATGATCCAGGCACGTAGCTGACCCTCTAATTTTGGGGGACCAACTTATTTTTGAGGGGGGACCAATTGCCAAAAAGGCCAAAACGGCCAAAAATAGCATTAAAAAATTGAAATTTTTCCAGTTTTTCAAAATTTTCAAAATTTCAAAATTTTTTCAAAAAAATTTTTCGGATTTGTTAACTCAAAGCTGCGTAATCAGCTGGCACCCGACACTGTCAAAAAGCTGGTATTTGTGAAAAGCAATATCAACCAACTCGAAGGAATGACCCTAGATATTTCTAGCGATGAAAATGAACAAGAAGAAAATGATTCTTAATGTTGCCGTTTATTCTAATGAATAAATTTGAAATTGTTCACTTTTGTTATTTTTCCTGAATAATTGTTTAGGCAACTCATGCCTGTTCTTTAATTTAGTGGTTTTTAATCATAATCAAGCATTTAAACACTTATACTCACGACTAAGATATAAAAACCGAAATTTAACCAATAAAAAACCATAAAAAACCATTAAAAACCATTAAAAAACCATTAAAAAAACCAAAAAACCAAAATATCGGAAATTTTCAAACTTTGGTTTTTTCCAACCCTGTATTTACATCCCTGGGAGAGCAGCCATTTCTGAGGGAAAAGGGGCAGTGGCTATTAAGCGTGAGGTCAAACCCCTACTCCCAAAGAGTCATTCCCCGAAAACACATATGGTGCAGTGTAAAAATTACGGGTACAGGCACTTATAATGCAGTGTAGAAATTACATAGAGCAACGTATAGTGCAGTGAAGAAAGTACGGGTCCCGGGTACTAAACTTATGCCCCTAAACCCTAATGTTAAAAAACTTATTAAAACTTCGATAGGTCAATAAAGCAAGAAAATTTGATTGATAGGAAAACGCTTTTTCGTCATCCAAAGCTTAGAAAAAGCTCGATAATGGCGGCCCAGCCTAGCATACCTAAAGGATCTTTCAAAATTTTGCACATTTCCCATCCAAAACGAAATCCAGGTTACGTTCTTACCTAAGTTCTCCACACCGCATACGTATGCAGATGCAAGCTGCACGTTACGTTTACGTAACTCAACTCTGCTTATGACCGTAATTTCTGACAAGCTGTGGAAGGAAGGCTTGACTTCTTTAAATATCACCAGTGTTGCCAGGTCCCAAAATTCAGATTCTCCTGCACAGAGGTAAAATTGGGGAAAAATTCTCCTGCAATTCTCCTGAAAATATTTTGATTCTCCTGAAAATTCTCCTGGCTCATATTTTGCAGGAAAGGTTGTACAGCAGATCTACAATTGTATGTACACATGCATATCAAGCATGCTCAGGCCAATTTACCTTGGTTCACCCAACTATTTTATTCTGATCTCTTGCCTGTTAATCCTAAGGACACTCAAGGCTAAATAATGAACATTAATTCTCTCACAAAAAGCTCATGGAGCATATCTGCATTATACAGGCAGATGCAAAAATAATGGAAGACTAATGCTGCACCACAAAGTATAACATTTTATTCAACATCAACAGCTGACAAACATTCAATGACAGATTCCTGATCTTCATCAGGATATACTGCTCAAGGGCCTAAGCTAAAGAGGTCGCATTGTTTACAATACACATTATTCGAAAAAACAGTTTCTGTGCTTAAAACAGTGACCGCCAATTTTCAGTTGCACTTACATCATCAAAAATATCTGAAAAGAGCCCTGTTTGCAATGTCTTTTGAAAAAATAAATAATACTTTATTACTAATTGTATGTACTTCAGTAGCAAGCAAATCCTTACGTTTTGAAATATATATAAAAAAATGTTTATAGGCGCTTTGCAAACACTGTTTTTTTCCCAGCGATTTGGTTGACATTATAGACCGAACCCAAAATTTTTTTCCACTTTTTCCGACTTTTTTCCACATTTTTTGGGAGGTCTAAAAACGTTCGAAATATAGCGCCTGTGTTGAAAAATCAGTGTTTTTAAGTGGAAAATTTTATGTACACATGCAATAGCGGTGTTTGATGCACTTTTTGTATAAAAATTTCGCGCTCTACAAGAATATCACGATCAGTAACGTTATTTATGTTGAAACTTGAATTTCCTTCCTTCAGTAAAGCATTTTAGCCAATTCTGAAGTCGTTTTTGACAATTAAAATTATAATTTATCAAATGGCGCGAAGCGCTAGAACATTTTGAAATTTTAGCTCTTTGAATCATTTTTGCATTTCAAAAACTGTGCAGAAGGTAAGGATTTTCAATCGTAGAGGAGTTCTAGGACCAGATTATCGATAAAAAATGCTGCGATTGGCGCCGCGCGGCTTAAACAACTATAACAAGTAAGAATTAAATCAATTCGGCGCGAAGCGCCGAAAAATTTTTGTAGTTTCACTTCTCTAAAACGCATTTTTGCACTACAAAAACTAACTGGATACGTGCAGAAGATAAGGATTTTCAATCGTAGTGAAGTTCTAGATCAGATTGTCGATAAAAATGCTGCAATTGGCGCGGCGCGGCTTAAGGATTAAAATCGAAAAATTCGGTGCTTCGCGCCGGTTTATTCTATTATTTGGCAGTTTCTACCGTTTTATTGGTGGAAAATCAAAAAATTAGCGCTTCGCGCGCATCAGAAGCATTTTTTCCGTCAAAAACATGAAAAAAATTTTGAGAAAATTTAATTGTTTAATGGCTTAAATCGTGCAGGATGATGTGAAAAGCCCAAAAAACACGTTATTTAACGGCCCTGCGCGTTTTTACGAGTTTTTTTAGACGAAAAAAAATTTTTTGGAATCCCCCCTGGCAAAAATCCTGGCTACGCCTATGCGAAGCGCCGAAAAATTTTTGAAGTTTTAACTCTCTAAAACGCATTTTTAACATTACAAAAAGTTTCCACAAATGCCAACCAAGCCCAAAAATTTTTTCCATTTCCCAAAATTTTGGTTGACAAATAGACCAAAAAGTGGAAAAAACGGTGTTTGCAAACGTCTATGAAACTGATAAAAACAATTAGACGGTGTGTAAAGCTATGTATTTCTGCACTTCGTGATATTAAGTGAATAAATAAATGAATGAATGAATGATTTACTACGGAAGCACGAAACTTATTTGGATATAGTTATAACTTAACACTTAGGTCTTAACTATGAACGAAATAAATTCTTAATGTGAAACAACTGACTAACTACAGTAAGTACAGTAAGAAGGTTAATGTATGATAATCATTATAACTTGCTGTTTAAGTTTTGAAAATTCTCCTGAATTCTCCTAGATTTTCAGGATTCTCCTGAATTCTCCTGACATTTTAAAATTCTCCTGCATTCTCCTGCATGTTTACAACTTCTCCTGAAATTTCTCCTGAAAAGCCCATTCTCCTGCTCCTGCTCCTGAAAATTTTAGATTCTCCTGAATTCAGGAGAATTCTCCTGCACCTGGCAACCCTGAATATCACCTTATCCACAGTAGATATAGGCTTGTTTTTTAGTGAGGTAATTTTGCATAAAGCATAGCTTTTTAAAATTTTATTTTTTCTCTCAAAACATTGTTAATCGATTTCAACCTTCTATTTCGCCAATAATTTGCTTTGAACGCTTTTCATTACACTACGAGCGGAATGTATTATAATACATACATCATTACTATATGATCTTGCCCTATAAACCATACAATCATATCATTTTGCTTTGTGATTTTTCCCGCAACGTTTTGAACCCGAAATTTTTGAAGAGAACGTTGATAGTTAAAACACTTGCAATGAGCAAAATTTTAATACAATAAGTGACAATTTTACAATTTTTCTGTCCGCATATCTTGAAAATTGTTTGCTACTCACAAGGTTTTTCGTAAAATATACTGACTTAAATGGTCAGTTAAGGCCATTAGGATTCATGATATGCACTAAAGTGCACTCATGTAAAAAAAGCACGAAAACTGTGATCATCGTATAAAAAATAGTTAAATTTTATTTCTCTACCTTAAGTTTGAATGCTTATCCTTTCCTCGATTCTATAATTGAATAAAATCTTATCTTTATTATATTGATCAATTTTTTCAAGACAAGTTCTTTATACAAACTGCGAAAAATGTGATAATAAAGCTTGCAGTACCCGCAATTTATACTTAAATTGCCGCTTGATTCATTTGTTTATTGACAGTTGTTTTTCGTCAAGTTATTACTTTGTTTCGTTAAGTAATTGTATTTTGTTACTGTGAATTTCCGAGAGTATGACGAAGGTGCGAATGCGAAACTGCGTTTGTGACTGTTTCCTAATAGTAATGGCGAATCTGGAATGCTAAAAAATTGAAAATTTTGAGAATTTTGAAAGTATCTTTTGAATAACGCCGAAATCGGTGCAAAAATTTGCATCGAGCGCCGAAAAATACTCGAGAAATCTTTGTAAGGACTACTACATTTTTGGGCACTTTATGCAGTTTAGCAGGTACGGTAAAAAATTTTTCAATTTTTTAAAAATTTGATCGATTATAGTCAAATTTGATACGCTGATTACGAATACGATATTTATTTTCGCCCCAGTCAATTATTTACATTCAAAAAAATTGTTTTAATTTTTCTTAATTTTTTGATGTTTTTTTTATTTTTCAATATTTTGTCGATATAGTGAATTCTGATACGCTGATTTCGAATATAACATCCATTTTCATTTAATGAGTTGATGATGAGAATATGCTGCTCATAATTTTAAACAAAAATAAGTAGAAATAAAAACAAAATGGATTAGTTTACAGCTTCGGGATACGCTAGGCGAAGGTTTAAACTAAAAAAGGTTTAAACTGAAACAAATACACTGGTAGTCTGTCGTGTCCAATTCGTTGCTTTGAACACGATTTGCTAGTCGACAATATTCTGAAAGGTTTATTTGAATATGGCGAATAGATTTCCAAATCTTACGGAATTCCGCCTCAAAAATTTATTCCAAATATCGGCCACTAACAGGGAGGCGATTAACTGGGCTCAACAATACGGTTTGTTGAAAAGCGTGATGATTTGTGATGGCAACTGCGTGGGATACAACGAAATGCGATTGGAAAACAATAATTCTATGGATGGTGTCATCTGGCGTTGTTCAGCAGGTCGGGTTTGTAGGAAACAGGCATCAATTCGAAAATTTTCATTCATTTCGGGAAGCCATATTGAAGTTTCCAAGATCTTGCAACTGATGTATCTGTGGGCTTATGATGTGTAGATAAGCAGGTCTTTTTACAGAGGGAGTTGGAAATCGGAAGTGCCCATACGATTGTTGATTGGAAGCAATTTTGTAGGGACATTTGTCATGAATATTTTTGCTCAATCCGATCGTTCTGGGAGGCAGAGGTCATACTGTGGAGATCGACGAAAGTTGTTTTGTTCGTCGAAAGTACGAACGTGGTCATCGCGTTAGAGAACAATGGGTTTTTGGTGGCTTCGATGTGGAAACAAAGGAAAGTTTCATGGTGACTGTAGACAGGCGCGATGCTGGCACTTTGTTGCCTATTTTGCAACAGTTCGTGCTCCTTGGGACTACTGTTGTCTCGGATTTGTGGGCAGCATACAACACAGTGGGGAATCTGGGATATCAGCATTTGACCGTAAACCATTCAATTAATTTTGTTGACCCCCTTACTCACGCTACAACCAATCACGTAGAATCTGTTTGGCAGAAAGCCAAGGAAAAAAGCAAACGCAGATTCGGTACCCATCGTACTATGCTAGATAACTATTTGGCAGAATTCTTGTGGCGTCAGCGTTTTCAAAAGGACGCATTTCATAACTTGGTTGAGCATGTTCGTTTAGTGTATCCCGAGGCAGCACAGTGATTACGTTTTATTTTTATTTTGTGAAATTTAGTTAAAAGTTTGTTAATTTTGCACTGGCGTTTGATGAGCAAAAGTATTGATTGTGGTTAATTAGTAAAAATACGTACCTACCATTCCGTTAACTTGTAATGAACGTATCAAAATTCACTATAATCGACAAAATATTGAAAAATAAAGAGAACATCAAAAAATTAAAAAAATTTAAAACAATTTTTTGATGTAAATAACTGGCATGTTTTTTTCGGTTTTACGAAAATCTAAGTTTTTGCTTTTAATATACTTAGGCTTAGGCTTAGTATATCTGAGAAGGTGTTCAAAGCTGTTTAGGTCGAGGTCGCTCCCGCTCAGGTCGATGTATAGATGCTTTAGTCGATGTATAGATGCTTAGTAGGGTTGTGCCGGGTCCACTTTTTTCGGAAATTCGGGTCCGGGTCCAACATTTTAGGAAAGTCTGGTACGGGTCCGGGTCCGGGTCCGAAATTTCTATCAACCTCGGGTCCGGGTCCGGGTCCTAAAAAGTCGGACCCGGCGGGTCCGGGTCCGGGTCCATTAACATAACATTGTGTTGTAATAACCAAACCACCAAATCCTATCAATTTTTCCCTCATGTCCGCATGCTTGCACATTTATTTGTTAGTTTCTTTGTTCCAGGATAGGTTCAGTTCAGGAATGGTGCAACAAAGGAATAAGCAAACAAACAGCAGTGCACTAAGTTGTGACTGTGTCTGATGCCTGTTGGTGTGTGCAGCACGACCCCAAAAGAACGTCTCCATAGACGCTTGTAATATGCTAACGCGCAGTGGCGGATCTAGGATTCTCCTAAGGGAGGGCGGTATCCCAACCAGGCACGTATCTCTGGGGGGAATGAGTGGGCCGGACCCCCCCCCTTCCCTCAAAATTCAGAAAAATCGGAAAAATATGACTTTTAAAACATTATTCCGTGCTATTTTTGGCCCTTTTAAGCTTAGTCCCCCAAAATTGGTGTTGGCACCCCAAAATAGGACGGCCAGCTACGTGCCTGATTCCAATTTTTCCAAAAAGAGTCAAAAATAGGTCCAAAAATTTGCTCTTAACGCGTGAAATAGCGTTTTTTTCGGTATTTTACATCGTATACTTTTACATAAAATCACTTTTGACGCAACAATTTTACGAAAAATTTTGAAATTCTCGACAATTTTGCGCGAAAAAATAATTAAATTTCTTTGACTTTAACAAAAATCTGGCGCGAAGCGCTGGAAAATTGGTGAAATTAAGGTGAATAGACGTCTAGAAGCATGATTTACTGCTTGATTTCCTGTATTTATAGCATTTGATGCGAGACATCGGAATTTTTAATTGAAATTAGAAGAAAACTATGCAAAAATAGCTGTTTCTGCAGTTAAAATTGATTTGAAACCTAAATGAACAGAAAATGGCGTCCAGGCAGTGTTTTTTTGTACAAGGTCTCTTTGTATATGTATACATGTACAAAAATGGTCCCTAAAAGTCGTTGTACATTTTGTACACAGCAATTTTTGGGTGCTATGATATAGTACGGTAACGACTTTAGTGTGGTAGAGTTGTTCGACCTTTAGTATCGTATTATAGCTAATTCCAGGGTTAACGAGGGCGAAAATCATTAAGAATCGTTCTAAAACGGCGCGGAGCGCCGACAAATTTGACATTTTTCCTTTCGAAATGCGATTTCTGCTATTATAAAGATGTACAGGACACACAATTACTCATTTAGGCGCGAAGCACCGAACATTTCTACGAAGTTTAGACCTTTTTTGCGGGTTTTGACTTCCCAAAAATCTTTATACGTGTACAAAGACGGTCCCGAAAAGTCTTTGTACATCGGGAATAATTTTTGCCGATACAAACAAACGTGCTTCCAGATCGCCAAGAAAGTAAATAAATGTCATTAATAGGTATCATCCGGCGCGTAGCGTCGGATAAATTTGAGAAATTATAGTCACTGACGGCCTAAAATCATTGCATATTGCATACCTATCCATTCTTTATCTCGCCAAATATTTTTGGCCAATGGGGGAGGGGGCGGTCGCCCCCCCGCCTCTGCTAACGCTTATTGTTACTAAAAGTGCATCTATAAATAACTTAAACCATGGTTCATATTGCTATTGTGTCACGCCCAAGAGACATGGCTTCGGCTTTAATATAGCGCCAATATTTGTCACATTATTCCTATTTGTCACCTTAAATTTTAATGTTTGATGAGGCCTTCAGTTCGTTGCTGAGTTGATTAAAATGTTGAAAATGATCCATTTGCCTGTTTTTAAACCTACCTCATTTTTCGTTGTTTTTCAATATTTCTGCAATGCAGTATGCGTGCATTATATATTTGGACCCGGACCCGACACCATATTGAAGGCGGGTCCGGGTCCAAGTTTATGGATACAGCCGGGTACGGGTCCGGGTCCAGAAATTTAGGATTTTCGGGTCCGGGTCCAAAATTTTAGCCGGGTACCCGGCTATTCGGGTCCGGGTAACCGGCACAACCCTAATGCTTAGATCGATGTATATATGTTTACGTCGATGTATAGATGCTTAGGTCGATGTATAGATGCTTAGGTCGACGTAAATTGTGTATCTACATGTGATTCTGCATTCCGCTGTTTGAATCTTCAAATACTTACATAGGTCGAGAAGAGGCTAATTAACGAAACATAGCTTTTGTAATATTGATCATAGACGGATGAAATTTTTTTCCGCGCCTTCTTTCAACATGTTCTGAGTACTGAGCAAAAAAATCCGCTCTTCCGAAGTTTATTATATAGTATTCTGAAAGTACCATATTCTTAACCTACTCCCATTTTTGTTCTGCACAAATACACTGCTGACATAAAACTAAGGTTTTTAGAGCGCCGAAGAGTCAGAAATGCCATTAATGAGTACCAACGTGACGCGAATAGCCGTCAAATTTGAATAGGTAGGTAAGGTATTCCTCATTCCGCCCGAATATTTCTTGACGACAGGGTGCGGCCGCTATCCACCGCCCCCTCCCCTCCCATAAATCCGTCCTTGCTTAATGGGCGGTCTTTTCCTCATTACTGGTACTTTTGAGTTGTAAACAAAATTTTTGGACATGGAAATGTTATAGGTTTGGTTAATATAATATTAATATACTTATAATAATATTTATTGCCTGAGTTACTTTAAATATTACAGTCTTTTACGTACCCAATAATGTAAAACGCGCACGCAAATAGAAACATAGTAGAACAACATGGGAATGACAAAACATAACTTGTCCACATGACTTGGAAGAAAATTTTTCTGTATGATTTTTTAAAAATTTTTCAATTTTTTTCATTCTTCAAAAGCATTGTAGAAAGAAGAATTTTCAAAAATGGCCTGTAGATTGTGTGCCGTTGATTGATAATTGAGCCATTTTAATTTTTAAGTATTTATTTACTTTAGTCTTGATAACGACTAATTCTAAGACTGAATTGGCCGCTATCGTAAGGGTAGGTAAGTATGTCAACTTTTTAGAGGAAGCTTTTCACAAAATTACTTAATACGCAAAAATTGTCTTACCTTTCAATACTTAAAACAAAAGTCGTTAATTTTTTGGTAGTTTTTCCTGTTTCACGCATCCTCAAAAGCATTCGCGTCGCGAATTTTTGGATGCTAGGGTAACTTAAAAAGTTATAGAATGCACAACTTGTCTTTTTGTTTGTCATTTTTGCAAATTTTTGTCAAGCTATGCAACTTTTGAAAAATACGATTTGCGGGAAGCGCTAAAATTATCTGCTTACCTCTCTATGCTTAATGTTTTATTGACCAAAAAAATTTGAAAATTAAAGTGATCGGATGCCAAAATTTTTAAGACTGCTGGAAAGTCAATTGTGAAAGATAGGGAATAGGGAAGTCGATTTTTGATGTTATTCGGAATAATTGTTGCTGCACGAAGTTTAGCTGGATTTCTGAAAATTTAAAAATTCGGTGATGTTTTCTCAGATATGATTAATATTGAAACGCGCAAAGTGGCGTTAGTGTACGTTTGTCAGTTGATACTCTTTCTTGTATTTTTAAGTATCTCATTGCTTGCTGGGCTTCCATTGCCAAACAGCATTGATCTTTTTGACTGGTTCACCCGACGACCAAGTCATTTTGCAGCATTTGCATATCAATACTGTGATATTATATATTACGAAAATGAATACGTCGTCAAGTTCTAAACATGCACATCGCGGTGGCCGGTCGAGACGACTCTCGTAAACAACCACTTATAATCTGATTATCAGCATGAATGAAAAATCATAGCAACTTTAACAAAGTTCAGAATAATGAGTGACTCCTCATTCAGCTCAGTAGATTTTAGAGGTCTATAAAACATTGAATACAACCATAATGCTCATGGGAGGGTTACATTCCCTCGGAAATCCCCCACCCCAGAATAAGCGATTTTCCAGATAATCGTAGAAAAGGTACTGTTTTAAACCTTTTTTAGCTTTATATCTGATTACATTAAAGTGTCAAATTTCCGGCGCTTTGCGTCTTTTTGATTTTTCAAATTTTTTCATGTTAATACGCTGTAAAAAGCTAAGGTTTCGTCAGAAACGCCAAAAAATGTTGTTTCTGACCCGTGTGCACCATGTTTTGGCCCTAAAAAAGCACTTTAAACTTTAAACCTTCCCTCCACAATTCCCGTGCTAGGGCTGTGTGAATGCGACTGGTGTTGGGATCAAACAATGGAAGCATACCACGTTAATTTTGTGTTTTTAATTTTCGGTCTAATATGCGTACCCTTGATTTCCGATTTATTCTGAAGTTTACTGTTTTATTTTCCTTCAAAAATTGGTGTTGGTTTCGTTTGAGTGAAAATTACGTATTTTAAATAAAACAAGATCGCTAAAAATTCGATGTCACTCGCTTTTCTTGTTGCTTCCGCTCTTATTGATCAGTTTTACGATACGAGTACCTATCATACATGCACAGTATGGGAATTCTGGGGGGTGAAAACCTAAAGTGCCTTTTTTGGGCCCAAAAATGGCCGGTACGCCTTAAAAAACATCGTTTTTTGGCGTTTCTGACGATACTCTCTCTATCCTTCTAGAGCATGAAATAATGAAAAAAATTTCGAAAAAAGTCGAATAAATTGACCAATATATCGCTTAAAACATGAATATATGGCGCGAAGCGCCGAAAATTTGGAGATTTTGAGCAAATAGATAGCCAAAAACCCTTAAAAAGACACTTTTTCTACCAATTTTCAGGTAAGTTTAGGAAACTTTTGAAAAATCGCCAATTCTGGGGGGGTGAAAAATTTTTTGCGGGGGTGAAAAATGATTCTGCGGGGGGTTAAACCCCCCCAAACCCCCCAAGATTATGTATGGTACCTATTAGTGTTTTTTAACAAAATCTAAATTTTTTGAATTATCTTTGAATAAATACAATTATTTTCTATTACTAGCCTATGTCTTAGAATTATTTGAATTACTTGGAGTCAATTTTAAAGTTTAATTATGTAATTTAAAATTCTAAAGCTTCAAGTAGTGATCTTGTCGCATTGTTTCGCAGGAAGTCAGGAACTGGTTTGTATGCGTTGCTTAACCTGGAAAAAACTGCCACAACGGACGATATTAAGAAAGCCTATAGAAGGGTATTCTTATTCACTGGAGTTGATATTTAATGCCCATTAATGATCAGTAATCATCGCAGCCATACTTAATCTAGGGGGTTGGGGCATACATGTAGGGGCACGAAATTTTGGGTGGTGGGTCCCCGGCCATTTATATGGAAGGGGGTAAATGACCTGCAATTTTTGGCCGAAAATTGCTCGCCTAAAAATGGCCGAAAAATTTAATTTTTTCCGAAAATTGGGGTTGTCAAAAATGTTTTGCCCTTGGGGGGAAGGTAGGCGGCCAACTTCGGGTGGGGGATCCCATATCCCCCTGCAGTGTTTTTTTTGTACAAGGTCCGTCTGTACATGTACAAAGATGGTCCCCAAAAGTCTTCGTACTTTTGTACATGCAAATTTTTGGGCACTATAATATGGTACATTAGCGATTTTAGTGTGGTAAAACAGGGTTTTTCGACCTTTGGTAGGGTACTTTAGCTAATTTCTAGGTTTCTGACGTTAAAAATTACTGAAAATTGTCTTAAAGCGGCGCGAAACGCCAAAAAATATAACACTTTTCCATTCTAAATGCAAATTCTGCCATTATAAAGATATATAGAACAGGCGATTACTCCGCGCTGAAAATTTTGGGAATTTGAGACCTTAATACAAAAAAACCGTGTTTTCCTTTTACATGTTTCGTGGAGGGGGGTTTCGCCCTCCAGTGTTTTAACCCTACCCTCCACACACACACACACACACACACACACACACACACACACACACACACACACACACACACACACACACACACACACACACACACACACACACACACACACACACACACACACACACACATTCTAGGGGGTGAGGGGGTATTGCCTCCGCCCTTCAGGATCCGAGACTCGAATCACTGTCAGACGATTTTGAGATATCAAAACTTTTCTGCATGATTTTTGGGTAAAAAGGCAGCGAAATGTAAACAATTTTTCGGCGCTTCGCGCCGTCTAGTGCATTTCTGTTTTGTTTACCAATAAAATACATAGGATGAAGTTGAAATGATGTGAAAAGTCAAAATTTCAATAAATCCTTATATTTTTTACTTAAAAGAGTGAAGAAATTAGTTAGAATTGGACAAATACAAGTACTTTAAAATGCAATTTTTCACTTTAAAACATGTTATATACGATGTTTTAGCCATTTTTCATGTTTGACCTGCAAAAAAGGCTATAAATCTAAATATAGTGGTCCTAAATTTTGGGATCCTTCCTGAACTTTCGACCTTGGGAAACTGTGCCTCCCCGGAAATTTTTTCACCACCTGGTCTCCCTAGTGTTCGCGATTTTCCAAAAAAACGTAAAAAAGATGCTAGTTTAACTGTGTTTAGCTAGTTGCTCGCTCCAAAGTGTCTAATGTCTGGCGCTTCGCGCCACTCACTAATTTTTTGACTACATTTCCTTTGATTTATTCGATTTTTTCCGATATTTTCTCCGGAATTTTTTATATTCAAAATTCTAGAAAGACAGAGTGTCGCCAGAAACGCCAAAAAATCATATTTTTGACATGTATTCACTGCTTTTGATCTCCCAAAAAGCACTTTAAAAAATTTTTCCGCTCTCATTTCCCATCACTAGAATTCTCATGCTGTGCGCCCTGGACGCAAACTGTTGTTTTTTGTTTTTTAAGTGCTGATTAGTTATGCGAGCTAAATTTTTCGCTGCGTTTTCTGACGAAATTCGTCTTATCGATCGGCTATTCTTCTTTATAGCTCGCATTGAAATATCATCCGGATAAAAATAGAGACGATCCAGAGGCAGCCGAAAAGGTATAAAATTTACAGTAATCTTGTTTTTGTAAGTAAGCTCGGAAAAGACGTGTTATTTTTGCGTAATAAATTTGAAGATTTTACAAAAATTGCTTACATACTTTATCGAATTATCTTATTGTATCACGCTCTTTGTTTGTCTTTACTGTGTCTTATAATTTTTGTGTATTTGATCATGTGATCACACGTGGGCGTGGAGTATGCACTCCCTTTGAAGGCCGAGTACCCCCCCCCCAGAAACCCAAATACCCTCTTCCCCTAGAATTCAATTTTTAGAATTTTTTGTTTTTTTCGCAATTTTTTGATGCCGATGGATAGTGCCCGATGAGAAACGTTGAAAAATTGTGTTTTTTTGCCGTACCATTTGAAAAAATCCTGTACTCTTTCCCCCAAGAATTTTGGTGCTTCCCACCTATGCATGTGATGCTTCTATTTTTTGTTTATTCGATAGTCTTAGACTTGAATTTGCAGGCTGAATTTCTTTAATAAATAGTTAATAGTTGGTCGGTATCGACTGACCATACCTGTAACGAAGGTGGGGATTGTCCCACCCAATGGTAGTCGTCTCCCACCACCCCAGTGTCAGAAAATTAGGATCCATCTGATTTTTGGCTCAAACTTGCTTTTTTGGCAATTTTCGGGTTTTTTAATCTTTTTTTACCAAAAGTTGGAGGTCATTCGCCTTCCCCCTACAGAATACCATTTGAGCTTTTACATGTCTAGCTGGTACTGTAGCTTGTTCTGCTCTACATGTTTTAACATTATTTGTTTTTAATTCGGTCGAATGGACGACTTTTTACACTAAAAGAACCAGCGCTTCGTCGTGTTACTCATGCTTTAAAAACCATTCCTATTGTACCAGTTCACAATGCTCTTGTAGGAAAAAAACATAAAAATTTCTGCTTCCTTAAATATTCAAATTTTTTGCAATAAAATGGGTGCTCACTTTACACTTCTCAAATAATGTCTTCTTTTTTATTTCCCTTTCAATTATTTCACAAATTACATATTTTCTGCTGTGTATTATCTCCATTATATTAATAATTATATTATTAATATATTATTCTTACATAATTATGTAATAATTAAAATATTATTATAAAAGTATATTATCTGTACAGGGCCTTTTCTTCTGTTTCCAGTTTACATCTTTTTTTACAATTTCAGTCGAAAATTTTTTTAATTTGTATGCTTTATTTTCGAATCGTTATTTTTATGTAGTTTAAAGAAATCAACTACGCGCACAGCGTTTTAACGGATGAAAATAAACGGCAAATTTACGACGCTTACGGTTCGCTCGGTTTACAAACGGCCGAAACATTTGGCGAACATAACATATCTGCCTTTTTATTGTCCAAAAATAAATGGTTTAGGGTATACTGTATTCTCGTGTACTAAAGAATATTTCGAAAAAAATATACAGAAATACAGTGGTCGCCATGAAAGATGACGCGCTATCATCCTCAGAATTATGATAGAGCATGCGTCGCGAGCGCCGTGTTACGTCCATCATGCGCTATCATCTCTTTTTTCTATTAAGTGCCATTAATCTCTATCAATCTGGCGATGCGGACGGCGCAATTTAGCTATTAATAGCGCCAACAAGAAGGAAGCGCGCCGTGCAATTCCTTGTTGGCGCTATTAATAGCTAAATTGCGCCGTCCGCATCGCCAGATTAACGGGATGATAGAGGTTAATGGCGCTTAATAGAAAAAAGAGATGATAGCGCATGATGGACGTAACCCGGCGCTCGCCACGCATCCTCTATCATAATTCTGAGGATGATAGCGCGCCATCTTTCATGGCGACCACTGTATTTTAAAAAATTCACAAAATATTTCAGATTAGTTTATATTTAGCATCATGAAACTCAATAATTGTACAGTATTATTAATTCAGTGTTACTGTCATTTTTTATTATTTCTTCAGTCTTCCAGGTTTTTCTCAAACGTATTTACTTTAGTTTTTTACACATGTGTGCATCCTGTAACATTGATGTTTTAGTTTTCTGTAATTTTTTTACATTCATATGAAAGTTCAACTTTTAATTTTTTATTTATAAAATGAAAAATGTCTATTAAACTTTAATATGGCTTAATTTTTGGATTTAAAAGTTGTTAAATGGCCGAAAATCAAACTTTGGCTGGTTAATGCGGTGCTCTCTAAATGTAATCTGAATTAACAGTATACAATTCACTCCATATGTGTAACGGCTGGAAATTTGGAGGTCCCGGCTATTTTTAGGGGGGACGTGAATGACCTCCAATTTATGGCCAAAAACGGCCAAAAAATTCGATTGTTTCCAAAACTCGAAAATCGGGGGAGGGTCAAACATCTGCTGGCTTTGGGGATGGGGGGACGTCCGACTTAGGGTTGGGGCCACACCTGGGCGTGGAAGGTTTGGGGGGTATGCACCCCCCCCCCCGAGAAACCAAGACACTCCCCAGAAACCAAAATACCCACCAGAATTCAATTTTTGAAATTTTTTTCGCAATTTTTCTATGCCTATGAATAGTGCTCGATGAGAAACGTCGAAAAATGGTGTTTTTTCGGCATACCACCGTTTTTAAGGCAATTTTTTCGACCTTTGAAAAATCTTGCGTCCCCCCAGAATTTTGGTGCTGCCCACGTATGGTTGGGGCTCACCCCTACCCCTGTTACATGTATGGTTCGAAGTAGGTCTAAAACACCACCAAAACATGGATTTATCGTTTATATACTTTTTGTCCTCTAGCTCACCCAAAACCGGTCAAATTTGAGTTAAAAAATATTAAATGTTTTCGGCGCTTCGCGCCAAATTTTTCATTTTTTGTATTGTTCTACTTTGTAAATCACAAAGATTAACCACAAAGACCATAGTTCGGAAATTATTGTTCGATTTACTGATGAAAATCCATTGTAGATTGTTTAAACGATAGATTTGTGTAATGTAATTATGGAATAAAGTTGGAATTTTTGAAATTTTTTCTCGAAATTTTTCTCCATTATATACTGCATAGAGCTCGTCGAGATTCGCTCAGAAATTCCTTTATTTTCGCCCATCTTTTAGGGGTTTTTGAAATATCTGACCTCAAAATTTTCGCCCCCCCCAATAAAATCCTGGATACGAGCCTGCTCACACCAGTAACCACACCTAGGCGTGGGGTTTGGGGGATATGCACCCCCAGAAACCAAAATACCCCCAGAAATCAAAATACCCCCCCAGAATTCAATTTTTAGAAATTTTTTCCGCAATTTTTTGATGCCAATGGATAGTGCATGATGAGAAACGTCGAAAGATGGTGTTTTTTCGCCATATCACCATTTTTAAGGCCATTTTTTGACCTTCAAAAAATCTTGCACCCCCCAGAATTTTCTTGCTGCCCACGTATGCCAGTAATTCGTGTCGATTATTTTCTTTTTATCTTCCCTTCCTAAAATCTGTTTATTTGCTTTGTCGAAATTCCCATGTTAAATTTCTCAGCGTTTTGTTGTTTTTTGAATTTTTGATTGAAAAATTATACTCGTGTGTCTAATTTCTCTTAAAATCTAGTAAATTGGATGATTCCATCCATATGTGGTCTCAAAATTTCCGAGAAATAAATTATCTTCTATTTTTAGCCAAAAATGGCTTTAAACCCAAATTATATATTTCGCTTATAATCGTAAACTTCGAATCCTGAACTGATATTTCAGAATGGTATTTTACGGCATTTTTTATTCTGTATTATTTTTTTAACTTTGTTTTTTGCGATCTAGGCGTCATACACGCACACGGTCAAAAGTTCCGAGGTGGGGGTGGGTAAACCGAATTCCCTTCGGAAGGGGGGGGGTAAATGATAAATTTTTTATGGCTATCATGGCTAATTAATGACGTTAAAATAATGAATTTATGCTGATTTTTTTAAGATATTTTTTTCGTTCCTTACCCCCTCCCCCTCAGTCACACGCTCCGTAAAAATGCTTTAATTCGTCGTATTTTACTCTTCTTGAATATTCTTGATTAAATTTGCATGAAAACTAATGATAAGAACGATGGAATGACTTGGATCACACCTGGGCGTGGGGGTTTTGGGGGTATGCACCCCCCCGAGAAACCAAAATACCCCCTCCCCCTTAAAATTCAATTTTTGAAATTTTTGTTTTTTTCGCAATTTTTTGATGCCAAAACGTCGAAAAGTGGTGTTTTTTCGCCATACCTTCATTTTTAAGGCCATTTTTAGACCTTTGAAAAATCTTGCCCCCAGGATTTTGGTGCTGCCCACATATGACTTGGACTATCAAATATGGACAGAATGATGGACAGAGAGTGTCTGAATGAATGAATGGATATAGCAGCAGTAGAAAAACACTTCAGATTATAATGCTGGGCATCATTTGACGCTCTTCCATAATTTCAACAATAGGTTTTGGTCCGCAAATGATCTGAGGGGGTGTGCCTTTCAAAAGTTGTGGTGGGGGATACCCCTAAAACCCCCTTTCAGTGTGTTTGTGCGCTTGGCATCTACTTGCAAATGATGCAGAATTTAATTTCGCTCCTAGTCCGACTATGTAAAGTATAAGTGGTGATGTAAAGTAAAAGTATGTAATGCAAAGTCTGAAGTAAATATTTAATATATTTAATGTTTTATTATTTATATAAATATTCCTTTGTACATATTTCAAGCATTTGTATTAAATATGTATGTAAGCACGTCACTTTACACTGTCAAAATCAGTTCAGTTTAGACCGCTTATTTTACAAGCTCGTTCTGTTTGTTTTATATTGTTTCATTGGTTTTTTGTCCTTTCTTCTTTTATGTATCTAAATTCGATTTTTAGGGCTTTCATCCTGTGCTTCGGTTTGCTCACATGCGGATTTTATTGCTGCTGCTATTATTGCTTCTGTTGTTGTTTTTGCTGTGGCAAATGCGCGCCCGAAGAACAAGCCGATGTCACAGTTATTCTGGTGCAAATTTTTTTCGATTCTATGTAAAGTAATGCTTAGTGTAAAGTGAATCTAGTTTGACAAATTGCTAGTGAAACACGAGGACTGAATCAACGATTTCACTGATTGTGTAAAGTACTGCCTACTCTTGATCTTGTTAAATAATTATGCATTTAATGATTACACGCAGATATTAAGGAGCGCCATTGGTCAGTGTAAATAAAATTTATAACAAGGTAAATCCGACGGTTTGTTAAGTAAATTCACACTTACTCGGTGTAAACTGAATAATTTCTAAAAGGTTTATGCTCTATTGATAACTAGTAACACCTTAGCCGAAGTGTTAAAGCTAACGTTACTTCATAGGCTGCACAAAATATTATTCGGTGTAAAGCATGCATGTAGCGGCTCGAAATTCTTGGGGGTTCCCGGCCCTTTTTAGGGGAGGGGCGTGAAGACCTTCATTTTTTGGCCAAAAAACGCCTAAAAACGGCCAAAAAATTATTTTTTTCAATCTGGGGGAAGGTCCAAAATTTTCTTGGCTCTAGGGGGATGGCGGATTACCAACTTAGGGTGGGGATCCCCGTCTTACATATATGGTGTAAAGTAAATACAAGTGGCGCTAGAGAACATTAACGAAAAATAAATTAGAATATTATAATGCGAAGCGTCGATTGACGTCGATTTTCAAGGCTGTTAAAAATCTTGCAATATGTGTGTAAAGTTGAGTTGGATAATTTTTTGAGGAATGTCCGATTTTCGCTTCACTTGATTTCTAATGATTCGTTTTCTCGGATATTCGATGTAAAGCACATTTAAGGTTAAACTTTTTGTTCGTCATCCGCTTATGTTTTAAACTGGGCACTCAATTCGAGTGCAGTGTTATCTGATATTTAAATGAACTTTTTGACTGAATGAGTGGCGCGGAAGTATCATATATATTTCCTGCTAAAAAGGCCGGTAATATGTAGTCTTGTCCTATCTCCTATCCACTGTCGCGAGTGTAATATCAGGGAAAATGCGCAGATTGAAGGAATGGACCCCCGCAGACCATTTTCCGCGTGCTGTTCACGTGCACAGAGGAACTAGTGCGATATCCACCTTAAAATCGGTCTGTATCACACCTGGGCCTGAGGGTAAGCATCCACCGAGAAACCAAAATACCATTCCCCAGAATTCAATTTTTGAAATTTTTTTGTTTTTTTTCGTAATGTTTTGATGCCAATGGTTTAAAAACGTTTAAAAATGGTGTTTTTTCGCCATACCACCATTTTTAAGGCAATTTTTTGACCTTTGAAAAATCTTGCACCCCTAGAATTTCTGTGCTGCCCACGTATGGTCTCGGACCCTGACAAGGGAAGATAATAGCCCCCCCCCTCACCCACCTCCCTCCCCTTTATGGGAATGTGTGCCTCCCCATCATTCGAAATTTTCAAGCCCGTCTATTATACGCTTTAAAGGAGGAAGAGCTAAGGCGAGAAAGCGAGACCGAACTGGATTCAACTAGTCCGAATACTATGACGACCATTCCCGACGCCGATTCGAATGCCGGAATTGCCGGTAGGGTTATCAATACCCCTCCTCCTCCTTACGAGGAGGGGCCAATCGACGAATCGAGTCGTCTCAGCTACAAATCGCCGACCGGCCCGCTACAGTACGGTTCCACTGCGGAAAAATCCGAACCGTAAAATACCGTAACCGTTGAGAACCGTAATTTTACCGGACTATTATTAACCGTTACCGTAACCGTTATAAGGTACCGTAATCGTCTCAAAAAAAGTCGTTCCCTTTTTACAAACGTTGTGATTCGCGCGTCGTCTTTGTTGGACTATTTTAAACTACTTTACGGCTCGCTTGTGTAAACTTACTTGCGATGTTTATTCGTACGCGTGCATTAAATAGTAATTATCGTAAATGATCCGGGCGTTGGAGGTATACCTGGGCGTGGGGAGGGGGTTTTTTGGGGTATGCACCCCACCCCCAAACCAAAATATTCCCCCCAGAATTCAATTTTTGAAAATTTTTCGTAATTTGTTCGCAAATTTTTGATGCCAAACGTTGAAAAATGGTGTTTTTTCGTCATACCACCATTTTTAAGGCCATTTTTTGACATTTGAAAAAATCTTGCACCCCCTCCCACGAGTTTGGTTGCCGCCCATCGTATGGTTGGGGGGTCTGCCAGGAAATTCTAATCCCCCCTCCTGTCCAGAATTGTCGGATTTCTATAAATTTCAATAAATTTCGTAAAAAAACGTGCCGTTTTAAGCGTTTTTAGCTATCTATCTCCTCAATAATGCCAAATTTTCGGCGCTTCGCGCCATATACTCATTTTTAAGCACGTTTTGTTCAATTTTTCAACTTTTTGAAATTTTTCGTGTTCATATACTCTAGAACGATAGTGTGTCGGCAGAAACGCCAAAAACGTGTTTTTCACGCGTATGTACCATTTTTAAGTCCGAAAAGGCACTTTAAAATTTCACCACCCCCTCCCCCCTAGAATTCCCATGTTGTGTACGTCTGGTATTGATGACGTCATTATTCTCGTTTCTAATTCAAATTATCAATTACTTTACAGGTCCTATTTATTTTAATCATTTTCGGTCATTTGACCAATGTTAGTTTAAATTTCGTTAGTATGATAGTTGGATTTTATAAATCTTAGCAGTAGTTTACACTCAGATACTTTGTAGAACTTATTCACTTACTGCACTCGAATTTCTCCCTCTGCGTATAAATCGTTTAAAGTTTTTGCATTATTGTCAATTTGCCTTTTACATCTTAGGATATAGATAATGCGTAAATGATTTTTTTGGTTTTTGAACCGATTTACAATACCAAAAGTTGTAGTGTAAAGTTTATCGTTTGAGTCTGCCCGACGTGTTTTCATAAAAGAACTTGTGCCTCAACGTGCAGCGTGTCGCTGCGACATATGGATGATATAGTAAATGCGAAGGTAAAGCGCCGAATGACTTTACATTAGTGGTGTAAACCGGTTTACACCAACGTTGTCTTGCAGTGCGCGGCTTACTAGGATTGATGAGATTGGTCACAAAATCTATGATTAAGTGAATCGTCATCTTGACGGTGTCCTCTAATTCATACTTTTTCGGAAAGTTGACTTTACACAACGTGTGTAAACCAATGAAATCGTACGTAACAAATGCGTGGCTTTCCTCTGTTTACTTAATTCGATCTGGTTGTTTTGATGGATAGTCCTTCGCTATGTAAATCGCGTACGTGCTACCTGCCTTGCTGTATGTATATTTCACTTTTTCTGCTTGTAACTGATTTTTTCTTATTGATTTGACACGAAGCTGATTAAATTGTACATAAGTTGTCTATCTTGGCTTTTATTCCCCGTTCATGAACAAACATGTTTTATTACGTCGTTTCCCATTTCTATACATACACATTTGGGTAAGTAAGTACTCGTTATTTTTCTAATGCTGCTCAGTAAAGACACTTTGGAATGAACACGAGGAAGCGTACCAGGCTAATATTGTAGGCAACTATACGAAGTGGAGTAAAATTACAATAACAGAACAATTTTTTGTTTATTAATGTAAAGTGTAAAGTCGGTTAGTAAAATTGCTTCCGTTCCAACGGTCGGTTATGGCCAGGATGCGCAGGTGGGGGTCTCCCCAGAATGAGCAAAGTTTTCGGCGAAAATAGCACAAAATGACGGTCAAAGAATTTTCTTCGAAAGTGCTACATGAAATCTGCCAGGAACTGTGAATTAACGTAAGCTAATTAGCTTTTACATATATCAGTTTTCAGGCCGTTGTGGCTTGGAAAAGCTTGGAATGACCGGCCATGCTGTGCATCTCTGCTCGTTACCAATATTGTTGGTGCAGCTACGTATGCCCCTGCCGGTTATACGTCACCTAGACTCCCCAGAATTTGGTCGCGCCCATGTATGGTTGGTGGGGCACCCTGTGAATCAGATTTCACTAGAAAATAAGCGCATTTCTGAAAAGTTCGCTAAAATTACGATATAAATTTTTCCTAAAGAAATTTCCACTATTTGTCTCCTAGATTATACCCTCGCGTTCCCGTGTGTTTATTGAAGTCAAAGGTTCACGGTTCTCGTGCTAGGACGCCGTCCTTGCCAGGTTAAAATGTAATTAGTCTCACTCAACATAGCGAATATTAATATCATTTTGTGCGATTTTTCAAGCTCTTTCCGAACATGTTTGTCATTTTGTAAGTAGAACACTTACACTATCGAAATCGTCTGCAATAGCTCAGTTGGTAAGAGCAGCGGTCCGGTCAACCGTGGTCCCGGGTTCGAGTCCCGGTTGCAGCTACTATTTTTACAGATCTGAGGATCGTCGTAGGGTTGAAGGCCGAACTTCGTGCCTCGAGCAACCTGACCAGCGCTGAGAGCAGAGTAAGTACTTAAGTAACTCCCGAAGGTAAATACTAGGTGTTTCTGTGTCGATCTCGTAGACACAGAGACCCTCAGTATTTATAGTAGGGCTAAAATGAGGCTAGACAAAGTTTTGTATTCAAAAAACATACGACTAAAAAATTCACAAAAAAGTGATCGGCTAGGATGCCGTCTTAGTTCACGGGAACGCGAGAAGAATCCCGTAATCTGTTCATGGAGAGGCTTAACTAGATTTAGATAGGTATGTATATACATACCCAGGCCCGTATCCAGGGGGGGCGGGGGCGCCTGCCCCCCCGAAAATGGGAAAAAATTTTTGTTTTTCCCAAGGGTCCCCCAAAGGGAAAAATGAAAAATTGGCGAAGTTCGTCTGAAACACCGCCAAAGCAGGTTTTTAGCGTACTTTTGAGCTAGAAAACGCAAAATTTTCCAGCGCTTCGCGCCGGATTCATTGTTTATGTAAGGTTTTGTCTTCTAAACCGCTGAAAATCGCTCAAATTTGAGTTAGACATAGAAAGTATGTCAATTTTTTTCCTAACGCTTTGCGCCGGATTCATTGTTTAGCTATAGTTTTTGCCTTCTAGCTCACTCAAAACAGCTCAAATTTGAGTTATGGGAACAGGCCAGTATCCAGGGGGGCGGGGGGCCTGCCCACCCCAAAATTGGGGAAAAAATTTTTGTTTCTCCCAAGGGTCCCCCGAAGGGAAAAATGAAAAATTAGCGAAGTGCGTCTGAAACAGCGCCTAAACAGGTTTTTAGCGTACTTTTGAGCTAGTAAACTCAAAATTTTCCGGCCATTCGCGCCGGATTTATTGTTTACGTATAGTTTTGTCTTCTGAACCGCTAAACATCGCTCAAATTAGAGTTAGACGTGGAGAGCATGTCAATTTTTTTCTAGCGCTGTGCGCCGGATTCATTGTTTAGTTATAGTTTTTGCCTTCTAGCTCACTCAAAACAGCTCAAATTTGAGTTATGACTTGGGAAAGATGAAATTTTTCCGGCGGTTCGCGCCGTATCTATTGTTTATATATGTTTTTTTGTCTTCTAGTCCGCTCAAAACCGCTCAAATTTGAGGTTGATATGCAGAGCATGTCAATTTTTTCGGCGCTTCGCGCCGAATTATTCATTATCCGTATTGTTTTTCTCTGTAAAGCACAATGATTAAGTACAAAGGCAAGAGATAAGAAATAATTCGCCGATTAGGTGATGAGAAATCAGCTTAAATGATAAATTTGCTGTATATCAAAATGGAATAAAGTGAAAATTTTTTAATTTTTTTGTTGAAATTTTTCTTCACCGTTGTATAGAGCTCGCCGAGATACGCTCAAAACTGTCTTTATTTTCGCCTATCTCCTAATGGTTCTCGAGATATCTGGTCTCAAAAATTTTCGGCCCCCCCTCCCGAAATAAAATCCTGGATACGGGCCTGTACATACCTAATGTCAAATAAAGTTGAAATTATTGATCAGCGACCACGTAATGATTCTTTTGTAGTCAAACCCCTCAGACGATGCCTCAGAGTAGTACTATTAGGATATCCAAGCGACTCCAATTAATTCCTGTACGTCAAAATTTCTTACTTTAGGAACCTCTGTGTAAGTACATACATAAGTAAGGATTTCCTTTTTTCTCATTTCACATTGTGTCAGTTGTTATTTGCGACCAGACACGCGAATGAAGTTCGGGGTCCCCTAAAAAATTGAAACATGGGAAATTTTCTGGAGCAAAGAATGTCGAACATTGATGAAAAGCAATTAATTGCAAATGTTCTTGAAAATGATCAAAAACTGTCGATTAATGCAGGCTTTACGCTATTTAGACTTTGTAGCCATAGGTGGGCGGCGCGGCACCAAAGTTCTGGGGATTTGGGTCAAAAAATGGCCTTAAAAATGGTGGTATGGCGGAAAACACCATTTCTCAACGTTTCTCATCGAGCAGCGGAAAAAACCAAAAACATTTAAAAATTGAATTTTGAGAGGGGGGTATTTTGGTTTCTGGGAGTTGCATACCACTTTCAGAATTTAGACTCTATGATAACATTGCGACTTCCCTAAAATTTGAATACATATGGTAGTTCGCCTTAACAAAGTCGATTCGCTCTCACTCAACCCGAGGGACATTTCCGCTCAATTTTTTGGCGAATTTTTTCCGATCAATGTATAGTTTGTTTCATGTAAGTATACGGTTTTCTCTGAATTTTATCCGCATGAATCAGGCTATACAAGTGGTTTGAACTTTTATGCAGTAATGGGGTTCGGTAAAAACGCGCATCTCACCATAACTCGATATCGATATACTGTAAAATATTACTAATACACAGTTTACACCAGTTTTGTGTGCAATTTTAACTTTCAAAAACCCTAAAGTTATATGAAACGGACTAGAAAAAACGAACGCTATTAATAATTTCTATAAAAATTTGCATGGCACGAGAAAAAGGGGACAAAGGGGGAAAAGCGTGCATTACACTGTAAAATGCGTTAAGATTCGGAATAATTTCAGAAATTTCGACACGAAAAATGAAATGATTGGGAAGTTATTCCAAGAGTAAACAATGATTTCGGAGGGGCACGTGACCTCTGTGCCACCTTACCTGGCTGGGCCCTTGAAAAAAAACTTGAACAGGATGAGGGTTGGGGAGCATAATAAAACCCTTTCCCCGGTGTTTAAAAAGTAAGATCAGTATTTGCGGAATTTTCGAAGTAATGTTTATTATATGTTACTCTCATTAATATTTTTTGAGTTTTTTTCCATTTATTTTTTATTTTACTTTAATTATCTTAATTTTGTTAAAACTTTTTCATCCGATTTTTAAACATTTCTGTTCATAATATTACGCGTGTACATCACACATGGGCGTGGGGGTTTGGGGGGTATGCACCCCCCAGAAGTTGAAATACCCCCCAGAAATCAAAATACCCCCTTAGAAAATGTTTTTGCTTTTTTAGCAATTTTTTGATGCCATTGGATAGTGCTTGATGAGAAACGTCGAAAAATGGTGTTTTTTCGCCATACGACCACTTTTAAGACCATTTTTGACCTTCGAAAATTTTTTAACCCCCTCCAGAAATTTTTCACCCCCCCCATAATTTTGGTGCTGCCCACCTATGGTGTACATGTCCCATACATATATACATATGTTTGTATATGCATGTATTGTATATACGCGTACACAGAGTATCTACCTATATACATATGGCTTCTCTAGGCGGCTCCGACATGGGCGATATAGCAGATTTTTGTTTGGCCATGGCGATGTCGCCGATTTTTGTCGCGATATCGGCGACATCGCCGATAAAAGTCGGTGATGTCGCCGACAAAAATCGGCGATATCGCCGACATTTACTTCCGAAGCGGGCCTAAATGAAACAGACTATATGTACACAGAAAAAGCGGGAGAAAAAACTATCAATAAATCAGTGCCATCAGCTAATTCCAGTCAATTTTCTGTACTAGAATAAAGAAGTTATGTATGGTATGTACATTATAATACATTCATTGCAATCTCATTTCCACTGTTTACTGTAATAGCTGAAAACTTATGAACTCGAAACTGAAATTTACTTTTACAAGGTTATCGCAAATTTGTTGAAATCGGAAATAGTCATGAAGGGTATTGCACATTTTCTGAAAGCTGTGAATAAAATAGAAATCAGACTCGCTATGCCTTAATTGCCTATTAGAATCAGATTTTTTATCGAAATTTCATGTTTTCGTACGACAAAGGAAATTCAGATAGAACTGCTGATTTTTGAACGGATAGATTAATTAGATTTAATTTTACTTTAAAAGGTAGCACCTATACCGACCTACTAATATTAGACTCGACTGACCTTTTGCTTCGTATTCATATGTACGTACATACATATATACTTAGCTAAATATGTATACAGAAGATTTTGAAGGCAAGATATTGCATGAAAGGGTGGAAAAATTGCATATAGATGTCATAAAATCTTCAATGTTTTGCTCATTGCGTCATATATGCATGTGAATCATTTTCGATGATTTTTCCTCAAGCGCGCGACCAATAAATGACTTTTTTATAGCAAGATTGAGGAGCAATTTTTCCTCAAGAAGTTCGAATTTTTCGATCTTACGGATAGATTATGTTGAAAAATGCGATTTTGGCAGGGCCGATGTATTTTTCGAGATATAGACCAGTTTATATAGGATCGTACTGCTATTGGGCCTGGAGGGGGGCTTTGGGGGTCTAGCCAGACCACCCTAGAATCCGGTGACTCCCCAGAATTGAATTTCTGGCATGCTTTTTTGGGGGATTTTTACCGGTTTTACGCCATCCAGACCCGAGAATTCGGCTGCTGCCCATGCGTGGTCCGCCTTCAACCTTTTGGGTGAATTCTGGATACGGGCCTGCACATTATAATTTAATTAGAAAATAATATAAAAACGAAACTTCATAATTATTGCGAATTTTTCTGTGCGTTTTGGTGCTACAATCGATTCATTTCGACCGACGCCGTCGGAAGTTTATTAGTCGAATCTTCTACTTCGTCATTCTTTGAACCTTCCTTATTGCTCAGTTTAGAATTGAGTTCGGGTTGGGGTTGGCAATGTGCCAAATTTTGAGCAAATTCGATTTTTTGAGATCCCGCGACGATCGGATTGGTCGAATTGTGGTGGTCTTTCGAAGCTAGCCACGCTTTCCTTAGGTCTTTTCTCACCCACGACGGCATATCAGGCACCAAAAAATCGCACAACCATTGAAACATGTAGAAAAAAGTTATGAAAACGACGAAAAACGTCAAACGGGCCACCATGATTTGCCACCAAACGATTTTTGGCGCGTAAGGTTCTTGGGATTCCCGAAAATCCCTAAAAAAGATTATTAATTCTGAACCCTTTTTACGAATTGCCCAAAATATAGTGTGCTAATTAAAAAAGACTCACAGAAAGAGTTTGAGTTGGTAATTTTTGAAAAAATATGTCTTGGATTCTTGAATTTTAATTTTTTATGATTTTTTCAAATTATAGGTGTGTAGTTGGTTTTTGTTTGAAGTTGAAATATTCGTTCAAGCGACCGCTATTGAGTTACTCAAATAATAAAACGAAAGAATGAATTTCAGGAATTTCCGCCGACAGTATGCCGATAATTAGCAGTATTTTTCGATTAAATTGATGCAATTATCCTAACCTGCCAGCTTATTTTCGATAGGCGCATGTAAAGGGTATGCCCAAAGTAATGGAAATAATAAAATGACTTGTCGGACATCCGAACATTTATTCGATTTTCAGTCAAAGAAAACGATATTTCCTTCTTTTTCTTTTTAATATCCTTTTAATCTGCTTTTTCTTTTTTAATGTAGAAAAAATAGTTGCTTACTTTAAAAAGACTGAAATTGCGAAGAAAAGATGGAAGACGAAAGAATGAGAATTTGCTTTTTATTTTCAACTTTTCAATGCCTACTGTTTCTAGCACTTTTTTATTTTTTAAATTCCTTGAACTTGGCAGAAAATTTTTATAATTATGTTTCCAGATTTTATAGAGGAAGAAATCATTGTGTGAAAAATCAGCAAAATGCCATTTTAGCCTTTTACTCAAAGTTTTACCTAGAAAAAAGTGACAGTAAAATTTTTTATTATATCTCTGAAAACAACATATTTCCTCAGATTTTTGAAAAATCGGAAATTATGCGAGTGAATCAGCCACATTTCGCGGTCGTTTCCAGCTATTTTCGGGGAAGAGCGGATGAGGGGAAGGATTAAATTAAAGCTTCACATGGTCATCATGGGCTTTGAGGAGAGAGTTAAACCTCACTGAGAATATAAAATACTGTCTGCTGATAAAAAAATTAAATTTTGAATTTTTCTTCTCTTTTATGATTTTCTGATGCTAATGGATAGTGCTGAATGAGAAACATCGAAAAATGGTGGTTTGTGTCTTAGCATAAATATTTTCTGCCCTCTTTGACCCTGAAAATATGTTGATAATTGCTGCTAAAGAGTAAAAAATTAATTTGAAAATTTTAATTAAAATTTACAATACTTACCTGAAATAGCAAAGCGTTATAGTTATTTGGAAATCATCTGAAAATATTTTAGTATTTTGCCAAATACTGATCTTCTTCCGATTGATTCGTTAAATTTTTTGATAAAATATAAAATATATTGAAAAAATCAAATTCAAATTTCAGAATTTAAAATTTAAAAATTTAATTAATTCAAATTCACAATACCTATCTGGAGTAGCAGTACGTTATGTTTGAAAATAATCTATAAAATATTTCAGTATTTTGCCAAATGCTGATTTCCCTACCATACGTGAGCAGCACCAAAATTCTGGGGGGGGGTGCAAAATTTTTCAAAGGTCGAAAAATGGCCTTAAAAATGGTGGCATGGCTGAAAAACGCTATTTTTCAACGTTTCTCATCGAGCACTATCCATTGGCATCAAAAAATTGCTAAAGAAACAGAAAAAATTTTCAAAAATTGAATTCTGGGGGTATTTTGGTTTCTGGGGGGAGTATTTTGGTTTCTCGGGGGGAGTATTTTGGTTTCTCGGGGGGAGGGGTTCATACCCCCGAAACCCCCTCTACGCCCAGGTGTGCTTCCTACCCGATTAATTCGAATAATTTTTTGCTAAATTTAAGAAATAATAAAAAAGTTTGAAAAAAAATTTAAAGTCGGAAATTTGAAATTTAAAAATTTCAATAATTCAACCTGAAGTAGCAATGTGTTATATTTGGAAATAGCGTATGAAATTCCTGCCAATGCGAAGTGTTGAAGCGAGCCAAAGTGAATTCGACGTATCCTCTGAGACTGCCTTCGCCCGAATAAACGTACTGATAGAACCACTGAGGTATTAATTCGCTGGTGAAGGCCAAAAATCCCGCGTTGCAAATTACGGCCAGCTTCACTATGACGTCCAAGCATTGACGCCATATTTTTATTCCGGACACCCGAATCGGAACTGGCCGTCTGCCAAGAAAATTCTCAAAATTTAGAACTCGGTAATTATAAATTTGACATTTAATATTATCTCCTTCGATCAAAAATAATCGAAAAGATCTAAAGGTCAAGAAAGGTAATGAGAAGCTGCTTTTTAAGATTTTTTTAAGGTTTTATCCGGAACGGGGACGTGCGTAGCTAAGGAATCGCCGGAACGATATAATCAGGAAATTTTAGGAAAAAAATCGAGTGAATCGGGGTTTTTATATCTTATTTTGTACGAGCGGTCATATCATGGCAAATTAGTCATTAAAATACGTTTTATGTGATAGGTAATACAGCTTGGATTTCAAATTCTTCAGGTTTAGATTTGACCTACGGAGTCTGGTGAATATAGAATTTCCGTTAAAAAGATACGGACTCATATGTGTTATTGGGGGCAGGGTTCGAGGGGGAGGTTTGACCCCTCAGAATAGCTACTGACCTCCGCAACATGGCTGCGATCACACCTGGGCGTGGGAGGGTTTGGGGGTATGCACCCCCCCCCGAGAGACCAAAATGCCCCCCTCCCCCCAGAAATCAAAATACCCCCCAGAATTCAATTTTTGAAATTTTTTCCTCTTGTTTTCTTCGCAATTTTTTGATGCCAATAGATAGTGCTCGATGAGAAACGTCGAAAAATTGTGTTTTTCGCCATACCACCATTTTTAAAGCCATTTTTTGACCTTTTGAAAAATCTTGCACCCCCTAGAATTTTCTAGCTGCCCTACGTATGGCTGCGATCCTCCAGAATTGTCGATCTGTAGTAAAAATTATAAAAAATGTGCCAGTTTACGCGTTTTAGTTCATGTTTAACTCAAAAGTCTAAAATTTTCGGCGCTTTGCGCTACATACACATTTTCATTATTTTTTATTCAATTCGCTCGCCTTTTTTCAAATTTCTTCAAATTTTTTTAATATTTTTATGTTCATGAAAGAACGAGGATTGTCTGGAACGTCAAAAAACAGTGTGTTTGAGGTTACCCATCGTTTTTTTAGCTCAAAAAGCAACTTTTTGAAATTTTTCTCGGGCCTGACCCCTATCTTCCCAGAATACCAATTCTATACATGTGTGGACGGAATTAAATGCGTAACAGCCCGCAATAGTTCTAAAAAGCACTATTTATGCATAAGATACTGCAACGCTTTCTCTTTTCTCGGTAATTAGATTATTTTATAAGGCAGGAACTTTTCGTATAAGCAATTTCCGAATTTTCAAAAACTGCGCAAAAAAATTCAAGTTACCCTTTTATACGGGCAGCACCTGAATTTTGGGGTATGACCGATTAAAATTATGAAAAAGTGCAAAAAAAGCGGTGGGCCGTTTAATGCCGGGGTGTGAATTATAATACCACGAAAATTTTAAAAAAGAAGATATTTTGTAATAAATTAAAATTATAAATTAAATCTTTGACTCTTTGACAATAAGTTATTCAGATGTAATGTATATATAATCTTCATCTAGGTAAATAATAATAATAATTGATCATTTGAATTAATCAGAGGAATAAAACTCGCGTTATGCTTATAGTCTGTTTTATTTATTGAGAGTTTTTTAGTGAATTTTTTTAAATGCTACAGTAAGGGAAAGAAGACGAATTAATGTAATTCGGCAGATCAGCTCAGTGAGGGCGAGTGGCTGGAATTCTTCCATTTTTAATGCACTAATCCGTCCATATAAATTTAATTTAGGCATTTAATAAGCGATGGGAGATAATATAGTAAGTGTGGTGAATAAAAAGTTGTGAGATGGAATAGAATTAGGGTTGGTTTGACGATAAAGGGAAAATTTTAAAATTTTTTTAGGCATTTAATCAGCGTTGGCAGATAATAGAGTAAGTGAGTTGAATAAAAAGGTGTTAGATGGAATTGAAATTTGAATTTTAAAATTTTAAAATTTAAAAAAAGGGGATATTTTATAAATGAGGTATGCGGGAGTTCGCGGCGTTTCTTAACATCTTAGTCTATCGTGTTTAAAGTGTCAACTTAGGATAAGCTGAATGTGTGATTTTATGTGTAAGTTAATTGATCTGCTGGATAGGAGAATAAAATAAGTAGCAAAAAATGTAATTGAAAAACCCGTCTTTGCCGCGTAGATATAGTGAGATCTAGCGAGATATAGTAAATAAGAAAAAAGAGTTATTGTAGCCTTAGAAAAAATTTAATGAAAAAGCTATTGGATAAATAAAATAGATTATAGTATAAGGTTATTATTTTTTAATGGAAAAAAATACATTTTTTTAAATATTTTTTTAATTTTTTTTAAATATTTTTCAATCATCAAATTATCTTATTCAACAAAAAAAGATAGTTACCTGAAATTTGTCACAAAATTCGTCGCATCCAAACGAATTTCGACGATATTGTTGAGCAAGCAGATCACTGAAGCGAGTGGGAAGGCAGGCGCAAACAAAGTTACATAACCAAACTGCACCATCATCTGAACGAGTGTAAACAAAAATTATATAAAATTTACAATCAACGTTCATATTTTTTCAGATTTACATTCAACTTTACATATTACGCTCAAATTCGGTAGTGAGGCAGTAAAAATTGAGAATTAGCTAAAAATTTGTTTCACGACTCACATTTTGATCGTCCAATGATCTTAATACTGCTTAAGAAATTTTCAATAATAATTTCACGGCAGTTTTTAATAATTTCGTCATGTGTTACTGATAGACTTAACTTACTTTATAAAGTTGATCCATTGATCTCTATTGGAGAAGAGGTAAACTATCCCATTCATACTCGATGCGTTTGATTAAATGCATCGTTTTTTAGCAAAAAGAAAAAATAACTTATGATCATATCTCACGCTAGGCGGCATTATAAAACTCAAAATATTTTATGTACGCTTCTCAAATTTTTTAAGCAAATATGCAAATATGATTTGAAGATTCGATAACGAGAGCACAAATCTTAATAATCATCAAGATCTACGCTTTTAGAAACTGTATCAGGCAAGATGAGTTTTTAATTTTTTAAAAAGTGTCCGTTTTTGGTATAAAAAAGGACAGGTACACGTCAAAAACACTATTATTTTAACGTTTCGGATGATGCTCGTTCTATCAAGAACATAAAAACATACGCTTAGAAAAGCGCACTTTTTACGTTTTTTAAACGAAAAATTGACAATTGAGGGGGGTTCAGCAGTCACATTTCGGGGGTCAGTAGCCATTCTGGATGGAGGATTTGAGGGTTAACACCCTCTCAAAATCCGGTAGCCCCCTAAAAATCGATAATCCGTTTAGAATTGAATTTTTGGCATGGTTTTCGGGATTATTGTCGGTTTTGACCCCAAGAATTTGGCCGCTGCCCACGTATGGTGGTCATACGTAGTACCTCAAGGTATTCAGTGTACACCGAGTCCAAATCCGTCTCGTTCAACGTAAAGTCTTTTGCCACCGAGGCGGACTCTTAACGCCGTCGAACGGTTGCGACGCCGATCGATCGATTTTAGGCGTCAGCGATGGCAGCGGCGACGCTTTTTCCGCCGATCGATTCGTCGTCATCGCGGCGGCGATCGCCATCGGCGTCAAATTCGTCGACTGAACGGCGCCGAGCTGAACGTTCTGCAGCGATGACGTCATGAGACGGCGGCGACGCTCCGACGACGATGATGTCGTCGTTCGACCGCTGACCGCGACGACGCCACCACTGCTATTCGACGACGGTGGCTCGACGACGACGTTCGGCGGCGGCATGACGTCGACGGCGTCGCCGCCGCCGGACGTCGAGAACCGTCGTCGATCGTTTGCCGGCGGCGGCGATTTCAGCGTCGCCTGCAAGCAAGTGTCGCTAAAGTAGGCGTTCGGCGGCGGCGCCGTCGTTGACGTCGCCGGCGCGACGCTGGCGCCGAGTCGCATATCCTTCCAAACGGACTTCAACAGCGGCACGCCCAGCTCGGCGGCGTTGCTGATTAGCAAACGAGCTAATAATAGAATTCCGATGGCTTGCACAACTTCGTTTAAGCAGCCACCGGGATCGCACATTTCCTGTGCACAAAAAATTCGGCAAAATTCAGTTTTTGTTCAGACATATGACAATAAAGCGAGGCAGCGAGAAATTCGTTTGTCCATTGCGCAATTCCAAAATATTCTTTTGCTACAGTGCGTGCATTAAAAAGACTGAAAAATTGATTACTTGAACCGTTTCCTTGGTAATCGTTGAAATGTCTCTGAAATTTTTAAATTTTAATATTTTGTTGAAGACAAACGATATAGAAACATATCAATGAAATTCGGCAAGAAGCACCGAAAACTTTCCACTTATTTTATCTGTCCTTTAAGCTAAATTGTCTTGTTTACTAAATGAGGTTGGAGCGTCAGAAAATTTCGAGATTTATATCCTTTAAAGCCCAATTTCACACTTTTCTAAAGATAAGAAATGTAGAACATTTTACCTTGTGTATCTTAAAAATCGAATTTTAAATCTGTGGCTTGCCGATTTCATGTTGTTGTCTCATTGTTATGGAAACTGCGCAAAAAAAGAATTCTAAATGAGTCACGCGGGCCACGGCTCAGAGCTGTCATCTGTGGTTACGTTGTTTGATCACTATGTTTTACTATTACGCGTACAAAAGATAGGTCCCCGATTCTAAAAGAATGCCGAAAATTCTTGGTGGTTAATTGCAACGACTCTTCTTGATTTTGGATTCTGAAAATACGACTGCAATTCTTCTTCATCGGAACGGGCAACACGCAGCTGCAGGTACGTAACTGATGTTGGAGGGAGTAAGGGGGCTAGTCCCCACAAAATTATAAGACTATGCGTATGTTTTCACAGGTATCCCCAAGGAAAAAAGTTAAAATTCTTGAAGTGCGTTTGAAATATAGTCAAAGAGATTTCAACTCAGTTGACCAACTTTTGATTTTTAGGCGCTTTGCGCTAAGGTAAAATTTTTTTCTTCTACAGCGAACTGAGCTTGCGAAGATACATTTAAAAAATATCTTTGTTTTTGCCTATCTAGCTGTCGAAATATCGGGCTTCAAAAATTTCGTCACCTCCAAATTCAGAAGGCCAGCTAAGTGAGTGTCTCGGGCAGTTGGCGTCGTTCCGGAGGCCAGGCTGGGACTATCTTAGCTCACTGCAAACAGAAGCGGATTTAAGTAGCGCGGGGGCGGTCGCACCCCCGTAGACTTAGCATAGTTGGTGTAGAATGGATATGTAATTTGTAATGATTTTTGGCCATCGTTGATTGTAATTTCTCAAGTTTTTCGGCGCTTTGCGCCGGATAATACCAAGACATTTATTAACTTTCTTGTCGGCCTGGATGTAATGTTTTTGCCTAGATAGGTTTTTTCCACGATTCCTAAAACGATTTCCGAACATCAAACAGCTACATATTTTAACGTGAACAAATACAGAAAATCGAGCAGTAATTCAAGCCACTGATCTTTTTTCCCTCCTCAAAAAATCTGTCAAATTTTCGCACAAATTGACGGAAACTTTAATTTTTTTGAAAAACATTGCACCAAAACGATTTGAAATAAAAGTACACAACGTAAAACAGTGAAAAGCCGTTGAGGGTGGATTCTTTGATTTATTTTCGAATGCTTTAATAAAAGTTAGGATACCATCACCCTTGCGAAAATCCAGCTCCGCCACTGCGCCCCTGATTGCAACCAAAAATCGCGTATTTAGCTTTATTTGCTAACACTTCGCAGCTAGTGTCCTGAATGTGCGCTGAATGAAGTTTCGCAATAACACGACCATAGATCCACAGAATGGCTGATTGGGGGTAGGGGGTTCAGAGAAACTGAGGGGGTTAGCCGATCTAGGGGCGATTAAAAAATTGAGCTTTTTTGGGCCAAAATAACCTCTTAAAAGTACGTTATTCCTCGAAATCTGGTCAATTTATGCACTTTTGGAAAAAAATTCTTCAATTTTCGTCAACTTTCAACCTTTATTTTGCCCTAGTTTCCCCAGAAAATTTCCAATTTTTTTAATCCCGAGTTCAAACAAAACCCCCAACCCTCCACGTGCGTGTTTGAACACAACGACACTGCCGTTTAACTCGTCGAGTGGAACAAGGAATAAACGTTTGAGACACTTCCAAAATACATCGACCTCATAACATGCTCGAAATATGGAGATGAAATGATATTAACATAGTTATATTCACACATGGGCGTGGGGTGCAACCCCCAGAAGTTGAAATACCTTCCCCCACAAATCAAAATACCCCCCCTCCCAGAAAAAAAAATTTTTTTTGCTTTTTTAGCAATTTTTTGATGCCATTGGATAGAGCTTGGATGAGAAACGTCGAAAAATGGTGTTTTTTGCCATACAACCACTTTTGAGACCATTTTTTGACCTTTAAAAATTTTTTCACCCCCCCCCCCCAGAAATTTTTTCAACCCACAGAATTTCGGTGCTGCCCACCTATGGTTATATTTGGCTTAAACAAAGTGTAATAGCAAAATTTCAAAATTTTCAAAAATGTTTTTACGTCTGTCCTCACAAGTCTCATTTGCATACTCAGTCATCGATTTCGCTAAAATCTTGCGACAATGGATACAAAGTATGACTAGTCCGAGGGAACAGTCGGAAGGGGGTCTAAAATAGAGATTTTCGGGTCTAAATGACGTTAAAAACCCGCATAAATGCTAAAATAATGTTAAAACTTTATTAATCTAGAATTTCTGGTCAATTTCAAACAATTTTGAGGAAAAAATCTTTGTTTTTATAATTTCGTACCTTCATTTTACCACATTTGATTCGAAACATTTCTTCCTGATCCACACTCGGGTCTAGAAGACTAGGCAAGCGTGTAGGGAGTTTGGAACTAAGGACCCTCCTAATTGCCAGATTGGAAAAATGGCAAATATTTCAGGGAACATGAGGCGAAATAAAGACCATCAAAGAATGAAAATTGGAAAAATTTCTCCAAAAGTGCTTGGCATTGACCAGAAACTGTGTTATGATGACGTAGTTTTAACATTAATTTAAGATCTGTACTATTTTTTGAGGTCATTTTGGCCCAAAAAGTATACTAAATGAACCCCACCCAGGAAGGCTGACTTCTCTGGTCGACCATACTGCCCATCTATATGGTCTCTAGACACCCGAACCTCTAAGAGCACGTCCGCCCGCGATCATAGATGCACAGCATAGCCGATTTGGGGGGGGTGATCAGTCAGTCTGAGGAGGTCAAAAATTGAGCTTGTTCGGGCCTAAATGACCTAAAAAGGGGTATAAATGCTAAAATAGCTTCAAAACTACATTATTCCAATTCCACAGTTTCTGGCCGGTTTCAAGCACTTTTAAAGAAAATGTTCAATGTCGATCCATTTTCGGTCTTTTTTGCATCATTTTCCCTCGAATTCCTATACTTCGATTCTGGGAGTCTAGACCATACGTGAGCAGCAAGAAAATTCTGGGGGGTGCGAGATTTTTGAAGGTCAAGAAATGGCCTTAAAAATGGTGGTATGGCGATAAAAACACCATTTTTTGACGTTTCTCATCGAGCACTATCCATTGGCATCAAAAAATTGCGAAAAAAACGAAAAAAAATTTAAAAATTGAATTCTGGGGGTATTTTGATTTCTGGGGGGGTATTTTGGTTTCTCGGGGAAGGGGGTGCATACCCACAAACCCCACTCCCACGCCCAGTTGTGGTCTAGACCCCTCAAACCCAGCCGTGCGTTGACTGTGAAATCAATCGTAAAGTTGATGTCAAACTAAACGACAATCATTGACGTAAGAAAATTGCATTATTCGAAAATTAGTCGGCAAAAGGAAAATGTGAAAAAATATATTCATTTCCTCACTTGCAACCAACTCTGTTGACTAGGCACGGTCAAATTTCGTCCTCTGATCAAGGCCGCGTAAAAAATTGGAGCGAAATTGTTCAAAAGTTCGAAAATGAACACTTTCCATATGTAGCTGGAAATATAATCGTTTTGGGTCCTGGGGCATTCAAGCGTGGTGAGTCGATGGGCCGCTTTCTCGTATACATAACCTTAATTAATACGACGAATCGATAAAAGTCTATATTAATATTGCAAATCAACAGGCACGTAGCTGGCCGTCCTGTTTTAAGGGACCAACACCAATTTTGGGGGGACTAAGCTCTGAAAGGCCAAAAATAGCACAAAATAAGGCTTAAAAAGTCCTATTTTTCCAGATTTTTCTGAATTTTGGGGGTTCCGGAGCCCCTTCACCCCAGAGCTACGTGCCTGCAAATCAAGAAAAACGTTCGAAAAAGTCAAATCATCACGTTTTGTTAATAACCGAGTAAAAAATCTGATAAATTTTAAAAAAATTTCAGCCCACAATTTCTGGTCAATTTTAAAAGCTTGTGCAGGAAATTTTCAATTCTATACCGTTTTTAATCGTGATTTTGCTCTATTTTCCCAATTTTCTATTCTGTGGGTTTAGACCCCCCCGAATCTCCCTCAGCTTGCCTGATCACGAAGGGAAGGAACATCCGAAAGATATAAGGATTTAAAAATTTCGGTGCGAAAATTTAAAACGGTAATTAAAGCGGGCTTAAGTTGATTCTCGTCAATTTTTGGCTCGACTGTTGTCTAATTTTTCTTCTGAAAAATTCTTGTTTATGCCTTTTGGGAGCCTAGGTCTCAAATGGGCGTAAAAGGTCCAACCGAAATTCTGAAGACTCTCAGAATCGATTTTACGAAGAAACATTTGCTTTTTAACGATTTTTTATGTCAACAGATAGGGCTTAATGAGAAACGCCGAAAAATAATGTTTTTTTGCCCCGTCGCCAATTTTTTGACTTTTTGCACCTTCGAAAATTAACCCGACCCGATACAGACTACCCGTAATTTCGGTCCTGTCTCAATGTATGGCCCGAAAATTCCAAGGTTCCGAGGATAAAAAGCCTCAAGGTTTGGCGATAATCTGTGCCGGTGTCGTCAAAGAATAATAACAATAAAGATGATACGTAGAAAAAATAAATATAGGTAAAAAATAATAACAAGAAAAATACGAAAAATAAAGGGAAAAAAAACAATAAGCATAAAATCAAAATTTTAAATTCATTTTTAAAATGAAATTGATGAAAAAGTGCATCGAAGCGTCTGAAAAGATGAGAATCAAGCCCGATTCTTCCACCTAATGTCATAACGACGACAAAAGTGAGCACGTGAATGACCAAACTGGCCAATTCGAATTGCAATTTGAACCAAATGCCGCCGAACGCTTTGAACATGCCGTAGACTAAAATTCGAACCATAATCAAAGCTACGACCGAACCGATCACCAACGAAATAAGGAATAATAGCCCGGATAAACTGCCAAAAATCCACAACACCTTCCACGTCACCGAAATCGTGCCTTCGTTCGTACCGGGCTTATGCTTTGCCTCAAATTACACATCGAAATGGATTTAAAAAAATTAGCTTATAACTATAAATTTAAATTAAGTATTTCAAATAATAATTACCTTAAATTGAATTGGAATTGAAATATTTTAAATTATATATATATAATTAAATTAATGCATTGAATTTTTAAAGCTTAAATTAAAAATTAAAAAAGATATTAGCGCGGCTCAAAGCTACCTTTTAGTCTCAAAAACCTGAAGCTGTTCACAAAATTACCAATTTTGAATTTAAGGAATTTCTCTTTGAATATTAATAAACATTGCTAACCCTAATTTTTCTTTCAACAACGACGGTGGTTATATTAGATAAAGTGAAGAACGTTTGCGATTCTAACTTAAGACTATTGCCCCTTTAATCCCAATGCATAGAAAAAAGGGGCTTTTTTAAACTTTCGGAAAAAAACACAGTTTTGCAGCTAAGTTCTAATTTTGGCAAAAAAATAGTGAACTTTTCAATTTACGATCATTGTTCGGCTAAAAGAATCACGTAGAATAAAGATATTGCGATTACAAAGCTTTATCTTCAATTTTGAATCAAAATTGAAGATTAGAAAAGTAATAAATAAATGAATATAAAAATAAATAACGGACGAACAAATAATTGAAATAAGCAAATAAATAAATGAAATTTAAAAATCAAAATGGACTCACGTTGAATTATTGCTTATTGTTTTTTAATGTTTTTCTTTATTGTATTTTAAATATGAACGAATGAATGAAAATATTTTATTGTCAGAAGAACATGCACCAAAGGGTAAACATACAGGACGAAATAATTATTTTTTATTATTTATTATCATTTTAAATTATTGTTTTTTTTAATATTTAACTTATATTTTTTCTTAATGAGCGCTTTACTTTGAGCTCATATTCGAGTCTTATTCCTCCACCGTCGTGATCATCGTCGTCGTAGCCCGCGACGTCCCATTCGTAGGCCAATTGGGCCTCCTTACGGCGCCAAAGGACCGTAAAAATGGTCGCCCAAAGCAAAGTGAACACCGAAACTAGCACGTGTAAGCTGTGGTCGAACCTTGATCAAAATTTTAAAATTAAAAAAAGCCGAACCGTTTTCTTTATGCATATTTAATAGTATTCAATGATGAACAAATAAGTTGTTGATTTTAATGTGTGCAATCGCTTATTTTTAAATTTTGAATTCGCAAATCTTCAAATTAACTTCCTATGCTCTCATTATTTTAATCTTTCAAATTAATCCATCCGGCATGTTTTTTAAAATTTTGAATATTTTAAAGTTTCTGGTTTGAAGAAGCTCAAACTGATCCAGAGTTTATTGACAGATATTCGAAACATTTCGATTTGGGAAGGTTAAAATTCGTTCTCAGTATTCAAAAGCAGTGGCGGATCCAGGATTTTCGTCAGGGGGGTGGTACCCCTAAGGGGACGGAACCCTGACTTGGGCGGAAAAATTGGCCATTTTAACCCAAAAATCGCAAAAAATCGCTCAAAAATCCTTAATTTTGTGCACTATTTTGGGCCGATGGGGGGGGGGGCGGCCGCCTCCTCCGCCCCCCTAAATCCGCTCCTGTTCAAAAGCGTGTTTGCTATTTAGTTATTGACAAGCATTCGATTTCCTAATAAATTCCGTTTTATCTAAATTGTCTTTGAGTTTATTTAACAGTGATTAATGATGTATTCGTTGTTCGTTTCAATGTTTCAGAAGTTGAATAATAAATTCAATGATTTAGTTTAAAAAGTTAAATTTGACTCAGTATGTTTTTGAAATTTAACTTATTTCTAAATTT
Source organism: Mermis nigrescens (assembly GCA_036768485.1). Lineage (NCBI taxonomy): Eukaryota > Metazoa > Nematoda > Enoplea > Mermithida > Mermithidae > Mermis > Mermis nigrescens. The sequence goes on along the minus strand of JAVLUZ010000165.1, from coordinate 250,133 downwards.
ATAATTCGTAAATACTGATATCGATTCTGTATGTTCTCACAATTTAAAATATTACAAACTTTCGAATGAATTTATTCCGCTTTTTAAATTGAATTTTTCGAAGTCTTTTGCTTCAAAAATGCGAAACCTGATTTGGAATTTTTCGAAAATTTGTAATATTCAAAAAGATTCTCGATTTGGGAAAGTTTAAATTAATTCAGTATTAGTTTTAAATCAACTCGGTATTCATAATCGTGTTGACTAGTAAATTAATAAAAATTCGCTTCGCTATAAATTAGCTATGCTCTTCGGAAAAGGTACGTATTCTGATTGCTTCCTTGAACCGCGTTTTAACATATTGACAATATATGAATTAACGAAGAAAAATAAAGAAAAACATTGATAATAAACGTAAAAACTACGTTAATTGAAATTGAGTACAAACATAAAAACTATGTTAATTGGAATTAATTAATACCGATTAGCGAAGTCAAGCGAAGTTATTTTAATCAGGTTATTTCACAATTTTTTATAAGCCAGAAGTATGACTACAGCTCGCTCTGGTAAGCTGAACATAAGCCAAGGTTATTATATAAGAACTTAAAAAAATGTCAGCATGTGTTCCCCTTTCATCGTCTTTGTATTTACACATAATCAAAGGATTTTTCGGACGGTCGACACTCAATCAAGGGACTAATTAGGATTAAAAATAAAAAATCTATATTTTCGTCCGAAAATTTGGCTTACGGTTCGATAATCGTCTTTCAATTTTTTAGCTGACCGGAGTGAAGCCGATTCTTTCGACTTCATACAATGAGCGTTTTCTATTTTTCACAAGAAAATCCGCAATTTGAAATAATAATGGAATACACAAAAACATCTCAATTCCTAAAAAGCCTATTTACGACAAACGCTCAGATATAATCCTTGTAGATGAAAATATTAAATCTAGCAAAATACGTTGTTTTTGAATGATTTATATCTCTAAACCTACCCTGCGAAAATTTTCTAAGCCAAATGATTTGTTTCTAATATTTTTTCCCGCCTTTTTATCAGTTTTAGCCTTATTGAACATTAAAAATTTAATGCAGTATTGACTCATGAACAGATTTTTTCTACAAAATCAAGCTTTCGTTTTAAGTGAGAGAAATGTAAAAAAATAAATGAAATATAAAAATAAAAACTAAAAACAAACATAACTAGGCAGACGTCAGACAGAAGCATATTTTTTAGACTTTTTTTGACTTTTACACTTAATACGCGTTTAATAGAATAGATTCAGTATTAATCTAACCGAGGTAAATTTAACAAAATTACGTACTTCTCAATCACGAGCAATACGTCGGCGGCGGTTCAATTCTGGGGTACGGGTTCCAATAATTTTGAGAGGTCAAAAAATGCCAAAAAATTGGTGAAAGAGCAAAGACACCATTTTTGACTTTTCCGATCAAGTTCTATATTAATTGACATCGTCAAAAGAGTGAAAAACAAAATTGGGATTTCGGGGTTCCAGTCCAGATTATAGATGCATCGCAATGGCTAATCTGGGGGTCAGCCGATCCAGGGGGTGACAATTGAGTTTTTTAAGGCAAAAAGGGCCTCAAAAACTAGTACAAATGCTAAAATAGCATTAAAACTACGTTGTTCCAAAATTTTCGGTCAATTTTAAGCACCTTCAAAGAAAATGTTTATTTTCATCCATTTTCGGTCCTCATTTTGCGTCATTTTTACAAGAAAATTTCCCAATGTTTTCATTTTGGGGGTCTATCTACCCTAAGCCCTCACCATGTGCATGTTTGGTGCAGACCTCTCCCAAATTCCCCATGCTTAGGTGTGATCACGGATGCCAAAAAATAAAGAACTAAATTTTGCCTACTGATGGTCAGAGAATAAAAGAAAAAGAGAAAGAAAAAGATATGATAGGATTATCAATAATTAAACTCATAATTATTATAATAATATTTTGAAGAACCTATAATTCCATTCAGCACTTTCGCAACTAGAAGACAAAACCCATGGATCGCACATGGGCAAACGGCAAACAGGGCACATAATATGGGTGCCCGGAACCGAACTTGCATCACAAATTTCCCGTCTGACGTCATTTTCGGATAAGGAGAAAATTCCGTAAAAAAGACGCTAAACCGACGATGCTCGGCCAAATCAACATTTGGGTATAGAAACCCAGCCAGGCGAAGTAAAAACCAACCTTTGCGCATGATAAATAAATAGAATAAATTAAATTTAATGAAACAGATACGATAAATAAAAAAAATATGTGGGTTGAATAGTTTGGCAGGTCATTTTAGGTCAGTTTAGTGAATTTCATGCACTTTTAAAAACCTGTTCTGATATCATCGATTTTTGGCCTTTTTTGCCTTATAGGTCCCAAATATTTTTTACACTCTCAGCCCGGTCTTGGACGTCAGCCGGAAAGCTTCATTGAGCTGAAATTTCCTTTAAAATAAAAAATAGCGTGAGCACTTTCTTTCTATATTTTTTTCTGATCGATTTCGCGTACTTTTGCAGAGGAATTTTACTTTTAATTGTCTCTGGCTATAATTGAGAAAAATTACAATCTGCCTTATTAATGCGTACAATGACTAACGTAGCCAAAAACAAATTATGCTAATCCGCGTACATACAGCTTTTGAACTTACATTTCTCTGAGAACACAATGCGGCTTTTATTTGGTAAGTCGTCTCTTTCTTACTCGAATAATAACAGGAAGGAAGAAGGCTACATAAGAATATTAAAAAGCTAAAAATGCGTTCAATTATTTTAAGTCTAAAAAAATATTTTTTCATTTTTTTCAAATTAAAAATTTTTAGAATTAAAATTTTTATTTAATATCTAAGTTTTTAATTGAAGAAGAATGGCTCATTTTCAATTTCACTATTCAATTATTTATGCAATGCTCAATAGAGCGGTCGGTCACCTTTTCACCGAAATAGGCACGAATTAAGTTGAGCGGTTGCGGTTGAAAGGCGCGATTAAAATTAGCCCAAACGTAGCGCAATATTTGCCGTCGGCTCCAGTTCGCCGTCGCAGTTTCGAACGCCGAGCCACCGGAGCCGGTCCGGCCAGGCGTCCGGTCCGGCGCCGGACTGCCGGACGACGGTGGAGATTTTTTCGTCAGCCGGACGTCCACGCCGCCGTCGTGCGGAGGATAAGCGGCCGAATAGACCCCGGTTTTCAGTAGCCATTGCAGGCCCCTCTTATGACTGTCTCCTGGATCGCATTTTGTCTAGAAATACCGATTAGTCAACATTATGTTTTATTCAACATTATTTTATTTTAGCTTTGCTTTATTTATTTATACATCTTATTTTTTCAGTGGTTATTGCAAATTATTTTTATGACCGTCTCCGGATTAGAACTTCATCTAAATGCTCGATCGTACCACTTTACTTTGTACTTTTCTTTATTTCGAAGTTATTTTGTCTATCAGTGGTTTTGCATTATTTAATATTTAATATTTTGTATTCAAAAAGCGCGTGTTTGCATTATTTTGTATTTGAAACTTACTTTATCTTAACTTTTTATTTGAAATTTTCATGTCGTTTATTCATTTTATTTTTGAAACTCTACTCAATTTACTTTACCTTTTATACGGAATTATTTATTAAAACACTATTTAATTACTTTGCTTTCTATTTAAAACAATTCTATTTCAAGCTTATTTATTTTATTTATTTATTTTATTTATTATATTCTATTCTTTCGGTAGTCATTGAAGGCTATTTTGATACTATTTGTGAAATCGTAATCCATCTAGCAATTTTGCTTAATTATAGCTTACTTCTTATTTTCCTTTATTGTTCATTATTTTGTTTATCGAATTCTGATGTACGTTATTTAATTATTTTATAGTCAAATTTCTTATAATTTTATTACTTTTATTATTCGCTTTTTCATTTTTAATTTTTATTATGCAATTGTTTATCTTATTATTTATTGCTTATATCGGAATTTTATAAATGTTTGTATTATTTTTATTATTTTATATTTAAGACGTACCTTATTTTTACTTTTTATTCGAAATTTTTTATACTTTTGTATTATTCGTTCTGGTATTAAAATTACAATTTTATATTTTAATTGGATGCTTTTGTATTATTTTTATTATTTCACATTTGGAATTGATTATACATTAAAAATTCATATTAATTCGCATTATTCATTGTACTTTTTGCATTGTATTCATACTTTACCATTCTTTACTTCTTCGGTATGCGATTTTCAGGTATTACGCTAATATTTAGAGACCACAATATTACCGTGTCAACTTTTCATAAAAATAAGCCAAAAAAATGACTTGCAAGTTAAAATGGCGTAAAAAATAAATTCTTAATTTATATTCTATCGTTATTTGCGCGTAAAACCCATTCTTCCGACATTTTATGATTCTAATGAGCTGAAATCATGAGAAATGATAGTAAACCATTTTCAAAATTTTTGAAAATCCGGGTGCGAAATGCTACTACAATTTTATTACGCTTCACTTATGTGCGAAAATCCACTACGAAAGGCCAGAAAACTCGGAAATGTCATACGTAGCATAACTAAAATCGTTGCATCGTACTTCACTTGTAGCAAAATATAAAAAATTCGCTGAAAGTTTTCAGACTTTTCGCTGAAACACTAAAAGCCTTGTTAATTTACTGTATATGTCCCCAAAAAACTTCGTCACGCGCAAAAAGTGTATAAATTTCAGCGTTGATAACACAGGGTTTCAATTCCATGCCGTCGGTAAAGTCAAATAAATTTTATCAATTAGTAATATTCGGCACAATACGTAAGCAACAAAAAAGTCAATCTTTCGACGAAGGAGAACATAGGAGAAAGAGCAAGGGAAAAGAAACACAAATAAATGAATTTACAACGGCTTGGGGCAATAGGGACTGACGATTCTAGCGCTCAATAGGAATTCATCATTATGACAGAAACGAAAATAAAAAAGAGAAGAGAAATGGAAATGAGAGTAATTAAAAGATGAAACATGCTGTTAATAAATGGTTTCGAACATAAGTGTTACGGGTACGAAATTTTAGGTGAGGGTCTTTGGCCATTTTTCGGGGGAAGAAGGGTAAATGAGCTCAAATTTTCGGTAAAAAATGGCAAAAAACGCAAATCTAAGCCAAAATTCGTGGGGTAAAAGTTCCTGTGACTTCTGGTTGGGATGGGTGAGGGGCGACAAACTTTGGGCGAGTGGAGTATTCCCCATCCCCTAATTGCATGTATTACTTAGAGCAGGGCCGTATTTAATGGGCGGGGGCGGCCAGCCCCCCTCTTGGCCGGGAAAAATTTCTTGCAAGGTAAGATACTGCATGAAAAGATGGAAAAATAGACTATCTTTAACGAAAAATCTTCGAATTTTGGGCGCTTCGCGTAAAATTTGAAGTATTTTCTATAAATTTGGCCCAAGCGCAACCGAAAATGGCACTTTTTTATAGCTTTTTACGTGAAAAAAGTTTTCTCGAAAAGGTTCAAATTTTTATTATCTTAATGGATAGAATAGCATGTTGAAAAACGTCAAAAAATGCGGTTTTTGCGAGCTATTCCAACGAATTTTTCGAGATATAGACCAATTTATGTTGGATCTCCCCTCCCTTGGCCGAATCCTAGATAAAGGGCCTGGTCGAGTAATCCTGACAAGCTTTTTCCTGCGATACTCTGAATCTTCAACTTCATACTTGTTGCAATATTTCGTACGCTATCCTGATGCGCTGAGCCTCTTCAATGGCCGGTTCAAAGTTCGAGCCACCGGAATGCGTGTCCGTCAATCCATTGCAGACTACTTTGGCCCAAGTGGGTTTTTTAGGGGCGCATGCGCTTATCGGTGGAGAAACCGAATCGACCAATCGTTGCTCGGCCGCATTGAGACTAAACCACGAGTTCACGCGATCCAAAAGACGATTTATCATTGGTCGGTTATTGGCGTAGGACAACCTAGCCGGCTCAAATCCGATTCGGCCCCGTTCGGTCAACGCCTCATGATTGGTCACCCGTCCGCCAATCGCTTGATCGCTTGCTCCATGATTAGTCATCAGCCGACCAATCGCATCATCGCTTCGCATTCCATTATTGTACGTTCTATTAGCGGAACTTTTTCCTACTGTAAAAGCATCGACGTAATTTTGTTCAGTTAAGTCGACTTTGTCGCCAGAAAAATTTGGCAAGATAATATTTTGCGACAACTTTCGCCACGACGCCTTGGCAGCCAATTTTTTTCGAAGCACGTGATTGGGCACGTGAATTTTGACGAATTTTAATTGGTTGCACGTCGACGGTGAGTCGTCGGCGCGCGAGCCGGGTGAGGTTGCGTGGGAGGCGATCAAGGGAGAAAATGGGGCGCTCTGAAGCGCGCTTTGGGACACCAATCCGTCCAGCTCCAGCACCAATCCTTGTCTGAGCAGGTTTTGCTCGAAAAACGCCCGTTGAGACGCGCCTGTTATACGGAAGATTTAAAAAATAAGAAGGCCGAAAAAGGGAAATGAAAAATTCGCATAAAATAATCAGTAATGAACGATTTACCGATCGATAGCAGATTTAAAAAATATAAATTACGTCCGAGAGCAGGGTTGTCGTATTGTATTTTTGAAAATAAAATTGGAAAATATCCTAAATCTACACGAGACGCCGTAAACCTGATGTTTAGGCGAGCAAGGTAATAGCTAAAATTGGTTTTGAAGTTTCGAATTTTATTCATGGAAAAAACAGTCCATGACAGTTCTTTACTGAGCGGATTTACGTCAAAGTTTCTTTAAGTCATCAAAAAATTGCATTTCAAGAACACAGTTCAAAAATATTTCTGGATATTAGCCCACATAAGAGTTTAAAAAATCTAGATCTTTTCCGCCGCAAACGAAAATTCAATTTTATGCATAAAAATGCTTCCAGATAAGCAAAAAGTCGACGAATGCCCTTAATTAGTAACATGGCGTGAAGCGCTAGGAAAGTAATATTAGGTGACCAGAAAAATTCTTCCAATTTTTGTCAACTACCTAAAGCCGAGAGGGTGTTAGGTAGCTTATCTCCACCTTGGTAATTGTGCACCCTATGTCAGATTTTAAAGTTTTTTAAAATTAATGGTATACACGATGGTGGAGACAAACAACTGCACTTTAGCGTGGGGGTTTAGGGAGGGTATTCTCCCCTCCCACAAGGCCGAATACCCCTCCCCAGAAACCAAAATACTCCCCAGAATTCAATTTTTGAATTTTTTTGGTTTTTAGCCATTTTTTGATGCTAATGGATAGCGCTCGATGAAAAACGTTTAAAAATGGTGTTTTTCCTCCATACCACCATTTTTAAGGTCATTTTTTGACTTCTGAAAATTTTATCTCAGGCTTAGTCCATGCGCTGCGCATAACTAAGCGTAAGCCTACAGAATGGTTATGAACAACCAAGGTTAATACGTGGGCAGCTAGAAAATTCTGGGGGGTGCAAGATTTTCCAAAGGTCAAAAAATTGCCTTACAAATGGTGGTGTGGCGGAAAAACACAATTCTTCGACGTTTCTCATCAAGCACTATCCATTTGCATTAAAAAATTGCGAAAAAAACGAAAAAAATTTAAAAAATTGAATTCTGGGGGTATTCTGATTTCTGGGGGTATTTTGGTTTCTCGGGGGGTGCATACCCCCAAACCCCCAAACCCCCCTCCCACTCCCAGTTGTGCCAAGGACTGTTGTTAGCAGTTGTTGAGGCTTATGGGCTTAGTAACGTGCTTCACATTGGTGCCAGCGCATGAGCTAAGTGTGAAAAATGGGCGAAAATTGCAGAGCGAGCTAAGCGAGCGAGCAATTCTTGCCCATTTATGCTTCAGGCTTAGCCCATGTTTGCACCAATCTGAAGCCTCATGCGGTGTTCAGGAGGGGTTGCAAAAAAGGCAATTGAGCCAGCAGCAATTTTTGTGTCAGCAGTTTAGATGAGTGTATCAGTAGTTCCATCCAATAGGCAAAGATTTGTTTGTTGAAAATGACCATGATATTTGTCATCAGCATATTAAATATGACTACAATTGATGATTTTTGCAGAAAAAACATTTTTCAAGGATATGTTTTTCGAAGGTGGAGATTAGCAAGTCTGCCGAGAGATTACCGGAAAATGTCGTCGAACAATTGATCGCCAAACACAGTGGGAAAAATATTTTGCGACTAAAAAAGCTAAAATTAATAAAACGTATAAGCAAAACACACGTAAATTTTGTGCTGTTGATGAGAACTGTCCACTCGCGCTCTAGAACAAGCTGATTGCCTTCAGACGCTATAAATCCACAAAAATTTTCAATATTTAATTCTTACGGTTTTTTGATTCTGGGGCGATGCAGCTAGACCCCACAGATCCTATGGAGACCTTCTGCAATCGTGCGCCCCAATCCTCGCGCCCATATGTGTTAACTATCACAATATTTAATCTCAAAATTGTCAAGCGCTTCACGCCATATACTGCCTTTTTGATATATTTCGTTCACTTTACTACAATATTTTTTAAAGCTGCTATTGTTCATGCTTTTATGTTAAAAAGAACGAGTTCCGTTTAAAACGTAAAAAAACAGTGTTTTTAACACGTACTCTATGCTATTCAAGCTAGAGGAACACATTTTTTTAAATTTTTTGGGGCTGACCTCCACCCAGGTTGTACGCGTCATCATCATATGTGGGCAGCAAGAAAATTATGGGGGTCAGAGGCGTAGCCAGGATCTTGGTTCGGGGGGGCATAAACAAAAAATTTTTAAGACTACTTTTGCATTGAATACCAGTAATGTTATGTATAGTAAAACTGAGTTTTTCGACTTTTAGTAGTTTAGCCTAGCTAATTTATGGGTTTTTGACTATCAAAAATACAAAAAGTGTGAAGTGGCGCTAAGCGCCGAAAATTTTGGAATTTCTACCGTTTTTATGTAGAATTTACGGCCTTTCTATTGACAATTAGTTCGGAAATCATAAGTGGCGCAAAGTGCCAAGAAAGTTAGTCATTTTTTATCGCTCTTAATTTTGTAGCTCTGTGAATAGTAATGTCTGACAGAGCAGAAAATTATCAAATTTGTACAAAACACTTTTGACAGTTCAAGCTTCTAACGAGAAAACTGCGAATTACAAACGTTGTCTGAAGATATTTTGAGTAATTCAGGCGCTTAAACGCAATGCTAGAGCTTTACAAAAAGAAAGAACAGTAACCGGTGGCGCTATGCGCCGGAAAATTTTGACGTTTTCGCACTTTAAACTCAATTTATACCGCTTAAATCATACAAAACAGACAAATTAATGCCGGCGCGAAACGCCGGAAATTTTTAGAAAATTCCTAACCCTTTTACCTGGCTTGTTCTCCCTAAAATCTCGTTGCACATGTACAACGAGATTTTACGGCTGCGGGGGTCTGGGGTAGCGCGCTCAAGCATTCCCAGCGAGATAAGGGGCTGAGTCCCGGAAAATTAAAAAAAGCATTTTAATATCAAATTGTAATGGTAAAATTTTCGCAAAATCGGCCGAATCTCGGTTCTGAAACAAGCCCAAAAACACTTGAAATCAATGAACTCCTATTATGCACAAAACGTCTGAGCTGGAATGCGTTTTTTGACCTCTGCTAATTACATAGCGCAGAAACGGGTCGCTGCCAATAAGATATAGAAAAATAATTTTGTTCTTACCGTTTTCAGGCCCATTTGTGGCCTTCTTATTAACAAGATGCTATTCAGAAAACAGAAAATGCGCAAAAACATAAGAAAATTCGGCCATTCCTTTCATTTAAAATAGGATTATATGTCCTTATAAAGAAAGACAAATAAAGCAAAGAATAGACAAAGTAGTACACGAAAGACAAACAAAGCAGAGAATAGACAAACTGGTACACAATCATTTTCGCACTTTTGCTATTATGCTCAACAAGCATGCGCAATTTCATTTAACGAACAAATAGTGCATTAAATTACGAAAGTGATGTGAAGTGCTGGATTATTTTAGCTGATTAAAGGTTTTAAATTCATTGGATCTATATGACAATGAATAATAATGACTCGGCGCGAAGCGCCAGAAAATTTTGACGTTTTTGCCTTTTTGAACTCAGTTTTCTGGACACACATTATTGCGACAAAAAAATCAACAATATTTCTGAAAAATTTCGGGGGAGGGGAATGTGCCCTCAATGCCCCCCCGGCTACGCCTATGGGGGAGTTCAAGATTTTTCAAAGGTCGAAAAATGGTCTTAACAATGGTGGTATTGCGTAAAAACACCATTTTTCGACGTTTCTCATCAATCACTATCCATTGGCATCAAAAAATTGCGAAAAAAACGAAAAAAAATTTCAAAAATTGAATTCTGGGGGGGGGGGGTATTTTGATTTCTGGGAGGGGTATTTCGGTTTTTCGGGGGTTGCATACCCCCCACGCCCAGGTGTGGTCATCATACTCGGCGTTTCTTGACCATTCGTCTCGTATACGAGTACATAATCGACTTGACGCCGGCCGTCGTTGAGGCGCGCCTTGCTCGGCGTCCGGTTTAACGCCAGACAGGTCGGTTTTTTGACGAGGGTTCCGGTGCCAGATCCGGGACAGGTTCTAGCGCCGGATCCGGCGCCGCACGATTCCAACGACGGCACGGCGCGGTGCGTTACGCGGTTCGCCGACGGATCGGCCAAATCCGTTATTAATCCGTTGGGCAAATCCTGTCTCGAACCGACGTACATGACGAATCGGCGAATATAAAATGATTAATACTTCCTATTTTTGGCATAACGACCCTATGGCGATTAATTATGCAGATTCAGTCCCAACGTCGGCCAATCAAAAACCTCGTCGTCGTTTATCGTTAGTCTGAGTTTTCATCATTTTAATGCGAACGATGGTAAATATAAATATAAATTCCGTGCGAATCGATCGACGACGATTCGAGACGGCTAAATAAAATGGTTTATAACGAACTATTCGAGATCTGTAAAAAATAATATTGAATAGCGCTGGATGGCCTAATGAAATTACTGACGTTTTACCTTCCAGCAAATAAATTTCATCGTGGTTCTCTTGGCGTTTTGCGATCGCCAAGGGAAAAATTCCAAGAAAAAATTTTGATTTGATTTTATTTTCTCATTTCTTTCCCGATTGTTATTCGGTGGAAATTTTTTCCGTCAAAACGCCTTTTATATATTTGGAAAAAATGCTGAAAGAGTCTATATAACGGCTCGATATAAAGGATGGGGCCTATATGTGGCATGTGGATATAATTAAGATCAAAATTGAAATGCAGATTATAGGACCAACACTAAGACAAGGGCGTAGCCAGGAAGGGGGCACAGGGGGCACATGCCACCATACGTGGGCAGCACCAAATTCTGGGGGGGGGTGCAAGATTTTTTGAAGGTCGAAAAATGGCCTTAAAAATGGTGGTATGGCGACAAAAACACCATTTTTCAACGTTTCTCATCGAGCACTATCCATTGGCATCAAAAAATTGCGAAAAAAACAGAAAAAATTTCAAAAATTGAATTCTGTGGGGATATTTTGGTTTCTGGGCGGGGGTATTTTGCTTTCTCGGGGGGGGGTGCATACCCCCGACCCCCTACGCCCAGGTGTGCATGCCACCCTCTGAAATTTTTCAGATATTTTGTTGACTTTTCTGGTGCAAAAACTGTGTTCAGAAAATGATTTCGAAAAGGCAAAAAACGTTATTAATATTTATTGTTATATAAATTCAATGAGTTTAGAAGCTTGAATCAGCTAAAATAATCCAGCGCTTCATATCACTTTAGTGATTTAATGAATTATGTGTGCGTTGAATGAAACTGCGCATGCTTGTTGAGCATAATAGTAAAAGTGCGGAAAGGATTGCGTACCAGTCAGCCTTTTCTCGTTTGTCTCCCTTTACGAGGACACATAATTCTATAGAAGGAATGGCACGATTTTCTTGTGTGTTTTGCGCATTTTCTGCTTCCTGAACTACTGTTAATGAGAAGGCTAAAATAGGCTTGAAAACGGTAAGAACAAATTTTCCTTGATTATACGAGTATGTACAGCTTTTTATCTTATTGGAAGCGACCCAGCTAGTTAGCAGAGGTCGAAAAACGCATTTCAGCTCGAGATTTTGCGCAATATAGGAGTTGATCAATTAGAACTCTTTTTTAAACTTAATTTAGAACCAAGATTTGGCCGATTTGCGAATATTTGAACGTTAAAATTATTATTAAAGTGTTTTTTTTTACAAAATTTTCCGGGGTTCTCTCTCCGGATCCGCTGGGGGAGGGCGCTTGAACTCGCCACCCTAGCCCTCGCGGCCGCAAAATCTCGTATGCATAAAACAAAGATTTTTGGGAACACAAAAAAATGTAAAAGGGTTTGGAATTTTTGAAAAATTTCCGGCGCTTCGCGCCGGAATTAGGTTGCCATCAGAGCCTAAACTTATGGCATTATGTCAAAATTGCTTTTTGCAAATTTGATAATTTTCTGCTATGTCAGACTATCAGTATTCACAGAGCTGCAAAATGTTAAAGGCGGTGAAAAATGACTAATTTTCTATGTGCATTGAGCCACTTATGATTTACGAACTCTTTGCCAATAAAAAGGCCGTAAATTTTACATGAAAAAGGGTAAAAATATCAAAAATTTCGTTTTATTTTTGATCGCCAGAAACCTATAAATCAGCTAGGTTATACCTTTTAAGGTAGAAAAGCTCAGTTTTACTATACATAATGTGCTACTGTACCATATCATAGCATTAAATGTAATAGTAGTCGCTAAAAATTTTCGTGTGTGCCCCCCAAACCAAAATCCTGGCTACACCTCTCCTCTGCGCTAAGATAATACGATAGAGATGAAGACTAAAATGAAGATAACAAGGAGATTGAAATTCGTACGTTAAAAATAGGGTGGCCCGAAAAATACAATAACTCTGACCACATATGGGCTTGGGAACACACACGGGCGTGGAGGGTGAGGAGGGTTGTACCCGCGCATGGGCTTAGGCAGGGGTTTGGGGGTTTACCCCCAGAAGTTTGACCCCCAGAGTATTGTAGACCCACACGAAAATCCTATTTTTTGTAACATTTTTGGCAATTTTACCCATCCTGACCTCCTCCAGAATATTCTTGCTGCTCACGTATGGTTGTACCCCCCAGAATCCGGTAGACCCCCAAAACGTTGATAGAACCCAGAGTTGAATTGTCGACATGCTTTTTTGTGATTTTTACCAGTTTTACATACACCACGCAGACCCCCAGAATTTAATCGCTGCCCATTCATGCTTAGGAGTACCCCTGCATCTTCGAATTGAATTTCTCCAATTTTTTAAAAGTTTTTCCTCAATTGGAGTGTAACATGTTGAGAAATTCACAATACTTAACTAAAAGAAATAATGAAACTAACAACGCTGCGTTCGGGAACAAAAAGCCACGTAGTAAAGACGTTTTTGTGGTCATTTTAACAAACAATTTCAGAATTATGTTTTAAGCATAGATTTACCAATCAACATTACTAATTGAAACATTTTTTGTTGCAAGTTGTCAATCCATAAGGATAGCCGGAGTATGGGAAATTTCGCCTAATTTCTCATATTCGAGATTTCAACAATACGGATTAAGAATAAAATTAATAAACGGTTTAAAAATAAAACTGATTAGAAACGACGAAAAACTATGATTTCTTTACGCAGCATCATTTTTTTCAAATTTAAAACATGCAAATCCTTCACACCATCAGATGCTTGCCCGAAAAACGATGATCCGGACAAATATCAAATTCAATCAGAGCAAGTTATGAAAGTGTAGAGCTGAAGTCGAGATTTTCCAAGACGTAATCATAAATGACAAGATACTAGAAAATTTTAATTTCTAACTTTTGCTAAGAGACGGAGAAATTCGCATTAGGCTCGTCTGTGGTTAAACATAATTTATGCAAATTAAGTATTGATTGATCGTCGTCCGACCATGACTTTTATCAGCTTATCATACTACATTGAACCAGAATCATATGATTCATAATCGAATAAATTCTCGAATCCCAATCTGCTACATAGGGCTTATTCTATTAATAAAAGATGCCATTGCCCATCATTATACAGGTCTTACATAAAATTTATAAATAACAGGAGTCAAGGTGACGAACATGTTGCTTCTAATACGTATTTTACACGCTTTTTACTGTACCGGAGAAACTATTTCATATAAATATGAATAGAAAAAACTTATAGTCTTAACGACCCGGCGGATGTATTTAGGTACGTGCATGGATCAATTAATAACAGAGGCGAATAAATTTGCATATTACGTGCCATTGTTATAAACCGAAACAACCCAATGCATAAGCGCGCATCACGTGACGTCTTCTTGATGAGTGATGTGTGCAAAAAACTTGTGGGCTTGCTGGGTATGGGGAATGGTTTGGACCCCACGAATAGGAATCACTTCCGCAGACCCCCTCTAAGAAATGGAATTTTTTTGGGTTTTTTATTGATTTTACCCACCAGACCCCAGAGTTCGCTTGTTGATCATGTTGATTGCATACACTACACTTAAGGAAACCCTCAATATCGGCCAGGCCCGATATACCTATTTTCGCCAATACGATCCATTGTCTTGAGAGTTCTTGATTTTTGAACTTTTCGAAACCTAGTTTCCGGTTTGGCGCCTAAGCCTAACTAATTTTTGATTTTCAATTTTGATTTTGTTTTTTATCGTTCCACCACAAGGGCAGGGACGTAATCTGATATTTTCATGCGCAATATCAGCTTTGTGACAAGATGACCTTTGAAAGACTGGCATTCAATATAAGTACGCATTCACACCATTCGCATGTGTCAGAAATCAAAACAAATAGTTCAAAAAATTGATTATTCTATAAAAAACAATATAATAACTATTAATATTACTTTATTGATTATAATAACAATTAATATGGTGATAATAATAATTTAAGTAATAAGTCAAACACAGCAGGGCAATTGTATATAAGGAATGGGAAAATTGCCAAAAGTCAATTATTGATCAATTGTTCGAATTCCAGGACTTTGCCTATTATATCCTGTGCTTATTACGCATCTTTTACGGTTCTGCACAGATATTCATAAATATTTGTATTTGATTGAATGAACGAGAAAATAGAAGGACAGAATTGTTGGTTACGAAATAAAGCGTGCAAAATAACATAATTCCACTTGCCCGAAGATTCAATATTGGATGCTCTATGCCCGGGGGGCGCATTAATTATTTTTTGGCTCACGAAAAAGTACGTAATTGCTTAGTTCAGACTGTAATCGATGAGGCGGAAGCATCGTATTGGGCAAAAAAAGAAATTCAATTGTCTGACCCGAGCCCGGAAATGCAGTCTTCTTATAATGATAATAAGCGAAAAATTCGTACGCTTCTTCATTCAATATAAAGTCAATTGACTTTTTCTAAAAATATCGCTCAATTTGTCAAGCGCACACGACTAAGCGAAAATTAAATACGCCTATATATGCAAATTTAAGAATACGAATGAGGATGGTCGCCATATTCTCATCACATATCAACTGACTTCAATGGGGATGCTAAATAATAGGAAGCCATCCGTAAAAGACAATGAAAAAAGGAAGAGAAAAAGGGAAGACAGATAAGCAAGGATAGAAAAAATAACGAAATTTAAACGGAGAAAATATTTTCGAAAAAATGAATACAATAAAATAAAAAATGAGTGCCACAAATACAAAAAAAGGGTATGAAGAAAAGAAAAAGACGCGAGAAACAGCACAAATAGCTAATTACATTATAGGAAATTACAGTTCAAATAAAGCAGCGCAATGAAGTAGGCTGGAGTAAAACCAGTGAAAAAAGTACACAAAAATGGATTAAAAAAATATCAAAGTGAAACGGGCCATCGAAAAAGACCCCGAGTTGAGCACTAGATGAGTTTTATTTTAATTAGGTTACGGTAGAAATGGCGGATGAGAGGAAGGGTAGGCAGTGGCGGATCTAGGATTTTCCTAAGGGGGGGGGGGGGCGGTACCCCTAAGGGGGGGGGCGGAAACCTGACTTGGGCGGAAAAATTAGCCGTTTTGACCCGAAAATCGCTAAAAATCGCTCAAAAATGCTTAATTTTACGCAATATTTTTTGCCAATGGGGGAAGGCGGCCGCACCCCCGCCCCCTAAATATGCCCCTGAGGGTAGGGTTTCCGTATAGTGGGCGAAGTGGGGCGCATTCAAGGGGGCGAGTTGGATTGTATTACCCTCTCTAACCATCTCAATAAAATAAACGGAAATAAGAGAAAGGTACGGTTAAAAATGATAACAAATACACGAATCATAAAATAAATCCTCGCCATTGATGTAATAAATGAAAACAATAGCAGTGCCGAAGTACGGCGGGTCGAAAAAAGATATTCAAAGGCAAGAAGGGCTAACCATTTGGTGGTAGGACAAAAGCACAGTTTTTCCGGTGTTATCGTTAAGCTCGATCCATTGGCGTATAAGTTTGCAAAAACATAAATTTTCATAGTTAAATTTTGGGATGTACGATTTTTTTAGAATTTAAGGGGTCTAAACACTCCTTAGCCAACAAACAATTGTGTGGACAAGGACCAAAAAGAAAAAAGAGTATATTAAAACGAAAAAGTTGAATTCAAATTTTGTCAAAAAGATAAATAAAATTTGATGACAGCGATAGCTCAAAGAAAGCTTAATGCGTAAATTAGCTGATCTTTCGGGCTATTTATGATTTTTTCTTGCATAACGCACAAGCGGTCAATAACCTAAATTCTAGATTCGAGATCAGTATCTTTAAATGATTCGAGAAAGACTTTTTGGGACCGTTTTTTTAAATGTAAAAAGATTTTTCGAGCAGGCAAAAAGTGTAAAAAGGTCTGAAGTTTCCAAAAATTTTCGGCGCGACAAAAATTACATCGTACGAGCCATGAATTCGAAGTGCCGCCGAAATTTGACGTATAAATAAACCGTACGCCAATCAATTTTGGCAAGATTTCAGGTGCTGCGATAGTAAAAAAAGTCGCATTTTTCAAAAACTCGTGTTAAGACTATCAATAAATATTTCATTCCCCCTCAAACACACAAAAGTATTATTCATTTTTAAAGACATAACCAATGCTTCCAAGTGCTTTTTGCCTTCGTCTCACACGATGATTATTCGTCGAAACAGCGTAAAAGATGGAGAATAAATTAAGCAGCCCAGCAGCAGACGCGTTCCTTCCTGCTGCTGCTTAATTAAGCTCGGCAAAAAGAGGAAGCATGCAAGAACTTCCGAGTTGCACCTGCTGAGAGCCTTCCACATCATTTTGAAATTATAATTTTCGTCAGAAATTAGAAAAAAGATACGTAGGTCTTCTTCGTTAATAGCTATAATACGCAAACAATGCGAAAGGTCGTTAAGAACGTTATATTCTATGCTAATTCGGCCTTAAAGTAAAAATTAAGCGATATTTCGATCAAATCGATACATAAGTCAAATAATGAGTGGGTATAAACAGCGGCTTTTACGATAATGATTTTGTTGAAATATACAGTAGACTCCTGGAAAATTTAAATAAATTAAAATATAGAGTGCAAAATAGAGAGATGTAATGAAGTTTTTAAAGTATAAATATACCGGCAAATTTTTGGATTTTTGAATTTTTTGAATTCCTGTAATTTAAAATCTTAAGTTTTAAAAAACCAGATTTTTTAATCGGAACCAGACATGCGCATGGAGGTCGGAATCTGCGCATTCCAAAATGAGAAAATGGAATACTTTCTGGACAAAATAAGGCAAAAGGGAGGCGAAATATAGATAAAAATCAATGATGTTCTGCAGAATTGCTCGAAGATGATCAGAAATTGTGGACTAACATAGTGATACAATATGGCAGTTTTTGAGAGCATTTTAGATCAACTGGCCCCAGATTAGCGATTCTGTGCATCTATGGCCGTTATCAGATTTTCATAGCATAGTAGACATTACGAATATCGCAAAAATATAGTTATTCAAATATTAATAATATAGAATAATCCTTTACGAATGTACGCAATTATTATCCGAGAATATTTATTGTTACAACTTTTTTGCAAGTTAAGCTGGTTTCAACGTCAATTTGAATATAATGGTTCTTTTTTATTCGTTTTATGACCGGAATTTTTAATGGCCTGCATACTGATAACAACAAAACAGTTGCTGAGCTCGATTATCATAAAATGGATTCGCAACCGTTATGAATCATCTTCCCAAAGTTCAATCCGACAACAACGATGTGGAACTTTAATCTAATTTTATCGCTCTCTTACTATGTAATTTTAGAAAAATATGACATTTTGTGTATGAATTCAAAATTAGGAACATTTACATTTCGGGTAAAAATATTTGTATAAATTATTCATATATTCGCGTTATTGAAACTATAAATACCTGCTGATGTTATCACCTACAGCTGTCATTCGCTACTCGGTTTTAGTAAAATAAAATTATCAATTTATTCTGCGTTGCCTTCCCGAACCGAAGAAAACGGCAAGAAGATAGAGCTTAGCGATACAAAATTAAATCAGCGACAGAGGTCTGGGGTTCTGCAGCTGGAAAACTAACAGTATGACGTCCCTATCGAGCTGAGGAAATATTGAAAAGTAGTTTTATTGTGAAAATGAAGGAAATAATGCACTCACAGTTCCGTAATCGATTTTTGTTAAATGTTTCGTTTGCCTGGATCCCTGATTTGGCCTCAATTTCCCAAAAAATTTTTCCATCCCTTCCTCACCTAGCTAGCAGTCTAGTCCTCAAAACTCTTCAAGTAAAAAGTATTGATTTGAATTAAAAATTAAATAATTTCTCAATTTTAAGCCGCGAGAAATTCCTGGCAAATTTATATATGGCGAATTTCTCCATGGCGACCACAAATGTCACTACTTCTTACTTGCATGCACTAAATAAAGCGAAATATCCACAAGACATTTATTTTCGTTTCGCGTTTAGCAGAAAATTTCAATAAGCCATATTAGCATATTCAAAACTTTTCAATATACGGAAGTTTCGAACAACGAAAATGAACATTCCTAGAACAATAAAAGCGAAATGAGCTTTAAATTGAGTCGATTTTTCCTTCATAAATTACGCGTATCAAACTATTGGTACTCATTCAAAAGTTTTTGACAAAAAAGTTTTTATGCAAAGTTTTTTCCGCGCAATAAATCACTACTTCAAAGCTCCATCTAAACACATCAATTTAAAATAAGTAAATAATAAAAGCCCATTAGCAGAAGAGCGTCTTATTCTGAATCGAAACTATAAGAAGCAATTTAAGCCAAAGCCGATAAAAAATGGGGTCGCGTCAAAAAAATAAATCGAAAATAATGGCGATGCTTGAAAATATGCAGTTGTGACAGTAAAACAAAAGTAATTGAATAAAATACGGGCTTTTTCGACAAAAAACGATAAAGCGCTAAAACGCTAAGGGATGTTTACAAAAAAAATTAGAAAAGGAGCGAAAAAATCGCTTTTTCGGGGAAACTAGGCGGAAATTGAGGGACGAGCCCATACATGGGCAGCGACCAAATTTTGGGGAGTCTGATGGGGCAAACTTAGCAAAAACGTCAGTCTGCCGTAATGGGTTTAGATTTTGGGGATCTAGCATCCTCCCTCAAACCCCTCCCCTGGTCCATGCGTGGACTAGACTATTAGGTTCGAATTTCGACTTCACTAGGCAATATTATAATCACTTCTCTCTAGAGTCTAAAATCTTAAGCCTCCAGAGGAATGAATTGAAGAGAAATAGAAGTATTGGGCGAAGATGGTTTAATAGAAAATCAAAATTAAAAAAAATGAGTAAACAAAAATCAGGAAGAATAAAGAAAATAAAAAATACGCATTACAATAAGAGGAAAAATTCAGAAAAGCACGCGTGTATTGTAAGGAAGGAGCAAAAACAAACATTACTGCATTTGGAGCACAATAATAAATAAAAATTACGAATATAGTGAAGTTTCACTTGAAAAATTAACAAATAAATCGTTAGACAAGATCAAACGGTCCACGTGGCTTGTTAAGGCGAATATGACCAACAGTTTGAGTCATGCAAAAAAACGTAACACCTTCGTATAACTAAAAAATGAGAAAACAAGTTGCCAATTATGCAAATTAGGCTCAAGTCCCTTGATTGACCCCTTCATCGCTGTGTTGCATATGTAATCACAATCAGGCTTCAGGAAAAATGTCACCGAATATTAGAATCAACATCGGTTGCGTAATGATATTGCTTAAAAAATTTATTAGAGCTCAAGGTTCTAACTAAATAGCACGTGTAAAGCACGAAAATTCGCAGGACGATAAATAAGACCACCAATTATAGCATTGGGGCTCAGGTATAGCTACAAGCCTAATGCATTTTTCTTCCGCAAGATTAGCTTAAGAATTTGCATACCAACTTGCTTGCGTATACATAAATCGCGACAGTGAAAACACGATAAATCGATAATGGCTGCGAAACACGAAATGTTTGTAAAAAGGTGAGAAAAATGTTAGTTTAGGAGTGCTGACGAGAAAAATAGTGCACAATGTTGTTACAATATAACATTTGAGGCGTAAATGATTGGATGTTGAAAAAATTATTTATAAGAGAGATTATTTATTCTATATTTATTTTCGCTTTATTCTAAAATCACACATGTGACAGGAGAGATTATTATTATTATTACTATTATTGTTATTAATATTATTATTATTATTAATATTATTATTATTATTATTATTATTATTATTATTATTATTATTATTATTATTGTTATTAGAAATATTAACATTATTATAAATATTTCCATTATTGGAATAATAATTTTTATTTTAGTAATTACTACTAGAATTAATGTTGTTGCTACGAGTATTATTTCCCTTTATTTATCATCATTATTAGTTAAATTTATTGTATTATTAGCCTATTATTTTTCTAATTATTAAATCTGTCGAATTTTTCCATAAAACGTTTTTCTGTATCCTATCCAAAAGCGGGGCAAAACATTAGGTGAGAAACAATATTTAGAAGTCAATATGAAACGAATGCTTGAGGCATAGTTAATATAAGTCCTTGGAGAGAAAATTAGAGAAAAATATGACTAATTGAGAAAAAAGTCGGCTTATCCAACTTTAGCTCGTCGTTACAACCGAGCTTGTGCAATTACAGTGAGCGCTATTGATTAAGTATTTGACCCAAGTTTTTTCTCACGTACTTGCAATAGTTCTATAGTCGTTAATGAGAGCAAGAAATAAGAGAAAAAGCTTATTATAATTAATAAGTTTCGCGCGAGCGCAGCAAATTATTAATAAGTGTAAAGACAATCGGCTTCAGTGCTAGAAGGCAAATTTATGGATAAATTAACAAGAGAAACTTTTAATGTGACATTATTAAACAAATTGATATTTTTATAGAGAAATTGCAGTATTTTCCGCTTTTTTAGTCTCATTCAGCGTATTTTTTGTCATTTTTTCGCTCCATGGCTTATCGAGTCAATTTTTTCGTTTTTTAAATATATATTACAAATATGACTAACGATCCTAAAAGCATAAAAAAGTAGAATAATTGGTTGCATTTAGGACTCAACATGAGATAATTAAATTTTCAAATTTTTCCGTTTTTTAGCAATTTTTGGTCACAATGCATAGAATTCAACTAATAAACATGAACATGTTTTGCGCAAGTCCATCAATTCTTAAGCAATGTTTGAACTTTAAAATTTTTTGCATTCCCAGCCATATTCCCCAGAATTTAGGCGCCGTCCATGTATGACGAAGGGTACTCCAAATGCGATAGCCATGAATTCTTCAAAAGATTTTTTCTTATTCAAAATTTTATTAAAATTTAAAAGATGTTTCTTTTATTTCAAAACACCGACCGTTCAATTCGCAAATAATTTTAAATCGTATTAATCAATAATGACGTAAATAATAAGTTTATTAGAAATTCGCTTGAAAAATTGAGTAACTATATATAATTAGTATTATTGGAACATTTTCTATCTCGACTTTTATTCCGCTAGATACCTATTTCCGACCTTCAATTGAAATGATGGATAAAATATTGATTTTTTCACAATAATACGAAACTGATCTAATTTTATATTAATGAAACGACACCATTTTTTAGAGGACATTTTGCGAAAATTACTCTGATTTGTTTCCATGAAAAACGTGTGTAAAACATAATCTTTTGTAATGCAAAACCCAAAACTAATATAAAGCGATCGCCCTCGATTTTATCATAATCAAAATTTGAATCAAGGATGCTTAGATTCCAAAAAGATGCGATTGTCCGAAATTTAGCTAATGAGGGCCACACGCGACAAAAATCAGAAATTCGTCTGTAACTTTATTTCATTCCACTCATTTAATGCAAAACAGTCTAATTTTAGAATATCGAAAAAATGAGACGAAATTGAAATCACAATTGTTCTACAGTAATAATATTAATAAATAGTTTTTTATTATCGCTTAAGTCTTTTTCGCAGAATACGCATTCATGTGAAGCGCCGAAATTCTATGTTCTGTGGTCTAAAAATTTTTACGGATGAGAAAATGGTTAGAAATTGGATAATTGGGGCAAAAACGCAATTTTTGATATTTCTCATCACTTTCTCTATCCATTAGCATAAAGCAAATCCAAAAAAACTTGAAAACTTCGTCATTTGAATCCGGGGTCTTCCCCGGGGGTCTTTTGGATTCTGAGATCAAGACCCCACGCTCACGATGAGTAGGAATAAATAGCTTTAGTGCACAACTCACAATAGGAATTTTAATTTGATCAGGAACTATAAAAAAATTGTTATTAAACGAGGCAGCGTAATATTAAGGAGCTTCCGGAGTTCTGGGGGGGGTGCAAGATTTTTTCAAAGGTCAACAAATGGCCTTAAAAATGGTGGTATGGCGAAAAAACACCATTCTTCAACGTTTTTCATCGAGCATCATTTATTGGCATCAAAGATAGCGAGAAAAAAAAACAAAAAAAATTTCAAAAATTGAATAATGGGGAGATTTTTAAAAGTCTCGCAAATTGGCGGAATTTCAATGAAAAAGTGAACGAAAATGAGATAATAGTTTTCTTTAGGTTTTTTAGTCGAAGAACAGTTCAATTTTGCTCACTCACAAACTTCGTATGATTTTCAGATTTTCAAAAGATCAAATCGGTGCATTTTATTCTTTGATTTTATTAGGAATGCGGGGATAAAACCGCGCAAGTATTCTGAGTATTGAAATATTTTTCTTGAATAAGTAAGAAATGTCATTTTTTGCTAAATTCATTAGAACAAAAAAATGTAAATGTGTTCATCAATGAAAATAACAAAAAGACTTCAGAATAACTAGCATGAAAACCTGCACATAAAATTCAGCAAGCATCAGAAGTAAGCATACATTCACGGGGGCATTGGTGGAAGGGTCTAGACCTTAGAATAGACACTTGGAAATATTCTTCTTAAATAAGCTAAAAAGACTAAAAAAAGATGGAAATGCTAAAAAGAAACTGCAAATAGATTAGAAACTGTGGATAAACGTACCTGCTCGTAGCGTTTACGCAATTTCAGCACTGATGTACACTCATTTAGGCTGTTTTTGCTGAAATAATTATCTGGCTGAATCCCTAGACTGACCAAGCTTTGCGTGCATCTCTTTAAATAATAATCAAACGAAAATTTCAAATAAATTTTTATTATTCTGTTAAATTAGCCTCGGATTCACATAGTTTGCGTCAAGGGACAAAAACTCGGAAAATGACATCGCTACATTATTTTAAATTCTCTACTACAAAAAACTGAATAGAGTCTAGACGACTAGACTGTTGTTGGTAATTATGAAAATAAGCTCAGTCATACAATGCAATAATTTTTATGTTAACTTTTTGCAATAATTATAAGTCAGCTTAATTACAGTGGAAAATAAGTAGCATATATGTGCCGCGTATACCACACATAAAAAATAAATGCAGCGTACACAAACGCAGTGATGCAATATTCCGGAAAAAAATAACAAAAATATGCAATTTAGAGCACGAAAATCGAAATAAGGGACTTAATTACGTAATTATCGACGCCGGTATCTTCGATTTGCATATATTGAATTCATTCTGATTCCTTATCACGCAAATCTTTAGTTCTTAGACAGGCTGAATGATTGATAATAACAATATTTTTTATCCCTGAATCACACAAGATTTTTAATAATAACAATAATAATAATAATAATAATAATAATTATAGTAATAATAATAATAATGACGATAATAAAAATAATAATAATAATAATAATAATAATAATAATAATAATAATAATAATAATAATAATAATAATAATAATAATAATAATAATAATAATATTAATAATAACAATATTAATAATAATAATAATAATAATAATAATAATAATAATAATAATAATAATAATAATAATAATATTAATAATAATAATAATAATAATAATAATAATAATAATAATAATAATAATAATTATAATAATAATAATAATAATAATAATTCATAATAATTAATAATAATAATATTAATAATAAAAATAATAATAATAATAATAATAATAATAATAATAATAATAATAATAATAATGATAATAATATTCATATTAATAATAATAGTAATAATAATAATGATAATAATATTAATAATAATAATAAAAATATTAATAGTAATAATAATAATAATAATAATAATAATAATGATAATAATAATAATAATAATAATAATAATAATAATAATAATAATAATAATAATAATAATAATAATAATAATAATAATAATAATAATAATAATAATAATAATAATAATAATAATAATAATAATAATAATAATAATAATAATAATAATAATAATAGCAATAATAAAACTATAAACTCTCATATTATTC
This sequence comes from Mermis nigrescens, assembly GCA_036768485.1. Lineage (NCBI taxonomy): Eukaryota > Metazoa > Nematoda > Enoplea > Mermithida > Mermithidae > Mermis > Mermis nigrescens. The sequence continues at coordinate 225,316 of JAVLUZ010000165.1, read as the reverse complement.
TTTCGCATCACAGGGTTTAGTGTCGCATATATCGCATATTACATACATAGGATCGACACTTTAAGTCAAACTTGTCACTGCTTCTTTTGATGCAATTAAAAGATTGCAAAATAAGCAGAATTGTATTAATGCTTCTCTTATATTGTTCCAGGGTGCTAATCAAACGGAGAAGCCAAACATTCGGGGTCCACAAATTTTTGGAAAGAATGCAGGAAATTGAAAAGTTTTCAAATTTGATGTCTGGGGTATAATATTGTTCTGCAAAATTGAATTCTAGGAGTCCGGCATTTTGAGGGAGACCTGCAAAGATTCCACATGCCCATTAAAGCGCACAATACATGCGACTATTCAGCTAAGGTCTTATAGGGTGCTTTTGAGATGGTCAAAAAATACATTTGACAAATACGATGAATCACTACAATAAGAAACATAAGATGAATTTCCTAATACATCATACATATTGCCTAACTTTCTTCATTAAAGTTTTCCAACATAAATACATAATTTCACAGAGTACGAAATTCGCAATATTTCAATCCAAAGATGGAAAACCGGCTTTTTAAGAATTTAGGACATTGGTATAATACAGTCTAAGCAAAAAATTATTTAAGAATTATCGCCAATCATTTCGGTTTTTTTAATAAACTTGAAGAATTTGGATTTCAAATAGTTGCGTGCGCATCATGCTTAGCTGCAGTCCCCATAAAACATAAGCAGCAACCGGCATTGTCGGGGGGGGGTGGGTCAAAATCACAAAACCGCGAGCAAATCATAGAAACTTAATTCTGTGGAGTGGTCTGCAAGGGGAAGAGGCTTTGGATTCCGTAGGCTTCTAACCAGACATGGGTGCGGCGGTCTGGGGGTCTAAATCCCCGGAAATCTTATAACGACTCCCCCTCTTGAAATCATCGGACTCCCTAGAATTCAAATTCCGGTGTCGATTTTGCCCTGTTGAACCCCTAGGATTCGGTTTTTGTTCGTTCATGTTGTAGCCACACATGAGCGTGGGAGGATTCGGGGAGGGGCGTTTGCATCCCCGGACGTTAAAACCCCTAGATTACCTTATACCCCATGAATTCTATTTTTAGTAACATTTTTGGCTATTTTTACCATACTGGCCCCCAGAATTTTCTCGCTGCCCACGTGTGGTTGTAACCCCCAAAGCCTTAGGCCCATGTGTGGCTCCCATTCGGTCCCAAACTACCTAAAATCCCTACACAAACCGTCCACTTCGATAAGAAACCTACTTACAAAGCCAACTAAGCCATAAATAGTTAAAATAACGCGAATTCTAGGGGTCAATTATGCCATATTTAAGTATATAAAATGCAATTTCCGAATCATTATGTATACATACGCCTCGTTGTGACTCACCATCGCAAAAGCATTCAATTAGCCCACATAGCGCGTGCGATAGAGATTGATTTCTGGCAAAAAAGTCAGCAAGACAAGAGGAGCTAGAAAAATTACAGGCGCGGAAGCTCATTAAAATTATTAAAAAAATAATACAATCGTTCCTCACTCGCTATAAATAGCGTATCTGACATAAGTAGGTACCACACGTTATGCGAATTTTCAGCCGAATAATAAATCGAAGTAAAAGCTTATGCTCAGGCTCCCCTCGACCCTAACTATACATATACCTATATATATATATATATATATATATATATATATATATATATATATATATATATATATATATATATATATATATATATATATATATATATATATATATATATATATATATATATATATATATATATATATATATATATATATATATATATATATATATATATATATATTTTATGTGCGTGAGCGAATGAAAATAATGATGCTCCTGTAGAAATTAATTGTTACTATTCGATTTTAATCACACGCATGTGAGCGTCATATTCATAGGCTAAGTGTGGATAGCTCGAGCTAATTTCTTGCAATCGTCCGAATTTAGTGATACAAAAGTGCGATAAAAGCGGATAAAAATAGCTAATTACGCGGAGGATGTTTACAAGCCCGTACAAATGATGTTGTTAGAAAAAGCGACGGCGTTACAAAGGCGTGATGATTATCAGCGAAAAATAGTCGATTACCTACAATAAGGTCGGATCGGATAAGAACAACACGCATATTTTGAAAATAATGCCAAAAAATGATGATGAATTGTAAATAGAAAAAGTAAAAGATGAAAAATATGAAAGAGATATCGTTATGCGAACGACTATGATACGAATTTGCGACGTGATGGGAAGAACCGGTGGTCAATTATGAAGCTAAAGAGAGCCAAATATACTACATACAACATCAATATTTTTCCATAAATTTTGACGTTTTTTAGAAGTTTTACTGAAAACCAGCGGTGGATCTTTGGGGTGATGCCCATACATGTACAGCATGGGAATCCTAGGGGGTCAAGCTCGAAATTTTTCTTAACAAGTGCTTCTTGGGCTAAAAACGATGGGAACACGTAAAAAACACTGTTTTTGACGTTTCAGACAATGCTCTTTCTTTCTAGAACATAAACGTTTAAAAAATTGCGAAAAAAATATAAAAAACTGAGCATAATTAAATAAAATATAGTCAAAAAATGTGTGCATGGCGCGAAGCGCCGAAAATTTGAGATTTTTGAGCCAAAAATGGGCTAAAAACGCTTAAAAAGGCATACTTTTTACAACTTTTACAAAAAATCGATAATTTGGGGGGTTAGTAGCCATTTTGCGGGGTCATTTGCCATTCTGGGGTCAACCCACCTCCCAAAACACGTCTGGTGATGCCCCTACTTTTCATAAATTTGAGTAGTCTTGAAATTCTCTTTGAAGCAATAATTGACGCTCAGAGAAATGTCTTTATCAGCCTATTGGCTGACGTAGGGGGTTTGGTTGGGAGAGTCATCGATCCCCCGGATAGGAAAAATGTGACATAGTCCTGGAAAATAAACGGCAGAAACTTGGAGATAATGAGGAACTATGGATTAACATACATTTCTACATAAGATAGTAGTTATGCTCTCAGAAAATGCCTGTTTTTAAGACTATTTTGGCTTAAAAAAGCTCTACGGCTACCCCCCCAAGAGAGCCATGCCGCGCATCTTTACTAAATGGCTTTTCCATTTTGTTGCAGACAAATGCCATAAACCAGAAAAGAGTAAGAAAAGGTCCACCTTTCCATGATGTATGTTAGGCAGTGGCGGATCTAGGATTTTCCTAAAGGGGTAGCGTTACCCCAGCTTTCCCTAAAGCAGTCAAAAACAGGTCCAAAAATTAGCTGTTCTTCACGCGCGAAAAAGCGTTTTTCGGCGTTTTACATTGTGCACTTTTACTCGAACTCAGTTTTGTCGCAATATTTTTCAGAAAAATTTTGAAATTTATGACAATTTATTGCGGAAAAATCATTAAATTACTTTAACTTTAGCAAATTGCTGGCGCTAAGCGCCTTGATTTTCCTGCATAATTGTAGCATTTGACGTGAAACGTCAAAAATTTTTGATGCAAATAGAAGAAAACCATGCTAAAATAGCTGTTTCTGCCATAGAACTAGTTTATAAACCTATTAATGAGCGAAAAATGGCTCCCAGGTCGCCAAGAATGTAAATAAATGTCATTAATAGGTGTTAAAATAGAGAACTCAAATCACTGACGGCCAAAAATCATTGCAAATCGCATACCTATTCTTTATCTCGCCAAATATTTTTGGCCAATTGGGGCGGCCGCGCTTCCCCGCCCCTCAAATCCGCTCCTGGGCACAGGTAATATAGTATGAGTATGCAAACTGCTGTGTTGTAAACCAAGAATTTTCAGCACTGCATTGAATCGGTCCATATTTATAGTCCGTTTCACAAAAGTTTGGGCATAAATATTAAAAACTACGTCCGACAATAAGCTGACACATTGCGATTATAGCATCGATTCGATATATAATTATCGTAATCCGTCGGCTTACTTTCGAAAAAAATCTGAAAATTTATGCCCAAACTTAGCGTTGAAACAGACTATACGCGCGCGAGTATGTATACAAATGGTTCGGAACAAAAATGCTCCTGGGCTTTTACAACAAGCATCAAAGTTTCGTAATTCGAATTTCCGGCAAAAATGACTGTTTCGGAATTTGTACTCAATAAATACTTAATCCTTTTCCATGAATTGTCTAACAAATTATAGAAAAATAAGCATTTTACATTTCAGTGAAGTTATTTTGCGGTAGTATACATTTTTGCATATGATATTTATGCTTATTCGGAAATTTTTTCGCCTAATTTCAGTCGTAATTCTAGACCTGTAAACGTCTCGTTACAACAAAAAGAACAGACACATTAGATTGAGATTTTTCTACTGATTTCAAAGCATACTTGGAATTTTTTGTCCGGTCTATGGTAACTTGTTTTGTGTTGATTTTTCTATATTTGTCAGTGAACATGATGTGTATATAGATATGATAATTTATCTAATTTTTCACGAGACTCTTGTGGTCGATTCTAGGTACTTTTAAAGAAAATAAACAATTTTTATGATAAATTCATAACTCAGGTCAAGAAATAAAGCTATTATGTGACCTGTTTGTATGTAGAATTATATATGTGCATGACCTTATCAATTCCTAAATCAATCAGATATTTTTCACTAAAAATTAAGTAGGTATATGCATCTAAATTAAAAATAAATTTAATCCTCCTGCCCAAGGTAATGTAGTTTATGGCATTTTATGGATCAAAACGCTTGAATCGATGCCCCCAATCGTGCCTTTATTCGACAATTTTTAATTATCTCCAACACATGTTAACGAAAAGCCGGAAGGATCATTTGAAAAAATGGTCGATTCCCTACAAAATCCAGACTTTCAGCCAAACTTTTCAAATAAAGCGATAGTTTCAACGGCTGAATTCAAAATGCAATCAACCATTTTTTCAATATTATGATCCGTCTGGCTTGAAAAAACATTACAAGCTCCAGACAATTTGGTTATTCAATTAAGTTATGTTTCAAATTGCCCTCTAAAATTTGAATGAAGTTTTTCAATAAAGTCGTACATTTATTCTACAAATGAACACCTAAATGAGCCCGGAAATTCAATATTATGAGCCTTCTGGCTTGAAAACTTGGTTGAAAACTAACTTCGAAACGCTTGTTGAACTTGTTGCTGTAACATTTTAACCAATTTTTTCAAATTTTACTTTCAATGAAAGTTTTCAAAGAACAAGTTTCAATCGATTTTTTCAAAAATTGTTTTCAACGAAGGTTTTCAAAATCAATTTTCAACCAACTTTTCCGAAATTTATTTTCAATAAAGTTTCAAACTGGTTAACCATTTATTTCAAAATTTATTTTCAATGATAGTTTTTAATTTTAATTTTAAACCAATTCATTCAAAACTGATGAAAGTTTTCAAACCCTGGTTTTCAAACATTTTTTTTCAAAGTGAACTTTCAATTAAAATTTTCAAACCATTTTCGACTAATTTTTTCAAACGTCAATTTTCAAAGAAAAATTTCAAACCCGAACTTTCAATCATGTTATTCGAGGATAAGTTTGAACAAAGATATTTGAATAGTAAGTTTCAACTAAATTTTTCAAAAGTAAGTTTTAACGAAGGTTTTCAAAAGGTTAGTTTCAACCAATTTTTTCAAAGATTATCGAAACGAAAAAATACTGCTTGCGGCACGTCCTAAACCTTTTAGCTAGGCATGATTCTATTGCAATCTTAGTTTATACTGTAGCAGTTTGTGCAATGTGGTCCGTCCTGTCAGTGTTATTGTTACGTCGTCCGCTGCAAAATGCGTGATGTTTTGAGCTGTATATGTTTATTTGACAAGGGCCGACAGCTTCAAAAATCAATCGGGAATTGAGGTGACTAGATGCGACGGTCCCGTCTCGCTAGACCCACCGTCCCGCTTGACCCACCGTCCCGCTAAACCCACCGTCCCACTAGACCCACTTTTTCGTCCCGCTAGACCCACCGGAAGTCTCGCTAGACCCACCACGTGCATAATGAGGTGTCCCGCTAGACCCACCGTATGTTTAGTCAAATATATAAATAATTAATTAAAAAATAATTACATTTAATTAAGCACCTAATCGGTTGTATTTAATTAATTAATAAATAAATTTTGTATTAATGCATGAAATTGTGTACATTACAAATTATAACACGCAAAGAAGATATGTGCGTGCATGTGTGTGGCAATGGTGGTAAGTAACCAGCCATGGCCGATTATTTTTTTTAAGAATAAATTTTTATTTTTCATGTCAAGGAATACACTCTTGTCAAACACATTTCAGAGTGCATTTTTTGCTTTTTATTGTAATGGTATTGTACTCTTTGCATCCTCCGATCAGGGAATTTTCGCATACATAGTTGTCTGATAACAGTACAGATATGCACATATGAATATGATGAAAAGCACGTAGGCATCTCGCAAAGACGGCTCAAAAATAATCGGGCCGAACGGATGATGCAAATTCTCACTAAAGAATCGAAAATGTTAATCAGGTCATTGTCAATAAATCCGAATCTGTTTTTAAAAATATGACTAAGGAAGGCTTATGTCCATTTGCTCAGTTTATTACATCGCTTCAAAGACTCTATAGAAATTTTAATTTCGAATCGAGCGACGAATTCCGGTCGCGCTGATTTCGTTTTGACTCCTTACATGAAGTCAGCTATGTTAGTTTGTAAAGCTAATAATAACGAAACTTTTTATATTTTTCGAAAAAAAAGAATTCACTCAAGCGTCTTGATAACTATTTTTCATTTCACATGTAATATGTATGTCTTCATTTTTTCGGATGGGTCTTTCGAGACAGTGGGACTAGCGGGACGGTCGCAAAATGGTGGGTCTAGTGGGACACCTCATTATGCACGTGGTGGGTCAAGCGAGACTTCCGGTGGGTCTAGCGGGACGAAAAAGTGGGTCTAGTGGGACGGTAGGTCTAGCGGGACGGTTGGTCTTGCAGGACGGTGGGTTAAGCGGGTCACAATCAGATGCGACTGAATGTGAATATGTAGGCGGGACCTTATCCAGAAATCGTAAAATTTTTCATTTTCCGTTTCCATTTTCCATTTTCCGGCTTTTATCCATTTTTCTCTTTCCATTTTCTATTTCTAGCTTTTACCCATTTTCCTTTTTCCATTTCCATTCCAATTTCCGGATTTTACCTTTCCCGCCAAGAGCTGGGTGGACTCGACAAGAATTGGTCTACACTCCGCAGAGGTGTAGCCAGGATTTTGGTTCGGGGGGGGGCGTACAAAAAAATTTTCAAGACTACTTTTGCACTGAATGTTATTAACGCTATGTATAGTAGAAACTGAGTTTTTCTGCCTTTAGTAGTGCTGCCTAGCTAATTTATGAGTTTCTTACAATCAAAATTATAAAAAGTGTAAAGTGGCGCGAAGCGCCGGAAATTTTTAAATTTTTTACGGTTTTCATGTAGAATTTTCTGGCCTTCTTTTACAAATATGTTTTGACAAACTTCGGAAATCATAAGTGGCGAATCACCAAGAAATTAAGTAATTTTTCACCGCCCTTAACATTTTGTAGCTCTGTGAATAGTCTGAGAGAGCAGAAAATTATCAAATTTGTTTGAAACAATTTTGACAGTTCAAGCTTCTAACAAGAAAACTGCGAATTACTCAGTATGAAGATATTTTGACTGATTCAGGCTTTCAAACGCAATGTTGGAGCTCTACAAAAAGAAAGAACGATAACCGGCGGCGCTATGCGCCGAAAAATTTGGACGCTTTTGCTCTTTAAACTCAATTTATAACGCTTAAATCATACAGAACAAGCAAACTGATTCCAGCGCGAAGCGTCGGAAATATTTAAAAATTCCTAACTCTTTTACCTTTTTTGACCTCCCAAAAATCTAGTTGCACACGTACAACAAGATTTTACGACTCGGGGTCTAGGGCGCCGCTTTCAAGCGCCCCCAGCGGGGTACGGGGCAGATCCCGGAAAATTTTGTAAAAAAACATTTTAATTTTAAATAGTAACGTTAAAATTTTTCGTAAAATCGGCTAAATATTCGTTCTGAATTAAGCCTAAAAAACATAAATATTGCACAAAACTTCTGCGCTAAAATGCGTCTTTCGACCTCTGCTAAGAATATAGCGCAGCAACTGGCCGCTGCTAACAAGATATAGAAAGATCTATCAATGAAATTTTGTTCTTACTGTTTTTAGGCCCATTTGTGGCCTTCTTATTAACAAAATGTAGTAGGTACTTCGGAAAACAGAAACTGCGCAAAAACACAAGAAAATTTGACCATTCCTTTCATTAAAAAAAGATTGTGTTCTTGTAAAGAAAGACAAACAAAGCAGAGTATAGACAAACTGGTAGGTAACAATCATTTTCACACTTTTATTATTATGCTTAACAAGCATGCGCAGTTTCATTCAATGAATTAATAGTGCAGTGAATCACTAAAGTGATGTAAAGTGCTGTCTTATTTTAGCTGATTCAAGCTTTTTAACTCATTGGATCTGTACATAACAATAAATAATAACGACTCAGTGCGAAGCGCCAGAAAATTTGTACGTTTTTGCCACTTTGAACTCATTTTTCTGGACACAATTATTGCACCAGAAAAATCAACAAAATTTCTGAAAAATTTCGCGGGGCATATGCCCCCAATGCCCCACTGGTTACACCCTTGACACCTCGAGAAATTCATCGGAAGCTCGCAAAAATCGCATTATTTAGACCTTATACGACCTGCTCAATGCACTAATATCATAACATTCGAACTTTTTGAAAAAACATTCTTTTACAGGATCGTATCCAGTGCTCGTCAAAAAAACCTCCAATTTTTACCTCAAACTGCCTAAAAAACCCCAAACCAATGTTTAAGCATGGGCGCGAAAAAACCTAAATCGCCAAAAAAACCACCAATGGCCTCAAAAATCTCCAAGAATGGGGAAAAACCCCCTACTTGGCAACCCTGCGAACGGACCACATTGCACAAACTGCTGCAGTATACTCGTAAATCAAGATTGCAATAAAATTATGCGAAGCTAAAGGGTTTAGGACGTGCCGCAGGCAGTATTTTTTCGTTTCCAGGATCTTTGAAAAGATTGGTTGAAACTTACCTTTTCAAAACATTCGTTGGAACTTACTTTTGACAAATTTGATTGAAACTTACTATTTAAATATCTTTGTTCAAACTTATCCTCGAATAGCATGATTGAAAATACGAGTTTGAAATTTTTCATTGAAATTGACTTTTGAAAAAATTGGTCGAAAAACAGTTTGAAAATTTTCATTGAAAGTTCACTTTGAAAAAAATGGTTGAAATTCAGGGTTTGAAAACTTTCATTAAAAGTTAGTTTTGAATGAATTGGTTTAAAATTAAAATTAAAACTATTATTGAAAAAAACATTTTGAAATAAATGATTGAAAAACCTAGTTTGAAAACTTATATTGAAAATAAATTTTGAAAAAGTTGGTTGAAAATTGATTTTGAAAACCTTCGCTGAAAGCAATTTTTGAAAAAATCGATTGAAACTTGTTCTTTGAAAACTTTCATTGAAAGTAAAATTTGAAAAAATTGGTTAAAATGTTACAGCAACAAGTTCAACAAGCGTTTCGAAGATAGTTTTCAACCAAGTTTTCAAGCCAGAAGGCTCATAATTTTGAATTTCCGAGCTCATTTAAGTATTCATTTGTAGAATAAATGTACGACTTTATTGAAAAACTTTATTCAAATTATAGAGGGAAATTTGAATAACAGTCTACATAAGTTCATTGATTAACCAAATTGTCTGGAGCTTGTAATGTTTTTTTCAAGCTAGACGGATCATAATATTGAAAAAAATGATTGATTGCATTGTGAATTCCGCCGTTGAAACTATCGCTTTATTTGAAAAGTTTGGCTGAAAGTCTGGATTTTGTAGTGAAATCAGAATATTGATCAAGTCTCCATCACGCGTCAGATGCCTCTTTACGATCACTTAAATAAAGATCTGGGCGTGTTTTGGCGTGTTATGGTTAAAGCGTGATTTTGATGTTACATGTGAAGTGTATATAGCAGAAATAACAGCAAAAAATGCAAACATTCAGATTTGTATTTCCGTACAAACTCGATTGCTTTACACGGCAGTAATCATTGGTCTAAAAATCGAAATCGGTATACATATGTATATAGTCTGTTTCATTTGTCCGAGAGCTTTTTCAGCAAATGTTTTCGGAGGCTACAGTAACCCCTTCTTTCTTATTTACTGTAGTTCGCTAGATCTCACTGTAGTTACGTAGCAGAGAGGGATTTTTCAATAACATTTTTACGACATAATTTATTCTTGTCTTCCAGCAAATTATTCAACTTACAGATATAAATCGCGCATTCAGCTAATCCTTAGTTGACACTTTAAACACGATAGACTAAAATGTTAAGAAACGCCGCGAACTCCCTCATAGCTCAGTGGTAAAACGTCTGCTTGTCGTGTCGAAGCAACTGGGTTCGATTCCACCCGATAGCTTTTTATTTAGCGCGCTTACTATAGTATGTCCCAGTACTGATTAAATGCCTAAATTAAATTTATATAGGCGGATTAGTGCATTAAAAATGGAAGAATTCCAGCCACTCGCCCTCACTGAGCTGATCTGCCGAATTACAGTAATTCGTCTTGTTTCGCTTACTGTAGCCCTTGAAAGAAGTGACTAAAATGCTCTCGAATAAATGAAACAGACTATAGTCTGTTTCAAACAACTTCGGTTATAAATTTTAAAACTATCTACGGCAATAAGCTGACAGATTGCGATTATAGCATTAATCTGATATATAAATATCGTAACCCTCGGCCTACTGTCGACGAAACTTCTTAGGATTTATGCACAAAGTTATGTGAAACAACTATAGTCTGTTTCACATAACTTCGTGCATGAATTGTAAGAATTTTTATCGATAGTAAGCCGAGGGTTACGATGATACCTGGGCAGCAAGAAAATTCTGAGGGGGTGCAAGATTTTCCAAAGGTCAAAAATGGCCTCAAGGTGGTATGGCGAAAAAACACCATTTTTCGACGTTTCTCATTGAGCACTATCTATTGGCATCAAAAAATTGCGAAAAAAACGAAAAAAATTTTAAAAATTGAATTCTGGGGGGTATTTTGGTTTCTGGGGGGTATTTTGGTTTCTCGGGGTTGGGGGGGTGCATACCCCCAAAAAATCCCACGCCCAGGTGTGTTTACGATAATTATATATCAGATCGATGCTATAAGTGCAATGTGTCAGCGTATTGTCCGAGAATTTTTGACCGAAGTTGTGTGAAACGGAAGGGCGCACTAAAGTAACACCTATGTATATCTCAATCTAAGCGGGAGCGATCCGACCTACGCAGGAATACTATCCATGCAAATCTATAGTCTTTTTCGCACAACTTCGGTCATGAATTTTAAAAACTATCTCCGACACAATCGATGGGTGGTTTTGCGCATACTTTATAAAACAAATTCGTGATGTTTTGCTTGTTCCCCTGTCTACAATTTTTGAAGTCTCTTATAGAACTGGAAAACTTTCCAAGTCGAATTTAGAAGCCTTGGTAACCCCGGTTTTTAAAAAGGAAACCCCATTTCGCAGAAAATTGTAGACCTCAAGTGTGTTTTCTGCAAAATTATGGAGTCAATAATAAATGATTGTATCATAAACTATTTTAATCGAAATAATCTGTTGAACCCACAGCAATTCGGTTTTATGAGAAACAAATCATGTGATTCTCAGTTACTAAAATGCAAAAATATTTGGACTAAGGATTTAGATAATCGGATTCCTACTGACATAGTTTATGTAGATTTTTGTAAAGCCTTCGATTCTGTTGTTCATTCTAAACTGTTATACGGAAAGTTGAATATTTGGGAATTTCTGGAGTTTCGCTAAAGTGGATGCGATCATTTTTATCAGGCAGATCACAGAAGGTAAAAATTGACGGTCATATATCTAATCCATTGACAGTAATAAGCGGTGTTCCTCGAGGAAGTGTTCTCGGTCCCACGTTATTTTTGATCTTTATTAACGATTTAGTAGATTCGATTAAAAATAGCAATATAATGTTGTTTGCTGACGATTTGAAAATTTTCAACAAATCAGAAAATTCCATCCTGTTACAGTCTGATCTTGATTCATTGCATTCTTGGGCCGAAAAATGGCAAGTGAAAATTAGCTACGAAAAATGTGCAACGTTATACTTGGGTTACGGAAATCCGGAAGTGGGCTATATGTTAGGTCTATCTGAGTTAAAAAATGCCGAAAATTGTATGAAGGACCTTGGTATTTACATATCTGATGACAAAACAATGTACAAATATAGCGTCTAAAGCTGTTAGAGTCGCATCTTTAATACAGAAAACATTCGTCTCAAAAAATACCGATTTGATGATCAGAGGTTTTGAAACATACGTTAGACCTATCCTTGAATACGGATCTGTTATCTGGAATCCATACCAAATTGGAGATATTACACGACTTGAAAAAGTACAAAGAAAATTTACAAGAAAATTATTTTGAATAAAACTTTATCGTATGATGAAAGATTGAATATCCTAAACTTAGGACGACTCAAAACCCGTCGTATCCACATTGATCTTGTTTTTGCTTTTAAAATTGTTAAACACAAAATATTGACATTTAAGGAATTTTTTGATTTTACACCTGACAGAGGTACTAGATACGTAAATAACATAAAACTGTTCATTAAACTATCACGTTTAGATTGTAGAAAACATGACCTTGCGAACGGGGTGGCTAAAATTTGGAACATTCTCCCGCAAAATACAGTTGACTGTAATAACCCAATAGCTTTCAGAAATATGATTTCGGAAATTGATTTTAGTGTTGAGGGGCGTACACGTAAGAGCATTGTGCCTTACGCTCCTGGTACCATTGCATTATCTGTTGCCTTATGCACATACTTTGTTCTATGCAGACTGTGCATTATGTTCATATTGACAATGCATTTTTACCTACTTTTTGTGTGTTTTTTTAAACTTTTACCGAATAAATTTTCTTCTACTTATTCTTTTTTTAAGCTGACAGATTGCGATTATAACATTTATATGACGAAATAATTATCGTATCGGCTTACTGTCAATGAAAATTCTTAGAATTTATGCACGAAATTATGTGAAATAGACTATAGGCCTAAGCCTAGCAAAAATAAATAAGTTCGAACAAATCGATTACTGTTGCGGCTACTACAGGCACGCTGTCCTGTCGATAGACGCTCACTGGAATAGGTATTGCAGTGTGTGCGACCTCGACGTTGTGCATAAATAATTATTAAGCGTGAAATGCTTCGCTTTCTGAATCAACATACATTTATTATTGCAATTTTCTTGATGCCATCCATGTTCCAGGTTCCGTGAAACTCGATAAATATTTCGTATTTGTGCGAAATATAGTTGTGTTCCGCAAGTTTAGGGAGATGAGATTATTAGTCTCGCTGTCAATTTGTCCGATATTACTGTAATTACTTTTTAACCCGATCCAGGGTTGCCAACTTGGCCGAAAACCGGACATTTATGTCCGCTTTCCAGGCTTGATGTCCGGTTTTGTCCGGTCGACAGTCATGTCCGGTTTTCGATGTTCGGTTTTTAAGCTGTTGGTCCGCTTTTGTCCGGTTTCAAAATGCAAAAATGCGTCTAAGAGAGGTACAAGTTGAAAAATTTTTCGGCGCTTCGCGCCGAATTGATTTAAATCTTACTTGTTATTAATCTTTAAGCCACGCCGCGCCACGCCAATTGCAGCATTTTTATCGACAATCTGGTCTAGAACTACGCTATGATTGAAAATCCTTATCTTCTGTACGGATTTGGATAGTTTTTGTAGGTAATGCAAAAAAGCGTTTTAGAGAGCTAAGATTTCAGAATTTTCTGGCGCTTCGCGCCATTTGATAGATTATAGTTTTTATTGTCAAAAGCGACTTCAGAATTGGCTAAAATGCTTTACTGAAGGAAGGAAAATCAAATTTCAACAGAAATAACGTATACTGATCGTGATATTTCTAGTAGAGCGCGAAATTTTTGGAGTTTTTGAAGAATATGGTGTCGAACTGATTTTGCGCCATTTCGGCAGAACTGCCATACAATTGCGCAAAAACGATACTTTATGTCACTAAAAGACGCGGAAAAAAGAAATAAACCAAATTCGTACCAAATTCACAGAGTTACGGTACTTCAAACACCATCCTTGGACATTCACCATTTTGAGCCACTTGGGCGTGGGTAAAATCCGGAAATGGAAATGGAAAATGGAAAATGGGTAAAAGCCGGAAATGGAAAATGGAAATGGAAAATGAAAATGGGTGAAAGTCGGAAATGGAAAATTTAAATGGAAAAATGGGTAAAAGACGGAAAATGGAAAAATGGAAAATGGAAAAGTGGGTAAAAGCCGGAAATGGAAAATGGAAAAATTTTCTATTTCCTTTATTTTCAACGGAAAATGGTTCATTTTCAAAATTTTTGATCCTAAATGTCAAACTCATGTCGTTTCCGGAAAATATTCGTAATTACTGATTTTTCAATTTCTCACAAAACAGCCGTTTTTCGGCTTACTAATCATCGCGAGCATCACTAGAAACCCTAAACTGGCCGTGGAAACCAAGTTTTGATATGCAAATTAGCCTGATTTGCATAGTATGCAAATTAGGCTAATTTGCATATTGCAAACTTGGATTCAGGGCATGTCTTGGATTCATAGTGCTGCTCCTGATGATTAGAAGCCTAAAAGCGCTGTTTGAGTCTTCAGATTGGTGTCAGGGGATGATCTAAGCCTAAGCCAAGATGGGGCAAAAATTGCTTCACTCGCTTCGCTTGCTCCGCAATTTTCGCCCCACTGACTCAGGCTTACATCATCCCCTGGCACCAATGTGAAGGCACATAGCTAAGCCTGAGCCTAAGCCCGTCTTAAGCTGAACTGAATGATCAGAAAATATGTTTTCAGCACAACTCGTCGTGGCTGTCACTGTCCTCCAAAGCTGTTCGCCAGTAAATCGCAAAGTTGCACCTCCGACCCAGAAATTGATGAATCCAAGAACTTTCCAAATCGGTAACTTCGAATTCTCAAAAAATGTGTGCTTGCGCAAGCCCACTCGCCTCCGCAAGGCCGCGCCTTCTGTATACTGACCGACACACGCGCCGGCACGTCCATATCCATCCATCCACCCATGATTCATCCTTGATTAGAACCATCTTCCCGCCACATGTTGGACAGTTGTATTCGCCTGCGCGTGGAACCAGTCCCAACTCCGCCACTTCTCGGGCAACCCATCACGATCTTTGCAAAATTTCACGATTTTTATTAAATTCATTTAAATCGTTCCCTGAATAACAAACATTTATGTAGGTAATTATTTGTGCAGTGTATCACTTCATATCTATAATTCATTTCCAGCGCAAACAATATGTAAATCGCGATTTTACAAACTATTATTCATCATACTATTGACACATTAATCATGCCACCCATTTCCAACATATTCACCCGTCAGAACAGTGTGATCTAATTGACTACGCGCGCGTGGGCTCTGCATCCCCGGTCATTTAACCAGTCATGCTAGAAAATTTAGCGTGAATCAATTTGATTCGCTGTTGACGGATTTCGCAGAGGTCTAAAAAAAAACAAAGTTTTGCGCTTTTTCCTACCAATCGCACATCAGTCTCTTAAATGTTGTCCAATCCCATCGTCGCCTGTGGTGAATATAGAAAAGTAGTTCTGATTTCTGTGATACAGTACTATTTGTGATTAGATAATTTTCATGAAGGAAGGTACTTGATCAAATGCGTTAAGGCTTTACTAAGATCAGTAACAAGACCAAACTTGTGTTCAACAAATTTTTACTAATACCATATTCTATCGTTTCTATAAGTACATTCCTCCTAATGTTTATGTCCCTCCTACATCCGTACCAATCATTTTGGATCATGGAATCGTCTGTTTCATTGAACTTTGAACGTCCATTATTTATCAGGACATACCTATTGGGGGCTAGAAAATTACTCTCCCTCATAATTTTATGTAAATGTCCTTTAAACTAATGCGGTATACGTGATATTCTACAGTATAATGAGTTACAAGGAGTCAAACACATCCGTCTAATGGTGTTATCAATTACCTACTTCATGTTTATTTGTAAATGTCCTTTAAACTTATGTTATTTACTTTCTATTCTACAGTATAATGAGTTACAAGCAGTGAAACCCATCTGCATGTCTGTTTTTATTCCATATAGTCTGTTTCATTGTACTTTGAACGTCCCACATTTATCCGCACATACCTAATGAGGGTATAAATTACATGGTGTTATCAATTACCTACTTCATGATTTTATGTAAATGTCCTTTAAAATTATGCTATATACATTATATTCTACAGTATAATGAGTTACAGGCAGTAAAATACATCCGCATGTCTGTTTTTTATTCCATATAGTCTGTTTCATTGTACTTTGAACGCCCCACATTTCCCTGCACCCACCTCATGGGGGTAAAAATTACCTACTTCCTGGTCCTTTACACTAATGCCGTAAACGTGATACGTTACAGTATAATGAGTTACAAGGAGTCAAACACATCCGCATGTCTCTTTATTATTCCAAATAAACTTATCACATGACTAATCGGTTCAGGATCGCTTCACTCTTTCCTCTGTCATATTTCCATCAGCTTTGCAGCTTGAACGTTCCGGTTTTCTTTCCGCGGCTGCCACTTGGCTGGTCTTCGTTTGTTCTAACACCTCTATGCTTCTCCTATCAGCGGTTCGCTGGTTCCGAAACTCATTTTCTCGAATGATACTCTCGTTTCCCAACAAATTTTTCAAGTTTTGAAAAAATTTTGAAAGCGTAAATAAAAATGGAAAAACTGAGAATTGTTCATTTCTTCGTCTTTTCACTCAAAATTTTCCTCTTTTGAAAAGATTGACCTTCCAGATCCGAAAAAAATCGTCATCCACTTCGACTACAATGATTCCATCGCAGACGGAAAATCGCCAAAAAATGGAAAAATAGGGTAAAACCCAGAAATGGAAAATGGAAAATTTTCCATTTCCTTTATTTTCAACGGGAAATGGTTCATTATCGAAATTTTCGGTTGTTGATTTCAAACTCATGTCGTTTCTCACCAAGTTTCTCTATTTTTGAAAAAATTTTGAAACTGTTACTAAAAATGGAAAAAGTCTACAAAAATGGAAAAAACGGAAAATTGTTTATTCCATTTTTGTTGAATTTTTCCATTTTTAGTTGCGCTTTTGAAATTTCTTCAAAAATAAGGAAATTTATTGAGAAACGACATGATGTCGACATCTCCGATCGAAAATTTTGAAAAGTAACCATTTTCCGTTAAAAATAAAGGAAATGGAAAATTTTTCATTTTCCATTTTCCATTTCCGAGTTTTACCCTATTTTTCCATTTTCCGGCAATTTTCCATCTGTGACGAAATCGTTGTAGTTGAAGTGGTTAACGGTTTTTTCGGATCTGGAAGGTCAATCTCTTCAAAAGAGGAGAATTTTTTCAGTGAAAAGACAAAGAAATGAACAATTTTCCGTTAGACATTTCATTTTTCCATTTTTGTTGAATTTTTTCCATTTTTAGTTGCGCTTTTGAAATTTCTTCAAAAAGAAGGAAATTTGGTTAGAAACGACATGATTTCGACCTCTACGACCGAAAATTTTGAAAATTAAGTATTTTCCGTTGAAAATAAAGGAAATGGAAAATTTTCCATTTTCCATTTTCCATTTTCCATTTCCGGGTTTTACCCGATTTTTCCATTTTCCGGCAATTTTCCATCTGCGACAAAATCGTTGTAGTCAAAGTGGATGACGGTTTTTTCGGATCTGGAAGGTCAATCTCTTCAAAAGAGGAAAATTTCGACTGAAAAGACGATGGAATGAACAATTTTCCATTAGATAGCTTATTTTTCCATTTTTGTTGAATTTTTTTCATTTTTAGTTGCGCTTTTGAAATTTCTTCAAAAAATAAGAAAATTTGGTGAGAAATGACGTGATTTTGACATCTACGACCGAAAATTATGAAAATGAATCATTTTCTGTTGAAAATAAAGGAAATGGAAAATTTTCCATTTTCCATTTTCCATTTCCGGCTTTTACCCACTTTTCCATTTTCTGTTTTCCATTTTTCGGCTTTTATCCATTTTCCATTTTCCATTTCCATTTTCCATTTCCGGCTTTTACCCATTTTCCATTTCCGGCTTTTACCCATTTTCCATTTTCCATTTCCATTTCCATTTCCGGATTTTACCTTTCCCCAGCCACTTTAAGGAATTTTTGCAGTTTTTCAGAAGTTTCCAATTTTCATTAAAAACATATTTCTCTGCCATTTTAACGGTTACAGATTACAAAAAATTAAGTTATACTCCGCGTAAAGCAAGATTAAAGAAAATTTTTTTGTAATGTTTTGCACAAAGTTTTCAAGAAATTTTTTTGTAATTCTACTATTTTTATCATTGTTTACATGCAGTTAAAGATTTCTGGAGTAAGTTAAGAATATGGTACTTTCAGGATACTATGAAATAAGCTTCAGAAAAGCGGATTTTTTCGCTCAGTACTCAAAACACGTTGAAAGAAAGCGCGGAAAAAAATATTCATCCATCTATAATCAATATTACAAAAGCTATGGGTTTCGTTAATTAGCCTCTTCTCGACCTACACAAGCATCTACTCGACCTAAGTATTTGAAGATTCAAAGAGCTGAATGCAGAATCACATGTAGATACCCAATTTACGTCGATATAAGCATCTATACATCGACCTAAGCATTTATACATCTACCTAAGCATCTATACATCGACCTAAGCATCTATACATCGACCTAAGCATCTATATATCAACCTGAGCATCTATACATTGTCCTAAGCATCTATACCTTGATCTAAGCGGGAGTGACCTCGACCTGAGCAGCCCAAAGCCTAAGCCTAACCGTCATTTAAGCAGAAGCTTGAATTTTCACATATCTTATCAAGTAAAATGACAGAAAAAATATGCAAAAAATTGTTTTTTCAAATTTAAAAATTTTTAAACAAAAATTTTTTGTGCAATAAAGGTTATTTCTTCGTGATCAGCGACCTTGAAAATGTCAGATAAATATGTTTTTAGCCCAAAGTCGGAACATTTTGGTAAACAGTAAAATACCCACTTCAATGTAGCTATATCCGGAGTAACTTGTTCAATCCTTTTTGCTCACATCGCCACAGATTTTTCCTGATGCTCTAGTTTTTGAAACACTCCAGATCCACATTTATATTCTCGCTTACATTGCCTGCCATCTGGGTGCATTTATGACAAAGTAAAGTACCGTAACTCTATCTTCACCAATATTGGTCCGTTTTCCATGAAATTTCTTTTCCGCACTTTCTTTTTGTATGTCCTCCTTATTTCAACCAATATCGTTCCTTTATACATATATCTGCAAATTTTCCGTTCACACCATGAAGTAAAGTTCAGCCAAATTTTTATACAAAAAGTACATCAAACACTGCTATTACATGAGCACATAGGATGTTGAACTTAAAAAACACTGATTTTTCAATACAGGGGGTCTATTTTAAACATTTTTAGACCTCTTAAAAAACGTGGAAAAAGGTTGGAAAAAGTGGGAAAAAATTTTGGGTCTGGTCTATAATGTCAACCAAATCCTGGGAAAAAACGGTGTTCGGGAACCAAATTCCAAATCGTGGCTAGTAGAAGGCTCAAACGGTTCTGCTCACTGTAAATTATGTTCTGCTAATCTACCCCCAAAACACGATGCTCTTCTTAATCATGTTAAAACGGCCAAGCACTTTAAAGCCATTAGTTTTAAAGCCTCATTTGCATTGTCTGCTTTAAGTCTTCCCTTTTATAATGCTAGCATTGAACGGGGTATTTCTGTATTAAGTTTGCTGAAGACCAAACTACGAAATTGCTTAGATGTCAAAACTACTGATGCTTTATTACGTGTTCCTTTTTTACTGTGTTGGAAGGGCGAGAATTGTTGCACTTTCACTGTTACTGATCCAATGCTTAAATTGTTTAACACTAAAATGTACCATCGTAGCATTTGTGATGATGATATCGTGTGCCTTAATGAATCGTTATAACTTTCTGATGAAGCCTTGTTTAATGTGCAAAATGCGTTCAATGTGGTAGATATTCAAGTGCAATAGTTGATTTGAATAAATTTTAGCCGCTTTGTTATTTTTCAAGTGTATACATCGTTTGTCCGGTTTTGTCCGGAATTTAACTGTGCTCTTGTCCGGTTTTGTCCGGTTTTGAATGTTGGTATGTCCGGTTGGTCTTTTCAGAGTTGGCAACACTGACCTGACCAGACGTTGTTTTACGTGCTACAGAGTCACAGGCAAAGGTGTAGCCGGGATTTTTGCCAGGGGGAACCCTGAAAAAGTTTTTCTCGTCCGAAAAACCCATGAAAACGAGCGGGGGCCGTAAAATAATTTGTTTTTTGGGCTTTTCACATCGTCCTGTACTATTTCAGCAACAAAAAAATTAATTTTTCTGAAACTTTAAACGTTTTTGACGGAAAAAATGCTTACAACGCGCGCGAAGCGCTAATTTGTTTGATTTTTCCTGCAATAAAACGATAGAAACTGCCAAAATATTGAAGAAATAGGCGCAAAGTGCCGAATTTTTCGATTTTATGTCGCAGAACAGCATCATGCAACTATATTGCTCAGTTCTTGAATATGTCAAAATTTTCCCCTGGAGAGGAGGGGGGGCAAACTAATAGTATCGGGGACCGGCCGCACAGTCCGTTTTTGGGGCGGAGCTTCGTTATAGAAGGGAAGCCATGATTGGTCAGACAAATAAGTGGTTTTGTCCTTTTAAATTACAATAAGCTCAAATAAATTCATTCTGACACTAAGTCGACGGATAGCGCAACACAAATCAGATTTTTCCCGCAGCTACAATGCATATTGTTATTTACCCATATTAACAGTAGCTATTGTTTTATCGGTCGTAAATCATTAATGCCCTGCGTTTGTTTACTTTATGCGTGTGAGCATAGGCGTAGCCAGGATTTTTGCCAGGGGGAATTCCGAAAAAATTTTTTTCATCTAAAAAAACGCGTAAAAACGCGCGGGGCTGTTAAATAACGTGTTTTTTGGGCTTTTCACATCATCCTGCACGATTTAAGCCATTGAAAAATTGAATTTTCTCAAAAAATTTTTTTTGACGGCAAAAATGCTTCTTATGCGCGCGGAGCGCTAATTTTTAGATTTTCAACCAATCAAATGATAAAAACTGCCAAATTTTGGAATAAACCGACGCGAAGCACCGAATTTTTCGATTTTTCATCGCAAAACAGCATCATGCAACCATATTGCTCACTTTTTGAAAATGTAAAAATGTTCTCTAGGGGGGAGGAATTCCCCCTTCCCCCCACTGGCTACGCCAGTGCGTGTGAGAATACGCAGTAAACCACTTATTTGTCTGACCAAGCATGGCTTCCCTTCTGTAACGAAGCTCCACCCCAAAAACTGACTGTGCGGCCGGTCCCCGATACTATAAGTTGGCCGGGGGGTGGTCCCCCTTCCTTCTGGCTACGCCAGTGATCACAATTTTTTTCCCAGCGATCTGGTTGACATTATAGACCAGACCCAAAATTTTTTCTTCCCTTTTCCACGTTTTTGGGAGGTCTAAAAACGTTAAAAGAGCGTCTGTGTTAAAAAATCAGTGTTTTTTAAAGTAGAAAATCCTATGTACACATGTAATAGCGGTGTTTGATGCATTTTTTGTATAAAAATTTCGCGCCCTACTAGAAATATCCAGTATACGTTATTTCTGTTGAAACTTGAATTTCCTTCCTTTAGTAAAGCATTTTAGCCTATTCTGAAGTCGGTTTTGACAATAAAAACTATAATTTATCAAATGGTGTGAAGCGCCAGAAAATTTTGAAGTATTTGCTCTCTAAAACGCATTTTTGCATTACAAAAACTAAGCAAATCCACGCAGAAGATGAGGATTTTCAATCTTAGTGAAGTTCTAGACCAGATTGTAGATAAAAATGTTCGGAGTAACTTAAGAATATGGTACTTTCAGAATACTAACAAATAAACTTCACAAGAGCGGATTTTTTTGCTCAGTACTTAGAACATGTTGAAAGAAAGCGCGGAAAAAAATTTCAACCATCTATGATCAATATTACAAAAGCTATGGGTTTCTTTAATTAGCCTCTTCTCGACCTAAACGAGCATCTTCTCGACCTAAGTATTTGAAAATTCAAACAGCTGAAAGCAGAATCACATGTAGATACCCAATTTACGTCGACCTAAGCATCAATACATCGACCTAAGCATCAATACATTGACCTAAGCATCTATACATCAACCTAAGCATCTATACATCGACCTAAGCATCTATACATCGACCTAAGCAACTATACATCGACCTAAGCATCTATACATCGATCTGAGCATCTATACATTGACCTAAGCATCAATACATCGACCTGAGCGGCAGCAACCCCGACCTAAGCAGCTTGAAACACCTTTTCAGTAATACTAAGCCTAAGCCTGAGTATAATAGAAGCAAAAACTTAGATTTTCGTATATCTTGTCGAGTAGAACCGAAAAAACATGCCGAAAAGTATGAAAATTTTTTTAAGTTTTTTAAAATTTCAAACAGCTTTCCGCGCCTTTTTTCCTTTTTCTCCTTCATTGCTATGCTTCCTTCCGTAATTTCAGCCCATATTATTTATTTCTGACAAATGTGTAAGTCCTTGGATTGAGCTGTTTAATCGTCCCCGCGCAACACTCAAATCGAGAGTTGCCTGCAACTTTGCAAGTATGGCTCAGATTTTCACCAAATTTTCTTTCCGCGCTTCAATTTATCATGTTCTACTATTTTGGCAAAAAAATTTTGGCATTCCGTATTTGTTTTGCACCTTTTCCAAAAGTACCATATTCTTAAGTTTAGCCAAAATGTTCATGGGCGTAGCCAGGAATTTCGCTAGGGGGAATACCTAAAAAATTCTTTATCGACAAAACCCATTAAAACGGGCGGGGGCCGTTAAAGAATCTGTTGTTTGGGCTTTTCACATTGTCCTGCACTATTTAAGCAATAGAAAAATAAATTTTTTCTAGAAATTTTCCTACGTTTTTGACAGAAAAAATGCTTCTAATGCGCGCAAAGAGCTTATTTTTTGACTTTTCTTGCAAGAAAACGATAAAACTGCCAAAAGATAGAAGAAATCGGCGCGAAGCGCGAATTTCTTAATTTTACGTCGCAGAACAGCATCATGCAACCATATTGCTAAATTCTTGAACATCTTAAAATTTTCCCCAGGGGGAATTCCCTCCCCCTTCCCCTGGCTACGCCAGTGAAAATGCTGCAATTGGCGCAGTGTGGCGTAAAGGTTAATGACAAGTATTAATTAAATCAATCGAAAAATTTTTGAAGTTATACCTCTCTAAAACGCATTCTATTATTACAAAAATTTTCCACATACGCCAACCAAGCCCAAAAGTTTTTTTCATTTCTCAAAATTTTGGTTGACAAATGGACCAAAAAGTGGAAAAAAACGGTGCATAGAATTATTAATCAAGTAGGTGTACAAGAAAAAGGTTAGTTGTGATAGCACTAGGAGTGCGTGGCAGATCTATGATTTTCGCTAGGGACCGAGACCTCATAAGTTGCCGAAACAGATGACTTAGATGTTTTCAGAAATCCGATATTCATGCACGAAACAGCGTCCTTTCTCCGTTTTACATTGTGTTTAACTCCTACCTGTCTTTCACAATTTTATTTAACCTGATCTCTGATCAGTGTTTTTTTGTATAAGGTCCGTTTGTACATGTACAAAGATGGTTCCCAAAAGTCTTTGTACATTTTGTACATGCAAATTTTTGTGTACTATTATATAGTACAGTAGCGGTTTTAGTGTAGTAAAACAGGGTTTTCGATCTTTGGTAGTGTATTTTAGCTAATTTCTGGGAAAAATCAAAACATTCTTTCATTGTGAAAATTATTTCACAAAAGTTTTAAGAACGCTTCATTATGTAGCAACTAACGTTATTATAACGATTTACAACCCTAGGTAGAGGTGACCAGAGGGGGGGGTGGACTCCAGGAATGGTCGCATATAGTAAATTGTGGTCATTGTTTTCTGTACAAAATCTCTTTATACATGTACAAAGATGGCTCCTTAAAGTCGATGTACATTCTGTACGTGTAAATTTTAGGCTTTTATGGTACAATAGCACGTTAATGTGCCGTAAACTGAGTTTCTCGACCCTTATAAGTGAAGTTTAGCCAATATATGGGTTTCTGGCGATGAAAAATAGATTAATTTATCAATATGGCGCGAAGCACCGGAAAGTTTTGATAATTTCACTGTTTTAAGGTAATATTTTTGACCTTTTTTCCACAGTAAGCTCAAAAATTGTTTTGCTGCTACATCGCATGCACGCACATCAGGGTGAGGGGGGAGTGTGCCGCCGCTGGCGGGTCAGCCAGACAGGTGCACAGTGCCGTCCTGCGTTTTTGAGCTGACGGGACGTCTTTTGCATCATTTTATTTGAAGTCGAAAGCAGTAAAAATGTCAAAATTTTTTCACGGCAGTCAAAATGGACTCAAAATGCTTTTTAAATGCGACATTACCACGAAAAATGTTCTATAGGCTATTTTAATCATTTTAGTCGTTAAAATAGCAAAAAACGTGAACATTAATGTTTAAGATTTATAGGATTTTACCCCTCCCCCGCCGATCCTGACCTTGTGCATCTACGCTAAATTGGGAATTTAAAAAATAAAAATTACAGAAGACGCTCTGGGTTTTTTAAACGATCATGTCTAGGCCTTGGGAGCGAAAGCCTGTTGGGTTGTCTGTCTAAGTTAAGAATAAAGTAAGAGACAAGCTACGTAGATGCTGAAATTCAAATGAACAGACCGGCTTAAAAGAACAATCGATCTGGCTTATTGCGTTTAGGTATCATGTAGGCAGATTGCGCTTTGCGCGGCGTCTAAGTTCTCAGGGGGTCTGAAAATGTTTAACAGAAAACATACCAGAAAATTGATGTTAGTGGCAAAATGCCTTTTTTCCACGTTTCTCATCCAGCTCTATTCATTTGCATCAAAAAATTGCGTAAAGAACAAATACTTTTTGAAAACTTAATGATTGGGGCTTCGTAGATTCTTGGGTAGGGGAGCGCCTTAACACCCATTTGTGCGAGAACGTATAAATTACCCTGTTAAGAACGTATGGGCGTGGGAGGCTGCGTCCGGGGTTCTGGCTGGACCTTATAAGAATCCGAAGACCCCATACATGATAGACCTCATACGATCGAAGTTTTGGTGTCTATTATGAAATTTTTCCGATCGGACCACTTGAATTCGATTGCTACCTATGAATGCTGGTGAATGTTCATTGCTTTGTGCTGCTTACATACTTATGATGCCATGCATTCTTTGTCCGTTTATTGCAGATTTATCATTAGTCCGACTCATCCTCTCTAATTAAATGGGTTTGTTCGATCGAATTTGTAATAGCTCGGGTTCGGCTGATAATTTAATGCCGAATCCATTTTTCAAACGAGCCAAGTGCGACGGAAAATCACCACCTTCTGGTCAAAAAGGTATTTGCCATGATTTATATGTTGCCGATAAAATTCTGGTTGGGGTTCCTATTCATTGGAGGAACGGGTGTAAAATGACCTAGAAGTTTTTTAAAAAATGGCTAGAAAGCACCTAAAAATGGCCAAAGCAAAAACGCAAGTTTTCGCCAAAAATCGGAGTGGCCGGGTCAACAAGTTTCACACTTTTGGGGCGGGGTTGTTAAGTTCTCTTGCCATAAATCCCCAATTTTTACCTCAAACTGTCTAAAAAAACCGCCAACCAATGGTTAAGCATAGGCATTAAAAAAACCTCAATCGCGAAAAAATGCCACCAACGGCCTCAAAAATCCTAAAACTGCGGGAAAACCCTCAACTTGGCAACCTTGTTTGTAGGAATGGGTGGAGGTTTAGTCTTTGAATGAGCTATTTCAACCCCCTGTATAAAAATATGGTTCTTTACTTTAAATTAGAGCTTTCGGGTCGTTAGACAATCTTTCAATAATTTTTGTAGCGGTTCAATGTTTAGGAACATTTTGAGAACAAAGAACTGCAAGTATTATACTTAAAAAACTGTAGGTTGTATCATTTTTTCGTTCTGGAATTAAACGCACGATCGTTTTTTTCAGACTGTAGCAAGAATTTGAAAAAGATGGAAAAAAATTGTGAAAACAAATTTAAAAAAGTAGATCAAACGGAGTCCAAATTTTCAAACACGTGTTGAAGATTTATTTCCTACTTACATACATACCAATAAGAATTGTTTTCATTTTAGAAGAATATAGCTGCACTTACGGGTCTGGAAAGTTTTTCGCTCTCTGCGGGCTTGGAGGCGTACTTTCGTGTGGCGTAACGCATACTGCGGTAGTTCCGTTGGATTTGGTTAAATGTCGAATTCAGGTGTGTTTATCAAATAATAAAATATTAAAAATATTTCAAGCTAGATAGAATACGTTAGCAAGATAAATTAATGCAAAGTATATATAATACAAAATAAAAAAGTATGAAAACAGCATATAAAGGTCATACCCTTCGTTGAGTGTTGCTCTAAATACCAAATGCGTAATGCCAAGTTCACGGATCGAAAGTAGCCTTATTGATTGCATTTTGCTTATAACTGTTAATCAGGGCCCAGTTGTACCATTAACTATTGAACTATTCTATTAGTTCAATAGTTCAATAGTGAAAAATTCCGGTTGCACCTTCGGCTACACTAATGAAGTATTAGAATAATTAAATACATACATGTAACGGCTCGAAATTGGGGGGGGTATCCCGGCCATTTTTAGGGGAGGGGTAAATGACCTCTAATTTTGGGTCAGAAACGGCCAAAAAAGCCTGAAAACAGCAAAACAGCCTTAAAAATCCGATTTTTTCCAAAATTCGGGAGGGGCAGGGGTCAAAAATTTTCTAACCTTGGGGAAAGGGATGGGTGGTCGTCCGACTTTAGTGGGGATATCCCCCATCCCCAGGACTATTAGAATAGTAAGAGTCGGACTATTGTAATATACTTCCGTTGCACCATGCCGTCGCTATTAGAATAGATCAATGGTGTAATGCTGTTAGGTGCATAGGTGCTTAAGGTCAGGGTCGGCAGCATACATGATCTTGGGGTGTGGGGGTTTCACCCCCCGCAGAATCATTTTTCACCCCCGCAAAAAATTTTCACCCCCCAGAATTGGCGATTTTTCAAAAGTTTCTTAAACTTAGCTGAAAATTGGTAGGAAAAGTGTCTTTTTAAGGGTTTTTGGCTATGTATTTGCTCAAAATCGCCAAATTTTCGGCGCCTCGCGCCATATATTCATGTTTTAAGCGATATATTGGTCAATTTATTCGACTTTTTTCAAAATTTTTTTCATGATTTCATTCTCCAGAAGGATAGAGTATCGTCCGAAACGCCAAAAAACGATGTTTTTTAACGCGTGCCGGCAATTTTTGGGCCCAAAAAAGGCACTTTAGGTTTTCACTCCCCCAGAATTCCTATACTGTGCATGTATGGTCGGCAGGAGGTGGGGGTGAAATCCCAAAAATCCAAAACAGTTAATTTAAAGTTCACGACATTTTCTACTGTTTTAACGATTAAAATGGTCAAAATAGCAAATGTAGCGTTTTTCATGGTAATATCGCATTTTAAAAGCATTTTTAGTCCATTTCGATTGCATTATATCACTTTTAATACTAAAAAATGCAAAAATTTATCAATTTTGGGCGCTTTTTGAGTAAAAAGTAAGTACTTAAAAGTACTAATTTGGCGTGAAGCGTCAGAAAAATTCAGACATCTTTACTGCTTTTGACCTCATAAATGAAGCAAAAAAGGTTGCATCAGCTCAAAATTGCCGTACAGCACAGATTCCTATAGGGGAGGGGTGAGGATAGGGTATTACTCCCACCTCAGGGTCCGAGACTTGAATCACTGTCGGACGATTTTGAGCTATCAAACATTTTTTGCATGATTTTTCGGTATAAAAGCAGCAAAGATGTTAAATTTTTGGCGCTTCGCGCTTACTAAAAGCTAGACTCTAAATTTAGTGGTCCTCAATTTTAGGATTTCATCCCTCCCTGAACTTTCGACCTTGGGAAATTATGCCGGACAGTTCCTGTCCGGCTGATCCTGGGGGTAATACCCCCTCACCCCTATGTGCATGTATGGTTAGGTGTATATTGTACATTGCCCTATCGGTCGAGAATGATTATTAAAAGCGGTGCTGCTGCGTAATTCAAGAGTAGAGTATGTATTTGCATGATATGTAAGTATTCTAATAGTGAGCAAGGCGATAATTTTGATCGAAATAATGATCGTAAAAAAGAGAATCTGGGAAATTATACATAACCGATCGAAATATGCAGTAAGTCGAAAAGTTTTTCCCAATCTTCTGTCTCGTCAATTTTAGATATAGAATCAGAAATTGTCTGAATAAAACGTCTTAATATTTCTCAATTTTCAAAAGCAATAACAGTTTCTTTGCACGAGTAGTTTAAAGCATTTTGGGGAAACATGCACTAACAAGGCGCTCCAATGCCAGTCATAGAGAAAATGCAGTCTACATAGGTTTCAACGACGATTCACTATTGAACTATTGAACTACTGGAATTAAGTATTGAACTATTGACTATTAGAAACTACTACTAAACTATTAGAAAAGCTCTAGTAGTTAATAATATTGTTACAGTGCTCGCCATGAAACATGACGCACTATAATCGTCAGATTTATATTAGATGATGCGTCGCGAGCGCCGCGTTTCGCTGTCATCTCTTTTTTATTATTATAGGATATTTATCTGTATCATGCTGTTAATCTGGCGATGCGGACGGCGCAATTTAGCTATTATTAGCGCCAATAAGAAGGAAGCGCGCATGTGAATACCGGAAGCTCGCACGTGCCTGAATATAGAACGGCATTCGCGTGCGCGCTTCCGGCATTCACGTGGGCGCTTCCTCTTGTTGGCGCTATTAATAGCTAAATTGCACTGTCCCCATCGCCAGATTGAAGACATGATACAGATAAATATCCTATAATAATAAAAAAGAGATGATAGCGCATTATAGGCGAAACGCGATGCATCATCTAATATAAATCTGATGATTATAGTGCGTCATGTTTCATGGCGAGCACTGTAGGTACAACTGGTTACTACTGAACTATTGAAGTCAACTACTGAACTATTGAACCATTGAACTATAGAAGTGGTGCAACCGGGCTCAGATTTAGTGATTTAGTGCTTAGCGATTTCGCTCGCAAGCGAGATACATTGATAAAAGAATGCATTAAGTTTTAGTATATATCTTTTTAATAAATAATTTTTGAGCAGGCCCGTAACCAGGATTTTATTTCGGGGGGGGGGGGGCTGGAAATTTTTGAGGCCAGATATCTCGAGAACCATTAGGAGATGGGCGAAAATGAAGGCAGTTCCGAGCGTATCTCATCGAGCTCTATACGATGGTGAAGAAAAATTCCAACAAAAAAATAAATAACACGTTATTTTATATTGATATATAGGAAATTTATCATTTAAGCTGATTTCTCATGACTCAATCGACGAATTATCTATTATCTCCTGCCTTTGTATTTAATCATTGTGCTTTACAGAGAAGAACAATACGGATAATGAATAATTCGGCGCCTAGCGCCGAAAAAATTGACATATTCTGCATGTCAAGTTAAAATTTGAGCGGTTTTGAGCGGGCTAGAAGACAACAAACATATATAAAGAATAAATATGGCGCGAAGCGCCGGTCCCTTCGGGGGACCCTTGGGAGAAAAAAAATTTTTTCCATTCGGGGGGGGGGGCAAGCCCCCCGCTCTCTGGATACGGGCCTGTGTTCAAGTATTTATATGTCTATTAATTTGATGAATACATGATTATTCTTTTGTATATTTTTAACCCGGGGCCGCCTTTTCTACCGAGGTCGAGGCCTCGCCGGGGCGTATAAATGTACCATATAATGTGGTTATACTCGTATGTTTCATGCTGACATTTCCTATGTGTGTAATGTATATGTGCCCAGCTCTTATATGTGACATATATTGTTTATTGATGAACAATAATAACGATATAATATAATAACAATAATAATAATATTATAAATAATAATAATGATAATAATAATAATTAGAAAAATATAATAATGATAATAACAATAATAATAACAATAACAATAATAATAATAATAATAATAATAATAAGAATAATGATAATAATAATAATAATAAAAAAACGATTCTCAAATGAAATGGACGAAACAAAGAATTTCATGAAACATTGTCTCAAGACGATTCGGTTTGAAACTATGATTTTATTAAGCGAGATATAGTCAATTTGCTCGCACATTTACTAGAGCTGAAGAAAGCAGACGCACGCTTGGGAATCGGGGGAACGGGGGAATATTTTAGGGATAAATATGGTGAGGATATGATCAGAAACGGACCAGTGTTAATAATTTTTCTTGAACATGCTTGAAATCGTTCAGCATTTCAGAACTATTGTAGTTGAGTTTTCATCTCTGGGGATAAATGGGGGGGGGGGGTTCGGTCAGACCCCCCAAAATTCAGAAAAATCGAAAAAATTGGATTTTTAAAGGTCATTTTGTGCCATTTTTGGTTTTTTTGGGCTTAGTCTTAGTGATCGACCGGAGCAGCCGAAATGGCCGGAGCCGGAAATCCGGCCGGAGCCGGAGCCGGAGCTGGAGCCGGAGAAATATAATTTTACACGTGTGGATAGATAGGACGTCTTTGTGACCAAGACCTAGACCATAGTACACATGCTTCTCAGCTGCATACCAGCTAGTTAGTTATGTAAAATAGACTACATTAAACGAAATTTTATTCAAAATTACTCGGCAATCTTGTCATCATTTTGCAGCTGAGTGTCTAACATCTTTTATTGGTGCTTTTTCCTTTTTCTGCTATTGTATTGTGCTCTGACTAAATTTAATCAGCATAATGTCAGCAATTAGTAACTTCGGTCACTATGGAAAAAACGGAAAAATTCTCCGGCCTCGGGCCGATTTTTGGATGTCCTCCGGCCGGAGAATCGGAGTTGGAAAAAATGGCCGGATTCACCGGAATCCGGAGCCGGAGCCGGATCTCCGGTAGATCACTACTTAGTCTTCCCAAAAATTGGTGTTGGTAACCCCCACCCTCAAAATAGGACGGCCAGCTACACATGGCTGGTCTTCAGACCATAAATGCTAAGCGAATGCGACTGTGACTGAAAGTTATAGCGCCGGGCCAGGCTCCGGTACAGCTCTAATTTTTTACTATATTCTTTAAAATATTGGAAAAATTTCAATTTAATATATATTTTAAGATTTTTAATTTTTAATAATAATTTTATATGTATATATTTCATTAATCGATAAATTTTTACAATTTATATACCTACACATTTTATATTCTTAAGTTGGGATATATTTTTTGTTTAAATTGAATCAAATTCAGTTTAAACCCGTTTACAGGTTAACGCAGCGAAATATAAAGGCATCGGTACGGGTTTCAAGTTGACCGTACAGGAGGAGGGTTTTAGAGCGCTAGCGAAAGGATGGGCCCCTACGGCCATTGGTTATTCGTTGCAAGGTTTGGGCAAATTCGGCTTTTACGAATTATTCAAATCAGTATACGCTAACATGTTAGGCGAGGTAAATGACAAATATTAGTCGGTGGGTAAAAATAAAAAACAGGTATATAAAAAAAATAAAAAAAATAAAAAAAAATAGAAATAAAAATAAAAAAAAAATAAAATAAATGCGCACTTTTTAGGCAGCATTTGAATCATATTTACTTCCGTGTGACATGCAAATGAGGTTTTATACAGTTTGTATGTCTATTTATATATTTTGAACGAAAAATAAATTAATTAAACATATACATAGAATGAAAGAATGAATTAGTCGGTATTTCGGTCGAAGGGTTTTACACTAATTTTGACTGATCGTATTAAAATTATCATGTTATATTAAATAATGTTAAAATTATCTCTGTCATATCATATTCAAATTTTTAAATTAAAAAAAGGAAAAAATTTTTTAAAATTTTTTTTAAAATTTTTTAAAATTAAAGTTTTGAAAGTAAATCAAAATCAAAATTATTAAAATTTTTCGAAAATAAATCCTGATTCTTATCAAAACTCGAAGTTACTGAAAACTTTGTCAGTACAACACTTCGCCAAAAATACAGATTTGAGAATGTAAAATATAATATTGACTTCGAGAAAATTAAATAAATAAAATTAAAAAAATATATTTTGGAGGTTGTTTAATTTATTATTTAAATGCCCCCAAAATACAGTTTTTCTGCCAAAAATTTGCGTTTTAACTTTTCGAATTTTTATTTTATGCTGAATATATATACGAGTACAATCATATGCATAAAAAATTAAAGAGGATATTTATATTTTTTTCAGTAAAATTTGAAATACAAATGCGCAAATCTTTTTAATTACTTATTTTTTAAAAATATTTAAAGTAGTAAACGACTTGAATTCTGATTTTAAGAACCAAAAATTAAAGCAGCGTGCACGTATGTTATAAAATTTTTGTGATAAACGAATGAAATAATGTTAAGGAACCGGGCCGGTATTGCCCGACTGAGAAATTTCAAAATTTTTTTTTTAATTTTTGAATATTTCGAATTTTTTTTGAAATTTTATTAAATTTTTTACCTGCAATAAAACTTTTGCAATAAACGAATGAAGAATGAATGTTAAGGTACCGGGCCGTTATTGCCCGACTAATAAATTTTTAAATTTTCGATTCCTTCTACTTCCTTCTAAATTTTTTTTAATTTATCGATTTTTTTTTGAATTTTTCTGATTTTTTTTGGAAAAATTAATTATTTTTTTCGAATTTTTTTATGTATGTATTTAAATTTTTACAATAAACGAATGAAGGTTGAATGTCAAGGAACCGGGCTGGTATTGCCCGACTATAATAAATTTTTGAAATTTTCCTGATTTTTTCCAGAATTTTTCGATTTCTTTTTCTGCATTTCTTGGATTTTTTGAACAATTCATCATTTTTTTGAATTATTTGTATGTATCAAAATTTTTACGATAAACGAATGAAGTATGAATGTTGAGGAAAAGGGCCCTTATTGCTCGACTAACTAAATTTTGAAATTTTCTATTTTTTTTGATTTTTTTCTCCAGATTTTCGAGTTTGTTTCAGAATTTTTCGGATCTTGTTTAAAAAATTCATCATTTTTTTCAAATTTTTTGTATGTATTAAAATTTTAACAATAAAGGAATGAAGAAGAATGTTAAGGAACCGGGCCGGTATTGCCCGACTATAATAAATTTTTTAAATTTTAGATGTTTTTCGAATTTTCTCGATTTTTTTAGAATTTTTCAAATTTTTTTCGGAAAATATCATTTTTTAAACTTTTTTTCCATGTAATAAAATTTTTGTAGTAAACGAATGAAGAATGAACCTTAAGGAACCTGGTCCGTTTGCCTGACTAATATGTGAATTTTGAAATTTTTTAATTTTCTCGAATTTTGTGAATTTTTGGTTTTTTTCAGAATTTTCCAAAATTTTCTTCTGAATTTTTCGGATTTTATTTTGGGAAAATTTATGATTTTTTCAAATTTTTGTATGCCATCAAATTCTTACGGTAAATGAACGGAGGATGAATGTTAAGGAACAGGGCCGGTATTGCTCGACTATAATGAATTTTTGAAATTTTTAGATTTTTCCCCTGAATTTTTTGCCTTTTTCTGAACTTTCTGATAATTTTAAAAAATGTTTTTTTAACTTTTTCGCATTTTATAAAATTTTTACGGTAAACTGATGAAAAATTTTAAGGGGCCTAGCCGACGTTAGCCGGCTAATATGTACGTTTTAAAATTATCATTTTTTAAATTGAATTTTTTCGATTTTTTTTCCTGAATTTTTCGAATTTTTCGATTTTTTTTCGGAAAAGTTTATCTGTTTTTCAAATTCAAATTCTGTATGTAATATAATTTTTTGCAATAAACGAATGAAGAATGACTTTTGAAAATTTCTTTTGTTGAATTTTGGAATTTCACGATTTGTTGTTGAATTTTATGGATTTGAAAAATTTTCGTTTTTAAAATTTAAAGAAAATACATTTTAGAATTGATCAATTTGTCTTTAAACTTTTGATTTTTTTTTGAAAAATGTATATATCATTTGTTCAAATTTATAAAAATTTTGAAATTTATGGTTTTTTTCGAATTTTTGAATTTCGCGATCGTTCTAATTCTACGGATTTTTTTGGAAAAAATTTATTTTTTGGAAATTTTTTCTTTTTAAAGGAATTGTCGTATACCTGGAGGACGAGTCTTTATTTGGCGGCCAGCGCCAGTGCCGAATTTTTCGCCGACATTCTATTAGCGCCCATGGAGGCCACTAAGGTCCGCATTCAAACCATGCCCGGCGCCCCGCCCACGCTCCGCGGTTGCGCGCCCATGATCTGGCGCACCGAGGGCATACGGGGCTTTTATAAGGTAGCTCAATGTTAGAATTTTAAGTTCGAAATTTGAAAAAGTTCGAAAAGTGGAAAAAATTTTTAAAATTTTTAAATAGTGTAAAATTTGAAAATTTTTAGAGATTTATGCCTTTTTAGGTGGAAGGGGGTTGATTGAATTTTAATTTCGTAGAGTTGCGTACGGAGTTTACAGGGAAATCGCGAATACCGAGACTGGTGGGCATACGTGGGCAGCACCAAAATTCTGGGGGTGCAAGATTTTTCAAAGGTAAAAAAATGGCCTTAAAAATCGTGGTATGGCGAAAAACACCATTTTTAACGTTTCTTATCAAGCACTATCCATTGGCATCAAAAAATTCCAAAAAACAAAAAAAAATTCAGCAATTGAATTCTATAGGGGGAGGTATGTATTTTGGTTTCTCGGGTGTGCATACCCTCAAAACCCCCCACGCCCAGGTGCGGTGGTGGGGCGAAAACTATTCTGGGGTGAACCGCCACCCCCACTTCGCCTATCCTTAAAGATCATACATGTAGCGGCTTGGAAATTCGGTTGGGGGTTCCCCCGGCCATTTTTAGGGGGAGGGTGAATGACCTCCATTTTTAGGGCCAAAACGGCGCCAACAAATTCATTTTTTTCCCAAAAAAATTGGGGGGGTCGGTTAAACATTTTCCGGCTTTGGGGGATGGAGGGCGGCCCACTTTGGGCGGGGATCTTCCCCACCCCACTCTTACATGCATAGTTTCCCAAGGTCGAAAGTTCAGAGGGGGTGAAATCCCAAAATTTGAGACCACTAAATTTAGAGTTCTAGCCTTTTTTGCAGGTCAAATAGGCAAAGCGCTTAAAGCATCCTATATAGCATGTTTTAATGTGAAAAACTGTATTTTTAACTACTTTTTGTCCCATTTTGACTAGTTTCGTCACTCTTGTAAGTAAAAAATATAAGAATTCATCGAAAATTTTGACTTTTCAGATCATTTTAAATTCATTCTAGGTATTTTATGTGTAAATAAAACAGAAATGTACTAGTCGGCGCGAAGCGCCGAAAAATTTTAACATATGCGCTGCTTTTGTACCCAAAAATCATTGCAGAAAACGTTTGATAGCTGAAAATCGTCTGACAGTGATTCAAGTCTTGGACCCTGAGGTGGGGGTTATACCCCCCTCACCCCCTATGGGAATGTGTGCTTACATGTATCCCAAGATCGTGTATCTTCGAATTGCAATCTGTGTTAGGTTAAAATAATAATTGAAACAAACGAGTACTGATGGACGCCCTATTATCCCTGGCTCAATTCGTCAAAATTATTCGCTAATTGTAATAAATAATGGACGGCTTAGGTTTTTTAAAATTATTTCGTTTTGGTTTTTGTTTTCATTCATGCTTAAGTATTTATTTTATTTTTTCATTACGTTTCTTTATATTTTTACGTTTTTTTGATTCGTTAATTTATTGCAGGGTCTGCCGCCATTGTGGTTTCGTCAAATACCGTATACAATGATGAAATTTGCCTGCTTCGAACGCACCCTCGAAGCGTTGTACAAATACGTGGTGCCCAAACCGCGTATCGAGTGCTCCAAGTCCGAGCAGCTTATGGTTACGTTCGTTGCTGGATATATTGGTTAGTTAGACTTATTTGAACCAATAAATGAATGAATAAATAAATAACTAAATGAAAAAAAAAATAAATAATTAAATGAAAAAAATAAATAAAAAATAAACAAAAAATAAATAAATGAATGATTAAATAAATAAATTAATAATTAACAAGTAATGAATGAATAAATTATAAATATTAAATGAAAAATAAATTATGAATAAATCATAAATAATAAATTAAATAATAAAGAAAATAATAAAATATAAATTAGTCAATGATTGAATGAATCAATGAATGAATGAATGAATGAATGAATGGATGGCTTATAAGTAAATAAATAAATAAATAAATGAATAATTAATTAATTAATTAATTAAATAATTAAAATGTGTAAATGAATAGATGAATAAATAAATAAATAAATAAATAAATAAAAAATGAAAATAACAGCTCTAGGATGAATAGGTAAGAAATAAGTGATTAAATAATGAATAACATAATAAATAAACAATAAGTAAATAAATAAATGGGCAAGGGTGTGAATGAGTGAATGACTGGGTGAATTAAAAAAAATAACTTAATGAATCAATGAATGAATGAATGAATGAATGCATAAATACATGAATGGATGAATGGCCGAATAGATAGATAAATAAATAAATAAATAAATAAATTAAGTAATAATTAATAAAAAAATTAAAAAAACGAATGATGGAATAAACGAATAGATGAATGATAAAATAAATTGATTAAATAATTAATAAATAAATTTACAAATTAATAAATGATACAAGAAACGAACGGATTAAGGAGCGATAAAATACTATGGAGTAAATAAACAAATAAAATGTTTATTTAAAAAAGTGAAGTAAAAAAGACATTTTTTAATCTTTAAAAAGTACGAAATAATTTTTTATTTTTAATTCTGTATTTTTCATGTTTAATTTAATGTTTTTATTATCTAATTTCTTGATTTTTTAGCCGGCGTTTTTTGCGCGCTGGTTTCGCATCCGGCCGATACTGTAGTTTCCAAGTTGAACCAAGAAAAGGGTTCGTCGGCCATCGACATTTTGAAAAAATTGGGCTGGAGCGGGTGCTGGATCAAAGGCGGGGGTAATACCCGTAGGTGGGCGGTACCAAAGCTCTGAAGGGGGGTGCAAGATTTTTTCAGGGCCAGAAAATGGCCTTAAAAATGGTGTTAAGTTTGACGAAAAAACACCATTTTTAAACGTTTCTCATCGAGCACTATCCATTGGCAACAAAAAATTGGCGAAAAAAACGAAAAAAATTCAAAAATTTTATTCTGGGGGTGTTTTGGTTTTCTAGGGGGTGCATACCCCCCAAACCCTTACGCCCGGGCCTTATTAATACCTTCCCCCCTCACCCCCATGCTCAGGCGCCACCTATGATTTATTAAATTTAATTATTTTTATTTATTGATTTAATCTATCCAGTTTATTCAATTTATTAACTTATCAGTTAATCAAATTTATCAATCACTAAACTTTATATTACTCATATATTATTAGTAATACGATACACGCTGATCGCTTTGATTTAACGTTCACAATTTGTTCTTCAATAGATACAAGAGGAAGTCGCCTTTGAGAATTTCCAGCGAAGCATTGGGGAATTTAAAAAATGTTCGCGATGGCGACTGTTTAGTTGTGTTCAGTAAAGGCGATCTCTATAGGATAAGTAGGGAGGTGAGCTGATATATGTAAATAAAACTTATCACGTATTGTAAACAAACTGTAAAAAGTGACTGAAAATTGCATATTATTAAATGATCTGCTGTATCGCAAATTCATTCTGGCTGTTAACGTGTCATATTCATACATGATCTGGGGGGTTCATCCCCTTCCCCCGTCAAGAAATATTTTCACCCTCCGCTGAATTTTCCCCCTTCCCCCAGAATTGGCGATTTTTCAGAAACTTCCAAAAATTTTCAGAAAATTCGTAAAAAAAAGTGCTTTTTTTAGCGTT
The DNA here is from genome assembly GCA_036768485.1 of Mermis nigrescens. NCBI lineage: Eukaryota > Metazoa > Nematoda > Enoplea > Mermithida > Mermithidae > Mermis > Mermis nigrescens. Next base: position 187,252 of record JAVLUZ010000165.1, on the reverse strand, counting down.
TTTAGCCATCTAACATAAACGAATCAAATTCTCGGCGCTTCGCGCGCCATATGTATATAAATGTTTTTACGTATATTGTATTAATCAATTTGTTCGATTTTTTTAATTTTTTGGAATTTTATCATGTTTTTTATGCACTAGAACGATAGTGCATCGTCAAAAACGTATATTGTATTAATCAATTTGTTCAATTTTTTAATTTTTGGAATTTTATCATGTTTTTTATGCACTAGAACGATAGTGCATCTGTCCAAATGCCAAAAAATGATGTTTTTGACGCTATCCGCAACTTTCAAATTCACACCTACTATGCATGTCTGGTCATACTGTATTGTAACCATACAATGCACGGCGTAGAATTCTGGAAGTGAAATTATAAAGGGTACCTTCTTGGGTCAAAAATGGTAGGTACGCGTCAAAAACAGTTTGTAACGATTTCTGACGATGCTCTATCTTTCTAGAGCATAAATACATTTTGAAAAAGATTTCGAAAAAAATCAAAAAAGTTGGAACAAATTGAAGAAAATACAGTCACAAGATGAGTATAATGGCGCGAAGCGCCGAAGAAGTTTGGCACTTTTGAGCCGATAGATAGCTAAAAACATTTAAAAAACATCTTTTCTACAAATTTTTACAAAATTTTTGGGTACTAGAAAATCGCTAATTCTGGGGGGTGTGAAAAAATTTTTGCAGAGGGGTGAAAATTTTTCTGGGATCAACCCACCCCAAGATTATGTATGATTGTAACTGTATTTTCTTGGTTCTAAAGTTATTCGCTTAATTGATGGATTTGATTCATAATTCCTATAAATCGACAGCGAACCATGTGTTCCAAAACAATTTAGTTTGTCTCATTCCTTAATTTTATTCGTAATTTTTCTCCGCTTGCTATTCTCGATCGAAAATCGCTTATTTTTAAAATAAAAAAATTATGCGCACTTGATCGCAAATCCAGCAATGAAAGGTAGTGTTATCCTTACATGTACAACATATGAATTCTGGGGGAGGGGAGGTCAAACCCAAAACATTTCAGAAAAGTGTCTTTCGGCTTTTAAAAAATAACGGGTACACTTCGAAAAACACTGTAAGATGTTTCGGGCATGCTCGTTTTTCCTAGAACACAGAATCATAAAAAAAAATGAAAAAATCGAGAAAAATTGAACTAAGTATGGTCAAAAACGTGCATATTACGCGAAGCGCAAAAGAAAATTTGAGACTTTGAGCCAAAAATGAGCTAGAACCGCTTGAAAAGCGCGCTTTTTACAATTTTTCCAAAAAATCGATAATTCTGGGGGGTCGCAGCCATTTTGCAGGGTCAGCAGCAATTTTGCGGGGGTCAAACTCCCGCATACTCCCTCCTAACACCCCTAAAGAAAGAGTATGGTGCTATCCCCATTTTTCCCAATGTTTCCAGGTCATTTTCACTCGTCACGGGAACATGTTTATCAAGTTTTACTTACGTAACATAAAAAACATGCGAAATTATTGTAATCAATTCCCTAAATTGGGCCTAACACGATGGGAAAAATTTAAGCATGGCGATTCTTTATTGAAAAATGCATTTTAGCAAACTGTTCATTGCGCTCAATTCAAATATTTTGAATTAATTTTAATTTTGAAATTTAAAATCGCAATTACTCTTTTTTTAAGTTGTGCTTTGAATAATACGGAACATTCTCCTATTTCAAGACGAACTGGTTTCACTCCATACATGGGCAGCATACCTGGGCGTGGGGGTTTGGGGGTATGCACCCCTCAGAAACAAAAATACCCCAGCATTTAATTTTGAAATTTTTTCGTTTTTTCACAATTTTTGATGCCAATGGATAGTGCTCGATGAGAAACGTTGAAAAATTGTTTTTTTACTATATACCACTATTTTTAAGGTGAAATTTCTGGTAAACAACACGAAAAATCTTACCCACCCAGAAGTTTGGTGCCGCCGACCTATGATGGTCAGCGAATTCTGGAGGGTTAAATGGACGAAATCGTGATAAAGTGCCAAAAATTCAAGTATGAAGTTTGATGGATTATCGAGGTTCGGATTCTGAAGGGTCTATAAACGATATATTTGTGCACAGCATGGAAATTCTGCAGGGGTGAAACAAAGCACATTTTTAATGTGATTTTTGTTTCAAAAACGGTGCATACGTTTTCGAAAACCGTGGCAGTTCTACGATTTTTCAATACAGTTCCAGAAACTATTTGGTATATATTTGATGATATATGTATGTAGGTCTTCAATCGTCACTTATTGTTATTTGTTTTCATGCAAATTTTAAGCAAAAATGCTGAAAATTAAAATACGACAAATTTGGTATAAAAATTTGACATAGGTTAAACATTACGCGAAAAAACACCTGAAAACGGCCAAAAATTTTTAATTTTTTCCAAAAAATGGGAGGTCGAAATTTTCTGGCTTTGGGGGATGGGCGATAATCAACTCCGATTGGGGATCCCACTCCCCTCCCTATTATACATGTTTACTCATATGCAGACTCGTGTGAACTTCCTCAAACTGTTTGTACTTACATACATATATATATATATATATATATATATATATATATATATATATATATATATATATATATATATATACAAGCCCGTATCCAGGATTGTGTGAGGCAAATTATAGAATTGGCCTATATCTCACTCAGAAAATTCGTCAGGATAGCTCGTAAAAACCGCATTTTTCAACGTTTTTCGACGTGCTCTATCTAATACAAAATGCGAGCGAACATGCAATTTCTCCATGTTTTCGTGCGTGCGCTTACCTTTCAAAAAAAAATTCTTCAGGCTTAAGAGGGCGCGGCGCTTACCCCGTACCACGGCCCTGCCTACATATACACGGGGGCATGCGCAGGCCTCCATGGATGAAAAATGACGATTTTTGGAGCCTGTTTGGGCCTAAGTTAACGGAAATAATGATTTTACTGCGCGGAGCGCCGATAAATTTTGAGATTTCTCGATTAAAAGATTGCTCATTTTCATGCATTTCATACCTCTTTGAGTGTTATTTTTAGGCCAACGGGAGGGCGGCCGCCCCTGCGTACGCTCATGCATATACATATGTTTCAGATATTACTGTGCCTGGTGCACACCTACTCTTTGTGTGTAAATTTTGATTTTACATGAATCGAAGTTTTTCGAGCTAGGAATTTACGTCAGGCTTCTGAAGATGAAAGAACATAAAGTTGCAGTATGTTGGACTTGTACTGTGGACCTCTGAATTTGAAATCCGACGTCTTAACCACTCGACGGCACCCAGTTCATTTCAGTTAACATGCGGCGATTTATTTATGTTTTTCGAATTAACAAGGAAAATGGAATTATTCCGACCTGTTACTAATGATTGTTTGAAGCAGTAACGTGCACTCATATTGCTCCGCTCGCTTCGCTCTTGCTTGCGGATTCACATTGATGCCAGACATGGGCTAAACCTCAAGGCACTAAATGGAGCGAAAATTGCCATTTATCTCAGGTTCGCTCATGCGCTGACATCAATGTGAATGCATAACTGGGCCTGAACTGGGCGGAAACTAAACTCAGTCACAGTCCCCCGACTCGTTTATCTTATTCAAAGGTAATTTCGAAGATTGTGCTTTAAATGTCATAAATGAGCAGCACGTGGCCCTATAAAATCTGCGAACATGCGCTATATTCGAGTTTGCTGCAAGCAAAAGAAACACAAAAGGTAGGTGTGCACCATGCACAGTAGTACCTATCTCATTAGTACTCGTTCATATGAAGATCAACATGAAAACCGTCAAAGCTTTTTAATAAATTTTTAATTCTTAGTTTAGATCGAAGAATTTTAAAAAATTCGAAAGTTGAAAAGTTGACGAATTTTATATTTCTTTCGCTTTTAGATAGAAAAATTGGGTCGCGAAGTGGCCGTAATTTATGGCAGTCTACCTCCGGCGACGAAATTAGCTCAAGCTATGCGTTTCAACGACCCGTCCAATCCGTGTAAAGTGTTGGTAGCTACCGATGCCATTGGAATGGGTGAGTTTTTCCTTCGTTTTTGTTTTTTATTTAATTAATCTTTTTCTATGATTCCCGAAAAATTATCGCCAACACAATTGGAAAGATATTTTACGACTAAAAAGGAACAATGTCAGAAGAATTTATAAGATGTATCCGTCGTATATCGGCTCTAAAACCCGGATGGGGGTTCCCGGCCAATTTTGGGGTGAATGACGTTTAGTTTTTGACCAAAAAGGGCCAAGCGTTCCAATTTTTTTACAAAAATAGGTGGGTCTGGTTTTTTTTTTAATGTTAATAATTTTTGATGCAAAGACTTTTCGGGGCCGTCTTTGTACATGTACAAAGATTTTTGGGAAGACAAAAATTGCAAAAGGTGTGAAATTCGCAAAAAATTTTCAGCGCATGAGTAATTGTATTCTATATCTTTAATGGCGAAATTGCATTCAAAAGGAAAAACGTCAAATTTTTCGGCGCTTTGCGCCTTTTTAAAACGATTCTTAGTGATTTCTCTTAGATACCCAGAAATTACCTAAATACACTACCAAAAAAATTGAACATTCTGTTTTTTACATAAAATCGCGGCTGTACCATATTAAAGCACTCCAAAATTTGTGTGTACAACATGTACAAAGATTTTGTCTAAGGCAAAAACTGTAAAAAGATGTGAAATTCCAAAAAAATTTCGGCGCTTCGCGCGGAAATGATTATCGTTTGTCCTATATATGCAAAAATGGCAGAATTTGCATTTACAATGGAAAAATGTCTAATTTTTCAGCCTTCATAACCTTTTTGGCACAATTTTAAGTAATTTTTGGCATCAGAAACCCAGAAATTGGCTAAATATATACCGAATCGGAAACCCTGTTTTGCCACTAAATGCTACTGTACTATATTAGATTTCACAAAAATTTGCATGTACGAGATGTACGAAGACTTTTAATGACCATCCTCTTTGTACATATACAGCTTGGACATGCAAAAAAACGCTGGGGGTTCAACAATTTTTTGGCTCTGGGAAATGGAGGACAATCAACTTTATTTGGTGGTTACATTTCTTCTGCTACATTAATGAACATATTTAAATTTCATTCGGTATGTTTAAATCGCTCACTTGCTATTCAATGCGTGCCTTCAAATTATGGTGCACAAGGTCAGGGTCGGCAGGGAGAGAGGTAAATCTCAAGTAAAAACAGTGAATTAACGTTCACATTTGCACAAGTGTTTTAGTGGGAATTTCTTATTTTCGAAGCATTTTAGTCTATTTTGACTGCATTATATCACTTTTATCACTAAAAAATACGAAATTGATCATTTCTTTGGTGCTTTTCTGTAAAAAGTACATAAAAAGTTTTACGGAAAAATTTTGACACTTTTACTGCTTTTTGACCTCAAAAATGATGCAAAAAAAATGTTCCGTCAGCTCAAAATCGCCGGACGGTACCTGTCTGACTGACCCCTCAGCGGTGGGTGTTGTCCCCTCAGCCCTATGTTTATGTATGCTTCAAGCGCTAAAAAGCTGGAGAAAATGTTAATTTTTGTGCTTCTCTAAACTAGCTAAGGCTAAAAATGAATTAAAAAGTAAATTCAAAAATAATTTTAAATAAAATTATGATTTCAAGTAGATAGAATTAAAATACTAAAGTTTAATCAATTTATTTTTCAATTTTTAGTATTTATAAATCATTATTTTAAATTAATGTTAATATCAAGTCATATTCATATATTTTAGAATTAATATTAATTTGCATTTTATTGATTATAATATATTTTATTATTTTATGAAATAGCGAAAGCACAACGCCTAATTAGATTTATTGCATTCGGCAAAATTTTTTGGACACGCTTTTTATACATATTTATTATTTTAATGTGCAGTCCATTTTTACGTTTCCGCGGTAGTCAGAATCCGACATGCACGTGAGGGGGTGGGTTTAGGGATCAATATAAACCCCCAGAGTGAAAAAATGGAAAATTTTGTGGGGAAAATGAGACAAAAAAAGAAGGCCAAAAACGGATAAAAATTGAAAATTTTCTTTAAAAGTGCTTAAACGTGACCAGAAACTGTGTAATAAGGTAGTATAAACGCTGTTTTTTGCACTTATACCAGTTTTCAGGTCATTTGGCCCACAAAAGCTGAATTTTGGACCCTCGTGACCATACCTGGGCAATGGCTGACGGTTGCTCCTCCAGCTTCCAGCCAAAAGGGTGGGTTGGTCCCTAGACCCTGAAGAAGGTGGGTCTGTCCCTGAAAAAGGTGGTTCCGTGCCTGAAAAAGGTAGGTCGTTCAGCATAATCCGTGGTTCAGTCACTGAAAAGGTAGGTCCATCCATGAAAAAGGTGTAGAACAGTGTAATAAGATGGTTCTATTGCATGTTTTGCAAACTGATCATGATATACTGTATCTAGCATTTCCTTAAATTATCTCCAAAAACTTTCTCCCTGTACAAAACATAGCCCCGTCAAGTTACCCCTTCGCCCCGTCAACTTTTGTTCGGCCCGTCTGGCGATGGGCCGGTATGGGGCATTGCCTAAGTGTGCTCGTGACTGGCTGACCCCCCCCCCAGATCGGCCATGCTGTGCACCTATGGTCAAGTCCGGTCTCCAAATTTGGCCGTCCCCTACTAAAATTTGATATTTTGACCCTCTTCCTCGATTTTTGTTTTGGAAACCGATTTTTTCAGCCCACTCTGTATATTTTACACTGGTTTTTGACTAGGAATATAGGTTAATTTATCCTTTTTGAGCGTAAATGGCTTACTACCTCAACGAATTTCGGTCTGTTAAATGTGTGGTAAATAAGTATGCTTGATGCGAAAAAATTTTCGATTATTTTCAATTTTTTGACCACACCCTGACTTTGAAACTGATTCTTTCTGCTTAAAGCGGTTTTTCACGTTTATTGCTGTTTTATTAAAAATCGGCGCATTCGGCAAACGGCTGCAAATTTTTGACAGACGTCTGGTTTTTTTAATTTGTCTTCATATCTGCAGAAAATCTGTCCTAGAGGTTAGTTAAACGACTGATTATTACATGCACAGCATGTGAAATTTTTGGGGGGTGTGAAATTTCATATACGTGACGTATCCGAGTCAAAAACATTTTTTGGGCGTTTCTGACCATGCTGTCTGGAACTAAAGAGAAAAATTTTAAAAAATGTGAAAAATTGGAATAAATTAAAGAAAACTTAATTAAAAAAGTAATTAGTATGGTGCAGCGCCAAAATTTGACACTTTGGGCAAACGAATAGCTAAAAACGCTTAAAACAGCACCTTTTTACGAATTTACCGGAAACATTTGGAAAATCGCGAACTTTTCCTGTTTGGGGAAATTTATAAAACCTTAACCCGGAAGATTATGCATGCTAATTATCCAAGGTCTTGCGTAGCTCGACTCTTCAAATTTTCTAGATTCTTCCTTTAAGCATAATTTTAAAAGTTTGTCAAGACGGACAACAATCAGAATTATTAATTCAATTTAAATTGACCAGAGACATGCGCAGCATGGGAATTCTGGGCAGGAACCAAAGTGTTTGTTGAAGTGCTATTTTTGGGCTCCAAAACCCTGGATATGCGTCAAAAACGTCATTTTTGGCGTTTGATGAGCCCCTTTCTTTTTTAACAAAAAAAAACATAAAAAAAATTTGAGAAAATGTCAAGAAATTGAGTAAATTGAACAAAATATGCTCAAAAATGAGTATGTGACGCGAATTGCCGAAATTTTTCTGACTTTTGAGCCAAAAGATCGCGAAAAATGTCTAAAACTGAACCTTTTCCGCAAATGTTTCTTTTGGAAAATCGCCTATTCTGGTGGTCTATGTAGGGGGTTAAAACCCCCCAAGATCATATATGGGTTTGACTGTTGTAAATGTATGGACGAATAAGTAAAATGATAAATAATAATAATATGTATGTATACATATCTAAGTTTTTTAAATAAACTTAAAAGATGAATAAATAAATAAATAAAAAATAAAAATTATTAGCACAGAGAAGTATGTAAGTTCTTTCAAAATAAACTCCCAACCAGTGTTTGTTTTTTAACTCGGCAAAGATTTTCCCGATGTACAAATACTTTCCGGAACCGTCTTTGTACATGTACAAAGATTTTGGGAAGACAAAAATTGCAAAAAAGGTCTAAAATTCACAAAAAATTTTGGCGCTCCGCGCCGAAATGATTAATTGTGTGTTCTGCATATCTTTACAATGGCAGGAATTGCATTTCAACAGGAAAAATGCCAAATTTTTTGGCGCTTCGCGCCGTTTTAAGGCGATTCTTAGTGATTTTTGCCCTTAGGGACCCAGAAATAAGCTAAAACACATTACCGAAAGTCGAACAACTCTGTTTACTACACTAAAATCGCTACTGTACAATATTATAGTACCCAAAAATTTGTGTACAAGATGTACAAAGATTTTTGGGAAGACAAATTATAAAAAGGTGTAAAAGTCCGAAAAATTTTCGGTCGCGCCGGAATTAGTAATTGTTTGCCCTGTATTTCTTTAAAATGGCAAAATTTGCATTTAGAATGGAAAAATGTCAAATTTTCCGGCGCTTCCGCGCCGTTTTGAAATTTAATTTTTTAGTAATAGTTGGCGTCAGAAACCCAGAAATTAGCTAAAATACACTACCTAAGATCGAAAACCCTGTTCTACCACACTAAAATCGCTACTGTACTATATAATAGTACACAAAAATTTGCATGTACAAAAATGTGCAAAGACTTTTGGGGACCATCTTTTGTACATGTACAAACGGACCTTGTACAAAAAAACACTGCTGCCAACTTTGTAATTTGTAGGCTTGAACTTAAATATTAAACGGATAATTTTCACGGCGTTGAGTAAACCGACCACATTGAGCAACGGCGAGCGGAAAATGGATCAGCTGACTAGTTCGATGGCTCTTCAGATCGCCGGGCGAGCCGGCCGTTTTGGCACAATTCATGAAGCCGGCGAAGTAACGACGCTCAGGTAAAACATATTTGTTCGCATTTGACGGATTTCTTTAGAATTATTAATAAATTATGAATAAAAAATTATTACCCCCAATCGGATCATCTCCCTAGACAAGTAGCAGGGTGTGGGTGGATACTTCACGTAAGGTATGGTGGTCGTACCCATACCTGGGCGTGGGGGGGGTTTTGGGGTATGCACCCCCAGAAACCCAAAATACCCCCTTAGCATTCAATTTTGGAAATTCTTTTGTTTTTTTCGCAATTTTTTTGATGCCAATGGATAGTGCTCGATGAGAAACGTTGAAAAATGGTGTTTTTCGCCATACCACCGTTTTTAAGGCCATTTTTTGACCTTTGAAAAATCTTGCACTCCCAGAACTTTGGTGCCGCCCACCTATGGTTGTACCCTCATTTCCCCGAAAAGTGGCGGTTTCGATGTTTCGGACAGAGCGGAGCCTTTTAAATTTATCATAATATTGTCAACAATTATGCAAAAAATCCGTCAATTATGCTCAAAGTAGCGGTTTTAGCCGTCTTTTGATAGGCAGGATCATTTGTGATCTAAAAAGGTTGAATATTTTCGCAAAGTTTCTGTGAAAAACGCAAAATTAGTGCTTATTTCGGCGCGAAGCACCGAAAAAAACTCAGTAATCATTTTTAGAATGAAAATATCCTTGCACTGTACATAAACAACTCTTCTGACATGAAAATAAAGTTTTTAGAGCTCCAAGAAAGTCAGTGAAGTATTTGAAAAATCGTGATAAAAAATGGCTAAAATTATCAAAAAAAATACACCTCATTCTCTACTGCTCCCAAATATTTTTTGACGTCAGGGGCGGCCATCCCCGCCTGCCTCTAAATCCGCGCATGTCTCAAAAGATGACTTCTCTCGGTTTAGGTGAAAACTTACGTTTTTGGCCAGTTTTAGGTGCTTTTTCGCCATTTCTGGCCATAAATTAAAGGCTATTTACCCCTGCACTCCTAGAAATTGCGCGGGGACTTCCTCTTAAAATTTTGAGCCGTTACGTGTATTTGTCTCCGCATCCCTGAAAGTCAGATCTTCTATTTTCTGACAAAAAGTTGTATTTTTGGCAGTGATCGTACGGGGACCCCGACCCCGACCCCGAAAAACCCCGGCCTAAACCCCGACCCCGACCTCCGACCGGGGGCATGATTTTCGAGTCGGGGTGAACCTTTTCTTCGGGGGTGAAATATAGCATTTTATTTGTTGGTACATAGAAGAAATGTATAAATAGCAAATAAATTCGGAACAAGGACGATTCATTCACCAGCAAAATTAATATGTTAAACTCGACACTCGCGATATTTCATAAAAAGTACGCCTGGTCGCCATGTTGTTAAGACGTACATACATGTTCGCTTATTTTCCATTATGAAAAGCGCCGAAATTACTGCGGAATCACAGGCGTAGCCGGGGGAATGGGCACATGCCCCCCGGAATTTTCAGAAATTATGTTGATTTTTCTGGCGCAATGTGTTCAGAACATTGAGTTTAAAAAGGCACAAACGTCAAAATTTTCCGGAGCTTCGCGCCGGAAGTCATTATTATTTATTGTTATACAGATCCAATGAATTTAAAAGCTTGAATCTGTTAAAATAATCCAACACTTTGCAGCACTTTAGTGATTTAATGCTTTATTAGTTCATTGAATGAAACTGCACATGCTTGTTGAACATAATACTAAAAGTGTGAAAATGTTTTGCGTACCAATTTATCTATTCTCTGCTTTGTTTTTATCATTCTTTACAAGGACACATAATTATATTTTAAATGAAAGGAAAGGCCAAATTTTCTTGTGTTTTTGCGCATTTTCTCTTTTCTGAACTAGTGTAAGAAGGCCACAAATGGGCCTGAAAATGGTAAGAACAAAATTCTCATTGATACATCTTTCAATGACTTATTGGTTGCGACCCGTTGCTGCGCTACATACTTAACAGAGGTCGAAAACCGCATTTCAGCTCAGAACTTTTGTGCAGTGTAGGTGTTCATCGAATTTAAAGTTTTTTTTGACTCAATTCAGAACCGAGATTTTGCCAATTTGCGAAAATATTAACTTTACTAATTAAAAATTAGAGTGCTTTTTTACAAAGTCTTCGGGGTTCTGCTCTGGACCTCGCTGGTGGCGCTTGAGCGCGCCACCCCAGACTAACCGTACAATCTCGTCCTACATGTTGAAAGAGATTTTTGGGAGGACAGAAAAAATAAAAGGATTAGGAATTTTTAAAAATTTTCGGCGCTTCGCGCCGCAATTAATTTTTCTGTTCTGTATGATTTAAGCAGTATAAATTGAGTTTAAAGAGTAAAAATGTCAAAATTTTCCTGCGCTTAGCACCGCCAATTATTGTCTTTAGGGCGGTAAAATATGACTGAATTTCTTGATGCTTTGCGCCCTTTATGATTTCCGAACTGTTTGTGAATAAAAAGGCGTACATTCTACATGAAAACGGTCGGCGCTTCGCGCCATTGGCTCCTCTACAATCAGTGCGCCATAGAACACCTGTATGAAAAAACTGTGGACGAATACGAAAAAGCAGGCAGTGCGTGAGATAAAGTGAATGTATTGCTAAATTGCTAAAACCATGCTTGAACTTGGAATGAAAATAAAATGTTAGACATAACCAGCTTTATTAGTATGCTCTACAAACAAGTGAAGGTATCGTTTTAATCCTTTTCAAATTGGTATGTTATCATGCAATGTTAATTGTTAATCTTCGACCCCGACCCCGAAAACCGGGGTTTTCCATCCCCGACCAGCGATCGGGGTGAAAATCCTGACGTACGATCACTGGTTTTTGGTCATTTTTAGGTGCTTTTCTGCCATTAATCAAAAATTGAAGGTCAGTCGCTCCCTCTTTTCCCTATATAGAACCGACTACCCCATCCCGCGATTTTGAGCTGTTGCATCAAATGCCTGCATGCAGCCTCGTATCCAGGATCTCATTTCGGGGGAATCGCAAACTTTGAAATTGGATATTTCGAGAACCATAAGAAGCACACGCGCGCATGGGGGTAGGGTGGGTGAAGGGCATGCATTGGGTGTGGGGGGTTGGGGTATGCAACCGCCCCCCCCCCCAGAAAGCAAAATACCCCAAAATTCAATTTTTGAAAATTTTTTTAAAGTTTTTTTCGCATTTTTTGATGCCAGTGGATAGTGCTCGATGAGGAACGTTGAAAAAGGTGTCTATTGCCTGCCACCATTTTAAAGGCCATTTTTGACCTCTGAAAAATCTTGCATCCCATTTTGGTGCCGCCCTCCTATGCTAAAGGGGTATTACTTCTCCTGAAAGGTCAGACAAAAATTTTTAGTTTTGTCGACAGGAACCCTGATACTGGCTAAACGCACCACTAAAAATCGGAAAGCATAGTTTGACCATACCGAAAGCCTTGCTGCGTCGTTAGTGTCCTAAAATTTACATGTACAAAATGTGCAAAGATTTTCGCATACCATCTTATTACATGTACAAAGAGCCCTTGTCATACATGCACTGCATGGGCAACATGGAGGGAGTGCATTTTTCGGACTCGAAAACGGTGGATATGCGCGTCAAAAACATCATTTTTCGGCGTTTCTGACGATGCTCTGTCTTTTTGGAGCGTAAAAGCAAAAAAATGCGAAGAAATATTAAACGGATTCAAGCGAATTGAACAAAATACGGTCAAAAAATAAGTATATGGCTCGAAGCGCTGAAAATTTTACAATTTTAAATCGGGAATTCTGGTTGGGGATGGGGTACAAACATTTCTAAGACTTGAAAACCCCCTTTCTAATAGAATAGGCCTGTCAATCAGAATTCGGCTTAGAAGGGGCGGACCCGGCATAAAATTGGTCTGTACCTCGGAAAATTCGCCGGGATAACTCATAAAAACCGCATTCGTCGACGTTTTTCGAAACGCTCTATCCATTAAAAACATGGTATTCGAACTTTTCCAACAAAATTTTTTCTTATTTAAAAGACTAAAAAAAGTGTACTTTTGGCAGGCATGTATCTGTGGAAGGAATAGGAGACGATGATCGGACCGAGGCCTCGGCCTCGGCAAACCTCGGCGTTTTTGGAGCCTCGGCCTCGGCGCCGAGGGCGAAGCTGAAAAGTGCCGAGGCGCCGAGGGTTAAATCAAATTTGAATAAGTTTAATATATCCGTTGAATATTAACTATTCAGAATGCATCTGCAGTAAACAGGCTATTTTTACCTATAGACTTTTTTATGGTTTTAGTCGCGTACCCAGTTACACCAAGTTACATACAGCAAAGTGCCAATTTATTATTCATGTGATGACTAAGTTTTAATTCTCATGCTCGCTACATGGAATGGAAACACACATTCCCAAAGTTGGGGTGGGGAGGGTTATTACCCTCTTCTCAGGGTACAAGACTCAAGTCATTGTCAGACGATTTTTGGTGAAAAGCTCTTGAATATTTTTGACTTTAATATTTACTATGGCAAAAGTGCAGCTAATTATTAGAATTTCACGAAGTGATACAGTATTTTTGAATGTAAGCAAAATTGAATAGACAAACTATCACTATAAAACATGCATGCAACAGCTCAAAATTTTCGGGAGGGGCTGCTCGGCATACATGTAACGGCTTGAAATTTCGGGTAGGGGTCCCTGGCCATTTTTAGAAGGAGGCGGGATAAGCGACTCTAATTTTATCTCAAAAATGGCAAAAGCACCTAAAAATAGCCAGCAAAGCGCAAATTTTCGCCAAAATGGGGAGGATGGGTCAAAATTTTCTGACGTTGGAGGGAAGGGTGTGGGAAGGACGTCCAACCCTGGGTGGGTGGGGAATTCCCAAAAGCCCCTGTTACACTTATGGTTTTCGGCCATTTTTACGGGAGAAGGGTTAAATGATCACGAATTTTCGGCCGAAAATCGCAAAAACGTACCTAAAAATGGCCAATAAATGCAGGTTTTCCAAAAATCAATTTCGGCTCGTGCATTTTTGGAATGAAATTTTTTTATACAATGTTAAAATACTTTCTTGGACAAAGTGATATTAATTATATCGTTTTTCAGTATATTTTAGAAATTTCAAAAAATTTTCGGCGCTTCGCGCAAAATATCGCTAATATATTATTTAGATTGAAGCAGGGGCATTAAACACTCAAAGATCAATTTTTGTGTAATCTAGGCATCTTTATGCAGATTTAAATATCTTTTATATCTATTTATACTGTTTTTAAAAATTTTATGCAAAATAAGTACTATTTAATAACTTTGCACTTTGCCGTTCAAAGATAAAATTGACTAATTTATCCTGATGTTGCATTGGATTTCTAAGCACAGTAGTGCTTCTTACTAGATTTAGTGGCATATTACAATATCTGTAATATTTCTGATTTTGTAGTACAAGTTGTTTTAGCTTTCTCAGTCGAGTTTTATGTGAAGATTTCATCAAAAGCTCATAAAAATTTCGGCGCTTCGCGCCGAAACTAACAGTATCAACTAAATTCAAGCCGAATTATCACATTTAGGGCCACTGTTTTTTATTTCGGCAACAATTTTTCATAATGTAAAGAGACTTTTCAGGACCATCTTTGTATATGCACAAAGATTTTTGGAGAACAAAACTGTAAAATTTCCGAAAATTTTCGGCGCATCAGTAATTGTCCTATATATGTATCTTTAAAATAGTAGAATTTGCATTTAGAATGGAAAAATGTCAAATATTCAGAAACCCAGGAATTAGCTAAGATACACTACCAAAGGTCAAAGAAAAGCGGATTTTACCACACTAAATCGCTACTGTACCATACTATAATAGTACACAAAAAAATTGCATGCACAAAATGTTCTAAGACTTTTGGATACCATCTTTGTATATGTAAAAAGGTATCTTGCACAAAAAAACACTGTTTAGGACTACATACCGCTTGCAGGTCACACACTGGCAGTATGTAAAAATGTGTATCTTTAAAGATATATTTATATAAAATATCTACAAAAATTTGTTCGCTCATACAAAGACACTACTTAATTTACTGGTCCCTCATTTTGGGATTTCACCCTTCCCTCAACTCTGGACCTTGGGAAACTATGATCGGAAAGTACAGTGCAGTTTCCGTCATATTACCTACCACACCAGAATTGGATGAACGAAAAAGCGTGTTTAAACATGCATTACTGCAAAAGCGAGCACAACAATGGCTACAGTTCTGTCTTTACTTAGCGCTTATTTCGTTTGTTCGTTTATTTCTTTGACACTGTTTTCTTATTTATGTATAGTAATAAAAGTTTTTAAGTGCTTGTTCAGCAATATTTTTTATTAAGTTTTCCAAGTCTTCAACGGCATGCTTTCATTCTGCTGACTTTATTCAATAAATCCTCCACACATTTAATCTACTATTATTGATATTAAAAAAATATATATTGTTTGACATTCGAAAAAGTGTTTAATATTACGATTATTCTCTAGCTCATGTGCATACAAAATATTCTAAGAGTACTATTTATGGGTATAGGTATATAAGCTTGACCCTCGGCATTAGCCTCGGCCTCGGCCGAGGCAAGGTTTTAAAGTCGCCTCGGCCTCGGCCGAGAGCCGAGGTAAAAGTACCCTCGGTCCGATCACTGATAGGGGGTTCGGACCATACTTTATCTTGCGGGTGGTTTGGGTGGGGTATTCTACCCCCCGCAAAAAACTTATCACCCCTCGCAAAAAAATTTTTCACCCCAGCCAAAGATTTATCGATTTTTTAGGAATTTACATAAGTTTCCGAAATTTTTCCTGAAATTGGCATAAAAAGTGTTTTTTTAAACATTTTCAGCCATCTATTTGCTCAAAATTCTCAATTTGTCAAGGCTTTGCTTCATATAATTATGTTTTTCACCTGAATATTGATGAATTTTTTCGACTTTTTCGATTTTTTTGAAATATTTTCCTATGTTTTTATGCACCAGAAAGATAAAACATCGTCTAAAACGCCAAAAAAATGTTTTCGACGCGTTCCTATCATTTTTTGGCAGGAAATGGTACTTTAAAATTTCACCCCCCGCAGAATTTCCCTGCTGTGCATGTCTGGTTCGGACCCCAAAATCGGAAAAATAGGACTTTTTAAACTTTATTTTGTGCTATTTTTGGCCTTTTTGGGCTTAGTCCACTCAACATTAGTATTGGTCCCCAAAATTGGACGGCCAGCTACGTGCCTGTTTTTTTTGGTCGCGCTTGAGCGGAATTGTATTATATACTTCGCTTCTGGCGCTAGGTGCCCAGAATTTGAAGATTTTTCGTCAAAGGCACGCGATTGCTCCATCTTTTCATGCATTATCGTACCTTTCGAAATTATTCTTCGGTTAAAGGGGGGACCCCGCCCCCTTTAAACACGGCCATGCCCACGGGTCATGTATGGATCATGTGCAAAAAACAATGTTTAAAGTTCATAGATGCACACAGTCAAAAGTTCTGGGAGGCGGGTAGACCTAGTTTCCTTGGGGGGGTGGGGGGTAAATGATTAATTTTTACGGCTAATTATGACGCTAAAATCATGAGTTTACTCTGATTTTTAAATAATTTTGTCGTTCCTTACCCCCCCTGTCAAAACCCGTTAAAATGCTTTAATTCCTTATCTATTTTTAGTCTGTTTGAATATTCGTGATTAAGTTTGTATGAAAACAAATGATAAGAATGACGGAATCTATCGGACTATCAACTATGCACAAAATAATGGACAAAATTGTCTGAATGAATGAATGGACAAAATGTACTCGGAAAATACTTCAGATTATACTGCTGGGCGTCGTTTGGCGCTCTTTTATCATTCAACAATAGGTCTTTGTCCGCAAATGGCCTGAGGGGGTAAGCACACCTAGGCGTGGGGGGTTTGTGGGAAATGCACCCACCCAACCCCTTCCCCGAAAAACCAAAATACCCCCAGAAACAAAACCCCCACAGAATTCAATTTTTTGAAATTTTTGTTTTCCGCAATTTTTGATGTCAATGGATATTGCACGATGAGAAACGTTGAAAAATGGTGTTTTTTTCGCCATGCCACAATTTTTAAGGCCATTTTTTGACCTTTTAAGAATATTTCACCCCCCCCCCCTACGGAATTAATTTACTTCCCACGTATGGGTATGCCTTACAAAAGTTGTGGTAGAGTAATACCCCCTATCATACATGTAACGGCTCGAAATATTGTGGGTTCCGGCCATTTTTAAGTGGGGGTTGAATGACCTCCAATTTTTGGTCCAAAAATGGTTAAAAAACGTCTAAAAACAGACGAAAAATTCGGTTTTTTTCTAAAAATCGGGGGGGGGGGGGGGTAAATTTTCTAACTTGGGGGATGGGGGGCGACCGACTTTAGTTGGGAGGGTCCCCTCATCCCCCTGCTGTATGTATGCCCCCTATACCCCTTTTCAGTATGCGTGTGTGTTCAAGTTACGTTTCCGCTTTAGAAAAAAGGACCTGCCGAAATTGCAACAAATTTTGTCGACCCGAGTCGACGTGATAGAAAAGGCGGGTTTGTACCCGACGGTCGAGCAAATGGAAACTTTTTCCTACTATTTGCCCAAGGCCACTCTGTCCAATTTGATGGACATTTTCGTTTCGCTGTGTTCGGTGGACGAGAGTCGATTTTTCATGTGCAACGTGGAAGATTTTAAATATTTGGCCTCCATGATAGAACACGTGCCAAATTTGTCCCTGCAAACGAGATACAAATTTTGTTTGGCCCCCGTCAACACCAGGCAATCGTTCGTTTGTCAACAATTCGTCAAAATGGCCCGCAAATTTTCGACCGGCGAGTCGCTGACTTGGCTTTGGCTCAAAGAATCGTTGGACTGGAAAAAAGCGGCCCGCAAGCCGAACAGAATTTTGGACCTGATTCACTTGGAAATGTTATTCGACGTGATGGATATTTATTTGTATTTGGGCTGTCGATTTCAGGACGCATTCTTGGATCAAGAAGTACGTACGTACAGGGCCGTATTCAGGGCGGGGTGGGGGGCCGCCCCGCCCCCCCCCCGGAAATGAAAAATAATTTCTGAAACGAACAAGTCCCCCAAAGGAATAAATGAAAAATTCTCTCAAATTAGGTCTAAAAAACCACCGAAAACAGGTTTTTTTGTCTATTTATTCTATATATATATACTCCTGCTTACTTCTCTCGTTTCACTTGAACTCTTGCGCCTCGTAAAACCCGTAATTTCTCATAATATATTTTGTGTGCTTCTCATGTACATTTTTATATAATATTTCTCGCGTCTTTTGTTTCTTGTATACTATAACAGCATGCTTAATTTATTTACCTTTTTTTATTTATATTTATTTATTTATTTATTATTAATATTATTATTTTCTTATTGATGACTTTCTGTTATTATTGTGTATAGTTTTGTTTTCTAGCCGGCCCAAAGCCGCTCAAATTTGAGTTGGACATTTACCACGTGTCAAATTTTTTTGTCGCTTCGCGCCGAATGATTCATTTTCTGTTTGTTTTTCTTTGTAAATGACTAAGATTAATTTAAAAGACAGAAATTAGCAAATTATCTGTCGATTGAATGATGAGAAATCACTTGTGTAGATTGTTTAAACGATAGATTTGTATAATATGTAAGCGTATAAATTTTCTTAAAATTTTTATAAATTATTTCATAGAGCTCGTTGAGATATGCTCAAAAATGCCTTTATTTTTTTCCATCTCGTAATGGTTCTCGAGATATTTGACCTCAAAATTTTCGTCCCCCCCCGAAATAAAATCCTGGATATGGGATTGCGTACATTTTATCGTTTTCTGTCGTATTGTCGTACTTGAGTGGGTGGTAGGGGGAGTGAAATTTCAGAATGCGTTTTTTGGCTCAAAAGCGGTCAATACCATATACATTACATATGTTTTTTGGGAGTTTGGGAATTTGACCCTCCAGAATGGCAACTGACCCTCCGCAAAATGGCCCGACCCTCCGCCTCGCCCCCGAAGTTGTCGATTTTTGTGAAAATTGTAAAGAAATGTGGCTTTTTAAGCGTTTCTAACTCATTTTTGGCTTAAAACTTCGTGCTATTACACATTTTTGACTATACGTGTCCCATCGTTTTAGCTCAAAAAAGGCATTTTTAAAATTTTTTTGGGCCCTATGGTGGATATCAGACATGCATAGGGGGGTTAGGAGTCCTGACCACACAAGGGAGAGGGCATAGTTGTACCCTCGAGAAGTTGACTTAGCTTACTGTAGACCCCCACAATTCCATTTTTAGTAACATTTTTGTCGATTTTACCCATCCCTATCCCCAGAATTTTTCTTGCTGCCCACGTATGGTCTGACTCTCCCCCAGAATGGAATAATGGAAAATGTTTTGGGGAAAATAGGGCAATATGATGGCAAAAAACGGATGAAAATTGAACATTTTCTTCAATAGTGCTGAATTGACCAGAAACTGTAAAAACGTAGTTTTAACCTATTCTAGCGCTTAGACCCGTTTTTGAGGTCATTTTAACCCAAAAAAGCTCGAGTTTTGACCACCCCTTCCAGACCGGCTATACTCCCAAACATTATTCGGCGTTTTAGAAGAAATAAATATAAAAATGTATTTTTATTAAAATGATTTTAATTTTTTAGACTAAATAAATTTCCCAAATTAAATTATTTTAAACTTAAAATAAAATCTTAGGGTCCTTCTCTCTGAGTTGTGACGTCATTCGGTCGCGCTTGAGGTAACTTACGGAAATTTAGAATCCTACTCCTGACATTTTGACATCTTCGGTATAACTTAGGATGTGTACACCCGCGCCAAAAGTTTTGCTACATGCGGTGTGGTACACCTGGGAGGTGTAAGGCACACATGCACATAGGGGTGGTATTACCCCCCTGAGGGTCAACTAGACCGGTAGTACTGTCCGGCGATTTTGAGCAAACAGGTCTTGATTTGCATCATTTTTGACATCAAAATCAGTAAAAATGTCAAAATTTTTCCGGCGCTTCGCGAGTACTTTTAAGTACTTTTTACTCAAAAAGCGCCCAAAATTGATAAATTTTTGCATTTTTTAGTGTTAAAAGTGATATAATGCAGTCAAAATGGACTAAAAATGCTTTTAAAATGTGTTATTATCACCAAACAACGTTTTATAGGCTATTTTGATCATTAAAACAGCAAAAAAATCGTGAACGTTAAATTTACTGTTTTAGATTTTTGGCATTTCACCCCCCCCCCTGCCGACCCTGACCTTGTGCACCTATGGTGTAAGGTAAACAAAAATAGTTTAAATGCCATGCAAAAAGTTTAAGACACAATGAGCTTATTGTTTGCCTGCCGTTTTTTTTATCTGTATTTAGGTGTTTTGTCAAGAAAACTATGTTACGCAGACTTGGAACATAAAATTTTTTAAAATGAAAAAAGAATACGACTGTGTTCTAGAGCAAATTTTGGAATGCTATTTCACTTTCAGTTGAGCAACAAAATTCTAGAATCTTTAGTTTAGTTCGTGATTTGATTAGCCATTAACAGAGCTAGCTAACGCAAAAATGCAGGAATGAAAAATCAAAACATGACAATATACAGCACAGATAATTCATTAGGCCAAGACATGGTGTTATGGCCCTCGTTCGGATTTTGAAGACCTCTTCCAGACGTACCATTACACGCACACGTTTTAAGACAGGTGTAGACATACCTTAATAATACGAGATTTTCCGATAAAACATATATCTTTTTTATTATCCTCTATGCAATGACCTACCCTTGGAAAATTTTCTTGTTCAGGGGTGGCCGACCACCCCCCCCTTTATCCGCCCCCAGCGTACGCCCACGTACCTACAGCTAAACAAACTGAAAAAATATTGGAGATTATTCCTTTCCGCTCAATATTCCAGATGGTTCGTGCGAAACAAGCCGAAATAGTCGATTTGATCGAACACGGCATCGGTCAAATAGCGTCGCTGTTGAGCGCCAGCGGCAACGTCGCCGACGAGGCGTCGGCGGCGATATCGATGGATTTATCGAGAATTACGGCGTCGGCCGCTGACAATTCGTCGCCCGCGTTCGACGCTGACCTGCTCAAAAGCATGTCCATCCAAGCGCCGAAGCGCGACGGTGAGCTATCGCCGTCGGCGATGGCGGCGAAAGCGACCAATGTCGGCGATCGCGTGCTGCTGACCTCGTTGAAGGCGCAGCTCGCGTCGATGAAGAGGATGTCGCGGAAGAAGCAAGTGGCCGCGATGACGTCGCCGGATAACGACGACGATGAATGGCCGCCGGTCAAAACTACGACGATGGCAGCCACAGCCGCCGACCAGATTTCGTTGCCGTCGACGTCGCTGACGCGCCGTCTTATTCGACGCGGACTGTTGACGCCGAACATGATTGACAAGCTGCGGCGCGAGTGGGCCGACGAATTGACGCGATTGGCCGTTGACGACGACGGCGGTAAGAAAAAGAGCTGAAACCCGTGAAAGTTGCGTCTCACAACGAATATCTTAGCCGTGAACGAACGATACATCGTCACCACACCTGGGCGTGGGGGTTTGGGGGGGTATGCACCCCCCCAGAAACCAAAATACCCCCAGAAATCAAAATACCCCCCCCCCCCCCCCCCCCTAGAATTCAATTTTTGAAAATTTTTTTTCGTTTTTTACGCAATTTTTTGATGCCAATGGATAGTGCTTGATGAGAAACGTCGAAAAATAGTGTTTTTATCGCCATACCACCATTTTTAAGGCCATTTTTCGACCTTCAAAAAAATCTTGCACCCCCCCAGAATTTTCTTGCTGCCCACGTATGATCGTCACTCGCGTCGAATCCTTTCGACGTCGGATTATTATTACGCTCGTTCGTTTTACAAAATGCTCGATCCGCTCGTACTGGTTTAAATTCTAATTTTCTCATCATGTTTATTTCGTTATATTAATAAAATCTCGGACGTGGAAGCTTACGACAAACGTCGCATGCAAACTTGCGCAGCATGGCGACTTGTTGTATTCTATATATGTACGATATGTTATGGTCTGTTTCGCACAACTTTGGGCATAAATTTTAAAATCTGTCCGACAATAGGCCGACAGGTTGCGATTATAGCATTGATTTGATATATAATTATCGTAATCCGTCGGCTCACTTTCGAAAAAATTAATAAAATTTATGCCTAAACTTGTGCGAAACAAGCCAGACTATGAGGGCTAAATTTTCCGAAACTATTCGCATAGATTGCACGAAATACCGGAAACGTGATAAACTTTTAAGCAAAGTACGTAGGTACGAGTATCTCTCAAACGCATAAAATATATTCGCTAAGGTTTTGAGTAAAATCAGTGATTCAGTACAGGCCAGCTTAGCTGTTTTATTGCGTGTGGGGTATGAAAACGAGCGGAAATTGTCATTATCTTGATCTGCCATATATTGCTTAATCGTATTTTCTGATTCTGTGTTTCCTGAAAATTGTTGCATACAATATCTGAAAATTGAAATTGTTTGCAGCATTATAAAATTGTCTTCCCTAAAATGCGCAAGTTTCCGTTAAACATGGCTTGCGTAATGTAACAGCGCAAACAAATGCGTTCACTGCTTGCCACCACACATGGGCGTAGAGGGTTAACACCTTAACATGAGTTGAAAAACCCCCTTTAGATTACAGTAGACCCCAGAATTCCATTTTTACTAAGATGCTTCGGAAATTCCCCCCAGAATTTTCTTGCTGCCCGTCCGTGCTTGTCACTACCGTTTGGCATGGAGCGTACATGACTGAGCTGGACTCTCCAGAATAAGAGACTCCATAAACAAATTTTTAGCTAAAATTTTCACGTAATTTTGTATGCCAATCGATAGAACTACATATAGTCTGTTTCACAGAAGTTCGGTCATAAATTTTAAAACTTTATCCGACAATAAGCTGACCGATTGCGATTATAGCATTGATCTGATATATAATTATCGTAACCATCGGCTTACTGTCGACGAAAATTCGTAGAATTTATGCACGAAGTTTGTGAAATAGAATAAAGATGAGAAAAGTCGAAAATGGTGTTTTTTTGTACTGTCAATTTTCGGTAATTTATAATAATAATTTTTTGACCCTCTCAGAAATTCGATCGTTTCACATGAATGCTTGCCACTGTACCTGGACACTGGGCGGTAACATAATTCCGAGGGTCCAGGTGGGAAAATTGCAAAAAAAATTAACTCCGTCGGTCAGTGCCACACATGGGCGTGGGGAGAGGGTTTGTACCCTTTTAAGTTGAGTCCCCCAAGATTGCTGTATAAACCCCCAAATTCTATTTTTAGCAACATTTTTAGCAATTTTACCCATCCTGACCCCCCAGACTTTCTTGCTGTCCACATATGTATGGTCAACTCTACACACGCGCTACAGAGCGGAGAGATCCGCGAAACCGGTGCGGATAGACTTTCGCTCACAACGGGAGGTTTGAGGTGCCCCCGTTATAATTCTGCAGGTATTAAGAGGTCCACTCACGAAATGCGGGAACGCGTGAAATTTAGTGAGTTTTAGAACTTAAATGCAACATCGAAATATTCGGACCATTCCTTATATTCACTCCCCTCATTGGAATGTAGTCAGAAATTTACTTAAACCATGAATGTTCAGCTACATTACATAGAATAGTTGCCAGCGCACGTGAAGGGATTGGGAAGCCTAGTCTGGACTCCCCTTTAGGAATCTGGTATGTATACCACACGTGGGCTTGGGGGGGGCAACTCCCAAAAGTCAATTTTTAAATTTTTTTTTGTTTTTTCCCAATTTTCGATGCCAAGATGGTGCTCGATGAGAAACGTTGAAAAATGGTGTGTTTCCGCCATAACACCATTATAAGACCATTGTTTACCTTTGAAAAACCTTGCACCCCCACAATTTTGGTGCTGACTACCTATGATGTAGACCTCTAGAAATGAATTTCCATGAACTTCTAGACAATTCTGGGCATATTCGCTATCAATTAGCAAAAAAATTGCTCCAGAAAACATGGCAGCAAAGCTCCTATTTGCTAGTTTAAATATGTTACAACTCCTTCGATGTACTCAGTGAAAGTTTTTAACTTAATGTATATCTCTTAAATATATAATTGTAGTCTGTTTTATAATTGTAGTAAGCTCGGCTTACAGTCATTGAAATTTCTTAGAATTTATGCACGAAGTTATGGGAAACAGACTCTAGTCTTGCGAGCATAGCTTGAAAAATGCATGGTCAATTTCGAGCTCTTTTGTAGTCAATTTTTCCAGTTTATGTCATAGGCAGCACGATAGCGCGTACCCGTAGTATACTTGGGTACCCCTAACATATGTGCAACTCCCTACAGCTATAACAGGACACATCGAAGAGGTGCGCGTTTTCAAAAGATAAATAATTGCAAAATTTGCTGCTCATTTTTAATATAACTTTAAACTAATGCTTAGTTTGTAGAAAGCGTGTAAAGTTTCACTGTAATGTTATAACGTATAGCTTTTTGAATGTTGGTCTAAGTCTCGACTTCTCTAATTCATTTTTGCATTCTCTTTAGTCTAGTGTTTTTAAATTGTAGAAATTGGTTACGGTCTAGAGAATTTTTCATTTTTAATAAAATGACTTATTTCCAGAGAGACATTGTAAAGAGTCTAAAAAATCTGAGGGTGAAAAACAAATTTTTTTGAAATGTACTGCGACCTAAGCGCTACTTCCGACTTACCAGCATACAATTTTACTCTCAATACGGAAGTTAGATCCAGGGTTTAAAGTTTACGATCTAGAGGATGATGTAAAAAGCAGGTTTTGTCTCAGATTTCCCCGCCAACTTCTCCATTTGTAAGTCGCGGCAAGTTAAATAAAATGAAAATACTTCAAAAGGTATATACTCTGCAACAAACCACATTTATGGTGGTGTAAAGTTTTGAAACTATGTGAACCTTTATGCGATAAAAACACTTTTTCTACCCTGTTTTTGATTGGTCAATAGCTCAAACAGGATGCAGAAAAGAATTTATCCACACGCAAACGTACTACGATTCAAAGGCTACACACTAGCCTGAAGTGAATTTTTAACACTCAGTGGGGAAGTAACTTCAGATTTTTATGGTATAAATGTGGTGAATGGTAAAAATGCGTTTTTGTCCATATTTTAGTTCGCTGATTTCACCGTTGGAAGTCGGTACAATTTAAATGCAATAAAAATAAGGTACATCATAAGGGTACACGTCGCAACAAATCATCCTTATCCACTTCAATATTGAGCTACTACAGAAGGTGTAAAGTCAAGAATTGGGGGGTTAGGCGGTGTAAAACATGTTTCTGTATTATTTGTTTCTGCTAACTTCTCTGGCAATGAGTCTGAACATAAACTCAACTCTTAAAAACTCAATTCTTAGAAATAAACCATTGGGCGTATTTGTTTACGCTTAAGAATGGTGCAAAATGGTTAACATCTGATATTTATCTTCTTCAGACCATTGTGGAGAGTTAATATTTATAAATATTGATTGTAATATCAGAGTAATATCAGATTCACGAATCCGACTAAAATCTTCTTTACACTCAATGCTTGTATAAGGTTTGCACTAAAAATTAAGTTTAGTTCTTGAGCGTTGTGGAAGCTTATTTTTTAAAAAAATATCATATATAAAGTCAGAATTCCGTATCTAACTGTTAGTTTTCTCTAAAACTATTAATCGTGTACAATGTAAACTATTCAATAATTGTTTCTGCACAAAGTTTACATTTACACTACAAATTTATTTTATATGCAGAGCATTGCAAAATGTGATTTTTTCCCAAAATATGAGTCGTAAGGTCAGAAATACGAATCTGAGAATATGATTTCTTTACAACTAATATTTGTGTAAAGTTTACACTGGAGTTAACAGCAGGATTTGGAATCTGAGTATACATGGTGCATAGGCATACTTGATTGCTAAAGACTTATATTTCGTGTGCATTACTTTGCTTTGTACCTGTATAATTGTCTTAAACATTAAAATACTGTGTTTATGTGCAAATCCCATTATTTAGCTGTGTATTAATTTTATTGTCAAAATAAGCATTATTCTGTGTCATAGCCGGCGTAATTGTATCATTTTTGTCTATTCTCTTGCAAATGTAAATGTTCTTTCTTGAGGCCCATTCATACTTCGTTTGGTTCCGTCCGGTTTAGTGTTGGAATTCAAAAATTGACAAAAGCGCTGCGGCACGCTCTTGCACAAATCCGGCATTATCGGCATCATGCGGCATGCGTCCGACTTCCACATGCACATGATGTCATAATATGTGCTGCAATGCGCCTTTTATGCTGCAAAGGACAAGTTGAGTTGGTTTCAACATTCGTCCATCCGGCACTTATGAAATGTATAGCACAGCGTAAAATATCAATATTTTAAGCTGACTGCCCTGTATTTCGGAAGATTGGTGTGACATGTAGCGTATTGCATGCCTTCTTTATTTTGTACTATTTTATTTTTCAAGCTTTAAATTTTTGATTAATTTGCTGCTCTGTACTTGTTGTATAAAAGCGCATTGAGAGCATACGTGGGCAGCACCAATCTGGGGTAAGCAAGATTTTTCAAAGGTCATAAAATAGCCTTAAAAATGTTGGTATGGCGAAAAAACACCATTTTTTAACGTTTCTCATCAAGCAATATCCATTTGCGTCAAAAAATTGCGAAAAAACAAAAAAAAATTTCAAAAATTGAACTCTGGGGGGTATTTTGGTTTCTGGGAGTAGTTCTGGTTCCTGTGAGCGTGCGTATCCCTCAAACCCTTCCCCCATCCCCAGGTATGGTAGAAACGCTGTTTGACAGATAGACAATATAAAAACATCAATGTTTGTGGCGGTGCAAATAATGATTTTTAGCCGGAAGAAGCCGGATGAAGTATGAATGAAAGTCGGATTGGCTATCCGATCCAGCGCTGCATGGCGCATGTCGCATCCCATCGGACTCGTGCCACACACTGCCACGTGCGGCTTTGTCCGGCAACAGTCTGGGGAGATGCATCATGCGGCACCGCGCGGCTGCGGATCGGAAGAAGTATGAATAGGCCTTTAGTAATCATAATATTATAGTAACGCTTTTTCTAAGTGTAATAATCTCGCATTTTTGCAATTCATCTTGTATTCATGCACATTTAAACCGCAACATTTCTTCAAATTATGCGCAGTTAACACATATAATTTTTGCTGAGGTTTTAGAACGCATCGATTAGTTTGTTGTTTGTTTTGTTCGCCTATTTGTTCACTAGCAAAGAAAAATGCTCCGATGGAACAAAAAAGATGAATATACTTGGAATTGTGGATTATTAAGGACGTAAAAGGAGGGGACTAGGAAAAATCCACCTAAAGTCACAAAATATGCTAAAAATCCAGACTTTCTCTAAGCAACGCGAAAAAATCGTAGTACATTCTACGGCTTCTGAACAAAGTGTCTCTTTTAAATAATGTTCAAAGTTTCAGATAGGAGTGTATAAACGAAATCTATAATGTTTACTTTTTTTAATACTGGCAAGTAGCAATGCTGACTAGCTTCGTATCTTGATTGATAGAAAACTAAGTTGGTATTGTATTTAAACTTGTTTTATTTTAGAAGCGACTGTTCACTATGTAATAGTTTTGAAAAATGAGCTTGCTAAGCGAGTGTTGTAAACCAAGAGGAACTTAAAGTTTAAACATACCATTAAATTATGAAGAGAATTATAAAAGATTTTAAACTATAAGGAAATGAAAAAGGTGGGATTTTAGTAAATTAAAGAAAGAAAGTTTTAGAGAAAGACTGATTTTTAGCAGATTTTGCGACTCTTGGTAGATTTTTCCTAGTCCCCTCATTTTACATCCTTAATAATCAACAATTCCAAGTATATTCATCTTTTTTGTTCCATTGGAGCATTTTTCTTTGCTAACACCCTACTTTTAATTCGCATGATGCCAGTACATCAGTCAGTAAACACTTACAGTAACATACAACAATAATGACAGCAGTCCAAGAACACGGTAAACTATATCGTTCTTAACATGAGCATTATCCTTTTCAAACAAGACAACCTTACATTATTTAATTAGATAAAAGTTATTCAGCATAAACTTTACGCAAATATCAAGTGTGAGGAACACTAACGCTCAGATTTGGAAGTAAAATATATTTGTAGTATAAACTACATTTTAACAACAAATGATTAGTGCAAACTTTACACAACTACTAGGTGGAGAATAAACGAACAGTCAGATTCTCAATTCTGATTTTACGTAGAACATTTTAAAAAAAATTAAGCTTCCACAAGGCTCAAGAACAAGAGATGCAGTGTAAACTTTACACAGCCACAGAGTTTAAAGAAAGTTTCAGTCGGATTCGCAATTCTGATATTACTCTGATATTACGATCAACATTCATGAAAAAATTAAGTCTCCACAATTGCCCAAGGACAAATAAATATCAGATGTACACCACTTTACACCACTGTTGAGTGCAAACAAACTGGCGTATCACATTTGGTTTCTGGTTAATTTTTAGACTTGATATTATGTCCAGACTCATAATCCAGAACTTGGCAGAAAAAACGGATCTAGTATACAATTTACCCACCAGTGTTTTTTAGCCGATCCATAATGTATTGTAATGTGTCATGTGTAATGTATAATGTGTAATATGTACGCTTTACACATTACACATTACACACTACACATGACACATTACGCAATACACATTACACATAACACATTACATATTACACACTACACAAAAAACGGCGGTGGGTAAATTGTATACTAGATCCGAAAAAACAAGACAGAAACACGTTTAACTCCCACATTTTTTGACTTTACACCTCCCGAAAAAGCTAAATATTGATGTAAACAAACGCGATTTGCTGTGACGCGTACTGCTTAGAAAGTACTTTACTTTTATCCTATTCGACCTCTCCCGACTTCTAAACAGAGAAAGTAGCGAACAAAAACATGGACAAACACGTATTTTTTACTGTCCACCACATTGTAAACTTTAAAAATCTGAACCTAAGTATAATTAAATTCGTGTAAATAGTGTAAATAAATTCGCTTCGGGCCAGTTTGTAGCCCTTCGATTGTTGTACGTTTGCATGTGCCAAACTTATGTTCCGCAAAATATTTAATATGATATACCAATTAAATACGAAAACAAACCTGTTTTTTCGCCCATTTTACACCTCAGATTTCGAACTTTACACCCCCATAAACAATTCAATATTACGTTTTTTTGAAGTCGGTTCGCCTCGACGTGTAGCCCTTAAAAGTTACTTTTTTTAAATTTATTTATGTTTTTACCAACCCATAACCGAAAAAGTTGGCAGAGAAATCTTGGAAAAAATCTGTTTTTTTACTCATCCACTAGAGTGTAAAACTTTAAACCCCTCTTACTGTGTATTGATTGTAGAAAAGTTTAAAGGTCAGATTCGTTATTCTGACCTTACGGAGAACATTTTCAAAAAATTAATAATCCACGACGCTCTGGGCGGAAAAAATTGTTATCAGTGTAAAGTTTACACCTGCACTAATAACGCAATATTGATTGTAAGGAAACAAAATAAATTTTGACGTGTAGCGCTTAAGGCGAGGCACATTTTAGAGGTAGTTACCACGTTCTGTCTACTAAGTGGAGATTATGGCAAGGAAAAATATATTTTTGTCCCAGACTCTTTACAATAAACCGCCTCTATATTCGAAAAATATTACTTTAAAAAGAAACAAAAGTCTCCACTAGATTTTATTAACCGTCTACGTTTTGAAACCAATCAGACCGCATAGAATGTAAAACTGAGTTAGATATGATATGGCACATGAAAACAGTAAAAAACTCGTCTGATTTACACTCCTGTGTAACAACTAATGAGTGTAAAGAAATTTTAAGACCAGATACGTAACCTAATAATCAGGGAAACATTTTTAAAAAAATTGGCCCTTCGCAATTTTTTTGAATTTTTGGTGTAAACTTTCCACACTCACGACTCGCTCGGTATTGAGTGAAAACAAAAATAAATAATCGGGGTCTTAATTTTTTTATTATCTATCTTTTAAAAAAACCGCACCTTTCAGATGTGTGCCGGTATAGCTGTGAGGGGGACATGTGTTAGGGGTACTCAAGTACATTATAGGTACGCGCTAACGCGCTACCTACGATTTTGTCTGCTGTTTGCTTTTGGTGTATTGACAACGGGTGACGACGATATTTGTTCGCGACGCATTGCCTGTTCCTCTTTGAGTTTGTGCGGCATTGTTTGGCGCGGTTTGCTGCTCGAGGTAGGTATAGGGAAGTAACAACTGAGTTTGTCTTTGTGCGTTTTATGGAGCCTGTGGAGCCTGATCATATTTTTGCTATGCCGTTATATGTGAGAGAATATATTTTACCTAGTTCAATCATATATGTTAATGGAAGATTTGCTGGGCCAGAAATAATCAATGAAGCGATCTTCACAGTCGAACAAGGCATTCAATGCATCGCTAAAATATCGATAATTTTGAAGAAAAAATTACTTCTCTCAATCGGCGGATCCAGAATTTTTCTGACAGAAAGCAGAACCCCGAATTTTTCTACTAGTATCAAGAAATTGCCAAAAAAATCTGTCCCTTGCGCTTAAAGTAGCTGATTTCTGCCGTCATTAGATAGGAAGAATCATTCGTGATTCAAAAACAATTATAAATTTCAGACGACAAACGCAAAACATTAGTGAAAAATCGGCACTAAGCGCCAAAATAATACTCGGAAAATCATTGTGAAAACTAAAGAATTCTTGATATGTATATAAATTACTTTTCTAACGAAAAAAATTTGGTTTTTAAAACTCCAAGGAAGTCAGTAAATATCAGTAATGAATACAAGTTAATTTGAAAAATAACTCTGGAAAACTTTATTTAATTCTAAAATTCTTATTATATAAAGTAAAAAATTCGAAAAATCATTGATAAAACTTACTGAAATCATTAAAACCAAATCTACTCTGTATTGCGCCCAAACATTTTTGGCGAAAGAATGGGCAGCCGCTCCCCCCCTCAACCGCTTCCTTTAGGTCCGCCATTGCTTCATGTGCTAAGATGCTGTTTCGAATAATGGCAAAGTATTTATGAGATCAGATCACAAACGATTGCAAGATCAGACACTTATGTGGCCTTCTGAATGTAAAGGACTAAAAATTTTTAAAAATCTCATTAATTTCCCGCGTATTCGGCAGAAATATGGACTTTTTTAGCATTTTTCGTTGAGTATAAGAATTGCTTGCCTGACAATTTTTAGCCAAATTTGTTCCCAACAGTTGCTTGCTTAAGTGTCACTCCATATATTCATCTGAATCGTGCGCATTGCAGGGAAGATTGGGTGCTGGATTTATCAGTCAAAGTCAGCCGGACGTCGATTTCGTTTAACCAGAATAGGCGAAATATTGCAATTTTAGGCAAGTTTTAAATGATTTTTGTTATTTTTTTTAGCAAAATTTAAGGCTATTCATCCTTCATTGCTAATGCTTAGCCGTCTCACCATTAAGTTAGATCCATTACATAAATTTACGAGCCGCTAAGTTTAATAAAATTCCTTGCGGACTATCAGATCGTAAATTTAATGGCTCAAAATCATGAGTGTTGGAGTTAGCCGACCATTTACGGTGAAGGGTAAGTAGCCTTCAATTTTTGCTCAAAAGCCAAGCCATCTATGTCCTAAAAATGCAATTTGTACCATTAATTTTGTGGTAGGGCGAAATCGGGAGGCTGATTCTGGCTGGGGAATCCATCACACAATCTCCCAAGTAATGCTCATGATTTACGCCTGATGGAAAGCGAGCGTATTAAACACCTAGTCAAGCTTAAAGCAATTTCCGTCAACAATGTTTAGCGAGAAATTCTTCAGCGAGCAACTGCTAGGCGAGCAATTTTTCGGCAAGCAATGGTCGGCAAGCAATTGATAGGCGAGCTTTTTCTGGCGAGCAATTGTCAGATGATCAATTGCTAGGCGAGCAAGTGTTGAAGTGCAATTGTTGGGTGCAATAGCTGTCGAGCAATTGCTGACGAGCGATTTTTCGAACATGCAAAAATTGTTTATTGTACCTGGGGTGTATTGTGGTTTCCGAGGGGGCGCATACATAACCTTCTAACCCTTCCACGCCCAGGTATGTGTGCGACAGCTTTAGGTTTTGATATATTTTTGCCCTACAAAGAGTTGCAGTTCAAGCAAGACACGTTGAACATGACAAAAGTCGTAGTGCTTTTTTTATTTCATTACTTTTTTTCGCAATCAGTTTTTGGAATTAGTACCAAAAACTAAAATACCCCTCCATAATTCAATTTTTGAGATTTTTTTGTTTTTTGCAATTTTTTTGATGCTAATGGATAGTGCTTGATGAAAAACGTTTAAAAATTGTGTTTTTTCGCCATAACACCATTTTTATGCCATTTTTGATCTTTGTAATAATCTAGCACCTACCCTCCTAGAACTTTGATATCGCCCACATATAGTCGCACAGCGCCTGAAAACCTTTTTGGAATGATAACTCAAATTGTAATAAAATCTATTCTAGCGTTATCTCAAATGCGCTTCTAGGAATTGTCGATTTTTTGCTTCGAGGAAATCTTGTGAAAATTACTTTAAAATGAAAATTGTTCAAATATCGATATACTAAAGCACTAAATCAAATACAAAATAGAATAAATCTAAAATTAATACTTCCATAAATACTGTTAATAAAATAATCGTTTCGAAGTTCAAAGTTCGAACTCAGACGCGATTAATTCAACTAATTGCAAACACGCATAGGTTTTGGGTTGTGCCTGCACCCCCTTTGTGATTGACAGAACCCCCCCCCCCACTAAACCGACAAACTCCCAGAAACAAATTTTGGTGCCATTTTTGGTGATTTATTCCAATTGGACCCCCATGATTGATCTGTTGACTATCTACGATCACAACTTTGTGTAAAAAGTTTTATTAATTTCACCTTTTGGTTCCCAGGGTTTAATAACAACTTGGCCCTGCGACAACCACCCGTTCCGTCCAACATCCACTTACAATTGTATGTGTTGTCCATGCAAATGTAGGGTGGGGAAGTGACCGCTTTCAAAACATTTGATCGACAGATTGCCCCGTTTGGTCATGAAGGCTGTGTCGCTCATGAAATTTTGTTCGACGCCCTCGTCGCCTCTCACCGTAGCTAATAAATCTGAAGAGCAGCTTTGTTCTTTAGTTTCTGTTTTTTGTGATGCGCTGTACCATTGTATTCTGATGGGCGAAGTAATGCGCAGCATGGTCAATCTGGGGGTGGGGAGAATCAGTCGAACAAAAGGTGGTTCGAAAATTGGAGCTCTTTTTGTGCCAAAATGACCTCAAATATGATATATACCAAAATGACATATATGTACGTTATTCAGGTCGGATGCACAACCGCCGCATAGAGAACCGCCGCATAGTTTTAATCGTCAAACACGTTGCATGCATACGTGTTTGTGCGTATTGGGGGATTTGTGACCCCAGAACGTTTTGATACGTAGAATGGCTACTGAAACCCCGCGATATGACTGCAAGTGCAACCCCTCAGAAATGTCCATTCTTAATAAAATTGTAGGGAGTATGCCTTTTTAGCGGCTCATTTTTGGCTCAGAAGTGTCCAATTTTCGGCGCTTGTGTATAACTAGTTGGCAAAGGTAAATTCGCTTATAGTTAATAGCTAATATATCAGCGCCATCACGCTACTTATGAAGCTAAAACATCATTTTAGTACTGTAGTAGCTGATTAAAAAGTAGAAGCTCACCAATCTTGTGCTAATCATTGACCAAAACTTTTTTTGTAATTTAAGGTTTTACATGTTAATCATGAAAATATGCTAACTTTTTAGGATGTATAATTTTATTTACTAGCTTGAACATTTCAAATGATTTAACTAGGGCTAAGATGAGGCTAGACAAAGTTTTATAGTCATACAAAACATACAACGAAAAAAATCACAAAAAAGTGATCGGCTAGGACGCCGTCCTAGTTCACGGGAATGTGAGGGTTAAGGTACGAAATTTCGAAGCCATACATTTTCATCCTGATTTTACGACTAGAACGTGTTTAAAAGCCGATGAAGATGAAGTATTTAAATAAATCGATGTAAAAATGAGATTCCCAAAGGTACGTAGCTGATGAGGGGTCTACAAATTTGGGAAGTATAAGCGTGTTTGCAAGGATCCCTCGAAACAATGAATTAAACAGCCTTGAAATGCATTCGAAAGACCATCCGTGTAGATTTCAGCACTTCTTTTAAGCCAATAAGCCCACAATTGTCAGGCGCTTCGCGAAAGATTAATTTTTATAAATAGTTTTTGTCTTTCAAGCAGCCGAAATTCAAGAAAAAGTCATTGTGAATATGTAAAAATCCCCTGCCCGTATGTAATTTCGAAAGTAAACTAAGTTTATAACAATATTATATACGTCAAAAAATCAACCTCATAATGAGTTATATTTTGAAATTGTGGGTTTTCAATCATCACAAAGAAGCTTACTTGTTCTAGAACGTATATTTATTAAATAAAAGTTTACGTATGCATCAATTAATTAATTAATTAATTGATTTTTTGTTCCACACGTAAGCCATGATTTGACAATAGGAATTATTTAATTTTTGGAGAAAATTATTGACAGAGCATCAAACAGACTCAGTAACTCTGGAACTCAAAACAAATCCGAATTTCAGCAGTATAACTCAGAAGTTAACATCAAAATGTCTATTGAGCATGCGTTACTGGCGACCGACAATGAGCAGGTCCGAAATTATAGGGAATATACAGCAAATCTTTATGGAAAGAAAAGAATGATTTCGAAATTTTTTTCAAATGTATCCGCCTTAATTGCCCACGAATTATACTCATGTATTTTCTAACTAGCAAAGAAAAATGATCCGATGGAACAAGAAGGATGAATATACTTGGGATTTTGGATTATCAAGGATGTAAAAGGAAGGGACTAGGAAAAACTACCTATGTATATACCTAAAATCGCAAAATCTGCTAAAAATCATACTTTTAAACATTGCAAGGAATCTAAGTATATTCTGCGACCTGCAGATTGAAATAAACTATTGAACCAAAAAACGATCGGAGAGCAGCAAGTTAGCCATGCAGTAGCTATGGCAAATTAGATGTGGTAAAGTAGGTGAGACTTTGCAAGCCAATTGAAAATTAAGCTTCTGCAACGCTGTGAGACTAAATTTAATTTTCAGTGTAAACCGCACATTAGTACTGGGTGTAAGGAAAACATACTGTAATATGCGTGATCCTGACCTCACGGAACATATTTTGAAAATTCACGTTCTGCAACGCTCTGAAAGTAAAATAAATTTGTAGTGTAGACTGCACATTAACGAAGGAATAGTGCTAACTTTACACAACTATTGTGTGTAGAGAATACTGACAGTCAGATTCGTAATTCCGACGTTATGTAGAACATTTTTAAAAAATTTAAGCTCCCGCATGGCTCTAGAACTAAAGTTAATTTGCAGTGTAAACTTTACACAACCACACAGTATAAAGAAGATTTCAGTCGGATTATAAATTCTGATATTACTCTGATATTACGATCATCATTTGCAAAAATTAATTCTCCACAATGGTTTAAACAGAAATAAATATTAGGTGCAAACCACTTTATATCACTGTTTAGTGTTAACAAACGCACTAAACTGGCGTATCAGGTTTATTTTTCTGTACATTTTCAGACCTTAGATCTCGTCCAGACATATAACCGGAGAATTTGATAGAAAAAACAAGACAGAAACGCGTTTATTACATCCAATTTTTAAGTTTACACTTCGGAAAAAGCTAAATATAGATGTAAATAGACGCATTTTTGCTTTTACGTGTACCCCTTATGAAGTGGCGAATACAAAACGGACAAGAACGTATTTTACATCATCCAACATATTGTAAACCGTTGAAAATCTTATCCTTGCTCCCCATTGAGTTTACAGAAGTTTGGTTCACGTCAGTTTGTAGCCTTCCAATTGTTGCAAAACTTGTGTTCCGCAAAATATTTGAGATATTTACCAATCGAAATAGGAAAAAATGTGTTTTTTGCTAATTTGTACCCCTGGTTTTGAACTTTACGCCCCCTTAGATAACTCAATATAGCGTTTTCTAACGTAGTTTGCTGTGACGTGTAGCTCTTAAAATGCACTTTATTTCTGTATTATGTAATTTATCTCAATTTATAAGCGAAAAAGTTTGCAGAGAAATCTTAGACAAAATCTGTTTTTCACACTATCCAATAGGGTGTGAAGTTTAAACCCGTAGATCTAACTCCGTATTGAATGTTCAATAGTTTGCTGCGTTAAGCAGTAACTGGCTCCTAAGTTGTAGTAAATTTTTATCAGAAAAATTTCTTGAGACTCGTAACTGGAGTTGTTGGCAGACATCGAGAAGGCCAAAACGCAACTGAAATCCGTCTTTAAGCCCGCAGATTTTCACACTATTTACAATCCTCCTCGAGAACTAATGCGAAATTCAAAAAACAAAAAGTATGCCATCTGGAAAATTTTATCCCCTAAAATCCTATACCATTACATAGTATGAGGCATTTATACTGAGCTGTTCTCAGGCCGTTGAAAAGATCACCAAAAATCGTAATATGGTATAACGTTATGTTAAAACTTCACACGCTCATTACAAACTCAGTATTGTGTGCAAACAAAAACAAAAAACACTACATCGAGCTTTTTATTATCTATCTTTTAAAAAAACCGCACCTCCCAAATGTGTCCCGTTATAGCTGTATGGGGGTAGATATATGTTGTTGGTACCCAAGTATATCATAGGTACGCGCTAACGCGCTACCTATGATTATGCATTCACTTAAATTACCTCCAAATCATAGTCATATTTTTTGCTATATATAAGTATCAACGTGAGTTACACTCAAATCATTGCTTCAAATAATACCATTGCTTGACGTTTATCATTGAGCTCGCTGTAAAAGTGGCTAAAAACGGTCGAAAACTAGGGGTCTTTGGGTTCACGGATCTCTTTGACCTTGCATGTTTACATGATTTTTCATGTTTTTTTGTGTTTTTTTTATAAGCTCCTGCTTACTTCTCGTTTCACTTAAACTCTTGCGCCTCGTAAAACCCGTAATTCCTCATAATATAATTTTATGTACTTTTATATGTACTTGTGCACTATTTCTCGCGTCTTTTTGTTTCTTTTATACTAACAGCATGCCCCATTTGTTTACCTTTTATTTATTTATTTTTTTATTTTTTTACATTTTTCTTCGATTATCTCTTTTTAATCATATTGCTGACGTTCTATTATTTCAAAATACCAAAACGGATAAAATATGTGCGTGCACCAATTTTCTATTTTGTATGCATCATTCCGTAAATATATCCAAAAAACAACATCGTTCAAATAAGAAAACTGACCTGTTATATACGGAAGCCACATCACCTAGTTTGCATCAAAGCGTATCATTCAGCTCAAAGCATAATCGTCATTATCGACGTTTTCGAAAAATGGAGCGACATGCTCAAAATGATGTGTTGCTCTACAGTGCGTCAATTAACAAATGTCATAATTTGTACTCGGCTATTAAGCTGACTCTTCTTTCTCTCGGAAATTAAGCAGGTCGACACGCTTGATTAATGACGTTTTTTCCTAATTTCTGGCTAAATTTTATTATTTATTTACCAACTAAGGCTGTGACGCTGGAAAACTTTATCGTGTGTACAATGGAACATACAGCATACGGAATGGCTACTAGCTATGTATATATACGTATGAGTATGTGTTCAAATCTCTATTAAAGCCATGGCATTCTTTCCAGACGTACAACGAGCTGCGTAGGCACAGAAAATTATAGATAATTTGAAAAATTATGTTAGCATCACTTTGTATAGCTTCATAGGTAGCGTGATGGCGCTTACCTATGATATACTTGGGTCCTCCCGACATATGAGTACCCCCTCTCGGGAAACATCTAGGAGGTATGGTTTTTTGAAGATCGGTAATAAAAGAAATTCGCTGCCCTTCTTTTCGAGTTTCTCTTTACACTCAGTACGGAGCTATCAATGGGTGTGTAAAATTTGCAGCGAAATTCAAATCTCTGTCTATTGCTTGCAAAGGATCAGTATTTTTAAAAATGTTGCCCAGTTTGTATATTACGAATCTATGATTAAAATTTTTGTGCACTTCTGTTCCATCGGAGCATTTTTCTTTGCTAGGA
The DNA here is from genome assembly GCA_036768485.1 of Mermis nigrescens. NCBI lineage: Eukaryota > Metazoa > Nematoda > Enoplea > Mermithida > Mermithidae > Mermis > Mermis nigrescens. Next base: position 149,182 of record JAVLUZ010000165.1, on the reverse strand, counting down.
GGAACAAATTGTGTACTACTAGAGTTTAGAGAGTCATAGGATTAGAATTAGAATTTATTACAGGTAAAAGGCTCAAAATTAGTGGTGTCAGATTGGGCGAAGAACACGTTTTCTTCTCTTTTTTGATTGGTTAATATCTCAAGTATTTTACAAACAGAAGATTTCCACACGTAAACTTACTACGATTTAAATACTACAAACTAGCATAAACTCCATTTCTATACACTCAATGGTGAGTTATCTTCAGATTTTTAAAGTTAACAATGTGGTGGATGGTGCATTTTTTGTAGCCACTTTCTCCGTTTAGAAGTCAAAATAAAAAGAAAATTTAATTTAACTTGTCGCGACTGACAAGCGGAGAAGTTGGTTGAAAAATCTGTAACAAAACCCGTTTCTACGCTATGCACCTGAGTGTAAACCTTAAAGCCCAGAATCTAACTGTAAATTTAGAGTAAAAAAGTTTGCAGGTAAGCCAAAAGTAGCCCTTGGGTCTCAGTATATTTCTAACAGGAAAAATTTTTTTGTGACTCATAACCGGAGTTGTTGGTAGACCGAAAGAAGTAAAAAACGCAACTAAAATCTGTCTTTACACTCGCATTTTTTTGCTTTCTTTACATTCTTCCTCGAGAACTAATGCAAGATTCAAAAAAGAAAAACACCGTGTTTAGAAGACGTTGTTATCTACAATTCTGTGCTGTTAACTTGAATGAGGCATTCGGTATGAATTGTGTACAAGCTGCAGAAGAAACAACCGAAAATCGCCATATGTTATAATGTCACGCCAAAATTTTAAACGCTCATTACAAACTCAATATTGAATGTAAACTATACAAAAGTCTGCATTATCTTTTTTTATTCTCTATCTTTCCTATTGTAGCTGTAGGGAGGAGGGGTGGACATATGTCGGGGGTATCCACGTATATTATTGGTACACGCTAACCGCTACCTATGATTAAAATGCTCGGTATTCCGTAATGGAAATTCATATTTTATTTCGAAGATAAGTCACAAACGACTCAACGCTGGTATACATTTCTAGCAAAGCCACAGAAGAAGTACTTCATGCAAATCAAAACGATAGCATTTTAAAGATTTTATATAAATATTAAGACTAAAAACAATACATTCTTCAAGCCTTGCGTCCAAAAAATCACAAAAAGACGAACAAAAATTTAGAAATTTAATATTTTAAAGATTGACCGATTATTCGTGCCAACCTAAATATCCTACTAAGCCTCAATTCGCTAATGCTTTTCGAAATCCAAAGAATGCAAGAAATGTGCCATTTCTGTCAATAATTATGTTCAGGCGCGTTCAGCCTAATGTCAGAAGGTGAAGCACGCCGAGATGACAATATTAGAGGATTAGGGCTATAGTAGGATATTTCGGTTGGGCCGAAAATCTCGTAGTCCTCTGAAATTTCGGGCGTCCAAAACTGCCACAGAGACCCCTTGTAACCGCCATATATTAGAAAAACTCAGCAAAACCTAGGAAAAAACTGCTTTTCCCTAATTAATGCCGAAGTGAAATTCATTTTTAAAGGTTACTCCGAATAAGAGCTAGCAAACATTTCACAAATGAGGCCAAAGATAAACGTGCTGCATGGAGGAAATATGTGATCGAATAGTTCAAATCGAAGACAATATCATACAAGCACATTGAGAGGCGAGAATTGAAGATTTGAGGTCTGGACCCCTAATAAAAAATTGGAATGTTCCATCGAAAAATGAAGCGAAATGATTTTTAAAATCTTTTAAACTTAAATTGTTCCGCAAAAGTGCTTGAATGTGATTAGAATTTACGAATTTTCGTAGTTTCATCGATATTTCAGCATGTATAGCGCTTTTTGAAGCTATATTGAATTATGAAATATTACTGATTGACCCTCAGGATAACAAGAAAGCGGTCATGCTATGCAACTAATGATGCTCAAATTTTTTAGAACCTGATATAAAATTTCGAACGACTCTTTGATTAAGGAAAATTTGCATCAAGTTAAAAATTTGCGTAAACTTACATGCAAACATGAACAGTTAAGAAAATCTGTCAAGATTGTAAAACTTTTCCGGAATAATGTTTAATACAAAAGAACGACGCCTTCACGCTTATAGTAAAATAATGCTAATAATGTAAAAAAATAAGAAAAAAATATCTGCTGATTACTCAGCTAATCGCGTGAATCATTAAATCCTTGATGTGCACCAATAGTGACATTTTAATCAAAAAAATAAGGCTTTTAGGTCGCAAAAAATGGCAGTATGTAAATGTTTCTAAAGAGCGTGAGTCGTTTTAAGCCAGCTTTCTGCGAAATGCTGGCATCGAAGCAAGGATCGTACTGTGCAACTTCCAGGTAATTCCACACGTGAGCTTGGGGCGGGGTTTGCGGGTGTGCACCCACCCCCCTCTCTCCTACAGAAGGCTGAATACTTCTCCTTCCCCATAAAACAGAATTTCCCGCCCTGGAATTCAATTTTCGAAAATTTTTGTTGTTGTTTTTTTTACAATTTTGATGCGAATGGATAGTGCTCGATGAGAAACGTTGAAAAATGGTATTTTTTCGCCGTACCACCATTTTTAAGACAATTTTTTACCTTTAAAAACCCTTGCACCCCATTCAGAATTTTGGCGCTGCACACCTATAGTCATGTCATTCGTCTTCTTTCATATCCAAAAATATATAATCTGAGATTTTAGAGGAATTTCAATTATTTTATTTGAATCCGCGTTTCAAATGAATGAATCTGTGTCCTAGAATGTTGCTGACCTATCATCGCACATGGGCTGCGCCTGCGTATAGTCTGTAGAATCCAAAAAATTGAAGGGTAAAAAAAATTTGGAAAAATTGGAGTTAGGGGCTAAGAACACGATATTCGGGGTGTGATCAAGGTCAAATCATTTGCATAAAAAGACGAAAATATAAAAAAATTGAAAATATCTTTTTGGGTATAGTTCTAGCAGTTTCGAATTTCTACATTCTATTTCCTACGTCCATATGTACTCGTGCTTATGTACTATTCATGTGTACCGTTTCGGCTTACTGTTTGTAAATAATATCTCTGATGTCCAATGTTACGTATCTGTATGTGAAACAGATCAAAAAGATATAGATAATCCAAGTCGTTGTCATTCAAAGTAAAACACTAAGAATAAAAAATAAAAATAATTGATAAATAAAAGATATATAACAATCAAGTTTGAAATCAACTTAAGAATAAAGCTAACTACCTTCATTATCTTTCATTGAGACAATCCTCGTTGACATTAAGGTGTTTTAAAAATAACGGTTCACACTAACAAAGTTACTGTAGCGTACACATACATGAAACTAACCCTACTTTTACCGAGATCTAGATCCGTGATCTAGTTGCCTGTTTTTTGCAGATTACTGTAAGGCCATAAATTCTTATGTGACAAGCTTCTCAGTACCCTCTTTTTTACTGCAACACTTGTTTTATTGAGCAAAAGAAAACGTATTGACCCATATTTTATTAGAAAAGCTTGATTTCATGATTTTATAATATGTGTTTCGCGTGACGCAAATCGCATTCCTTACGTATTTTCGAAAGTTCATTTACGTTTTTTTATCATTTGGTTTTCAATTTTGTGCAAGCTTAATGACATTTTTGAAATTCTCATGCTCTTGACTACCAGAAATATGTATTTTTATTCATTTTTGTCATCTCCCCAATGACTAGATTTTCGATATAGACCTTGGTAAGTCTACGGTCGTGACTCCTTGGGAACAGCAGGGTTAACACAACTTTGCAACAGTGTAGTCCAATGCTGATTTGCTTATTTGCTGAAATTTCAAACGTGAGAAAAATTCCTCCTAAATCCAGGAATTTTATCCTGATTTCACAAGGTTCGAGTTTTTTGACGCAAAAAAAATGTTTAAAGATTTTTTGCATGCAAAATGCAGATTATGAATATTGCGCACTTAAAATGGCTAATTTTTGGGCCTGAAAGCGCTGATCAGCAAAAAACGATGACTTCGTCGATCAATTTTTCTATCGTTCAAAATTGACCGTCAAATCTGATCGAGAGTTCATTATGAGTACCAATTACTGTAGCTTTACTGCAAAACTTTTCAATTGTGTTAAATAAGATTCAAACCGTTTGCTTTCAGTGTATATTTCTTTGAAAGCAGAAATTACAGCAGTCGCCTTACTTATTTAATCATTGGCGACCATCACTATTTTGGCAAACTTATAAAAACAATTGTGCCAAAGTTCAAATCACATAGCTTTAGGAGTAAAGCCCTGAATTCCGCAGATATTTATCCCATGTTGCAAAATTTTACTAAACAAGAGAGAAAACACTGGACCTCACTCTTGCAAAGTTTCAAATGGTGATTCAAAGCGGACGTTACAGTATATCTTTTTTTAGTGCGCTAGCATTTTTCGAAAAACTCTGCTTAACTGTATCGCTCTGCTTTGAATGAACACTACCTTAGACCTGCCATGAAATCTAGAAATGGGCCTATGGGTTGTATTATATGTAAGTGACATTATGCAGTTTTATTGCGGCATAGAAAAAGTAATGGTCATTCCTGACATCTAACTTGGCATTTTCCCTACACCGAATTTGTTACTACGCGTATCATGTACCCATAAAATAACTTGAATTATTGATTATTCTCATGCATATCTGCATTTATTTTAAACAAACCTTGCAAAACTCACTAGAAAAATCTAGCGCAAATATTTAATCCTGAAATAAGAAGTTTTTTACTAGAAAAATCTAACGCAAATATTTAATCTTGAAATAAGAAGTTTTAGTACATTTTCTATCGCCGTTTTTCTCGTTATGTTCGCCAGTTTTGAATAAATTTGTGCAAATTCTAAGATTTAACCTATTTCAGTAAATAACAACGTAAACGTTTTCAGACTTTTACGCGCCGAAAATTATTTATTACTACTACTTTATCACAACATTTCGCTTGTTCCTATTTTTTCTTAAAATTTTTTTGCCGATTATGAAGGCCCTATGAAACGTTTATTTTACGGCTCCGCTGGCTAGAAAAAATTACAAATTTCGCCAAAATATTTAAAGCTACGAGCGCGAAATAAAAGAGCCGCTGAAACGCCGATGCCAAATTCTGGTATTCTCTCCCAAGCGGATTGCATTATTCTCCGTGCGTTCTTTTATCCATTGCGATCATCTTGTTTTATTACGAAACGCCACAACATTTATAATACGACGTATAACATATATATGTAAAAAAGCGCAACTAAACGCTTTATCCCCAACCGCAACTACATGCATAAACATGTGTACATGTACATACATATGTGTCTATAATCGCCGGTCGATCGAGCCATCGGACAAAACCCACGGGCTTTGGCGGTCGATCGGGAGCGGATCGTTAAAGCGGATGCGCAAGATAAATTAATCATCCTTGTGCAACAGTATACTGTAGCTTACTGTAGGACCAACGGCATACATTAATTCGAGTGCTTTTTTGTCGAAGCCCAAAATAATTTTTTTGACCCGGGCGCAACAACGGCACTGGGGCGTTAGGCAGTCGATCGAAATGTGTGTACAGCGTACATGAAGATCATTGACGCGCTTGTAAATTGATGGATACTTAATGGTATTTTTCGTACAGTAACGGAATAATTTCGATTTAGAAATTGCTCGAAACGCGAACCATTTTCATTTAGAACGAATGACTAATAAGCCGAAAAGACAAGCTAACACGACGTATAGGCCTATAGGCTTCAAACGACGGCGTCTCTAGTAGCCACCCCTCTGGAATTTTTTGTAATCTTCGTGCTACACCGATACGATGTTATCATACACATATATTATTTACGGTACACGCGCGGGAGTATAAAATGCCATTTCAATTTGAATGATCGAGAAAATTCGTATTTTTTTATCGTTATCATCCCAGGCCATCGCAAAAGGCGGCCTTCTTACGCCATATCGGCTAGATTAAGCTCTTATACGCGTTTAATTGCAGCTTAATAAGGACCAACCAGTTATTCTTCTTCTCCTTTTCAAATTTATCTCTTAATTTATTTTGGGCTATTGTGGTCCCGTTGCGTAAAAAAGTTATCTTGAAACGACCTTTCCGTTCTAGAAAACAACACGAAAAATAGACGTTTGAACGTAGCGCGGCGGGGCATACATAAATGAATAATGTTAAACCTGGTCAATGCAATAAAGTAAGTCGTAAATCGTGCGCTTTATCTCCGTGACAAAAATCAATTTATTACGCCAATGCACTACACGAAATAAACAATGATAACTTAAGCGCTCAAAAATTTACAAGGTCTCGGTCGGATGCATACAGGACCAGATCGATATTTTAATTTCAGTCAAAAAATAAAATTATAAGAGTTGCTTTTGTGGAAAAATCGTACTAAACAATAAATTTAGATCTTTTCTCTACCGCGAAGATAATAAAGTGATTCTATTCCAGTTTTTCAAGCTGATTTCAAATCTCTTTTTAAATTGTTTCCATCACGTCAGGATTCCGAGTCATGGACCCTAGAATTTTATGCAAATTTTGTGTATAGCTTACCAGGTAACAATACAAACAAAGATCAGTTAAATACTTTCTTTTTCTTCTCTTGCACGCATTCAGCTTTATAGTTTCTATGGTTAGCTAAAGCCGAATTGTGTCCAGTTATTTTTATTTTATTGGTCAAAAAGATTAAATTTTCTATTTTTAAATACAAATGTTTGTTACTTAACTTTTCAAAGTGATTGGGAGAGTCCAAATGTCGAGCTAAGTAAATTCGTTCTATGAGACACACTTCAACATAATCAGCTTTTAAAATTCCATATCCTGATGGTATTTTAATTTAGATGCTTCTAAAATGAAAAAGAAAAGCATTATATTGACTCAATAAACTGTAAGACAAGCATGCGGAAATCGAATTTTTCAATAGTCGTACTAAGCTAATTCCCCCAATCTCTCGCTTGCATAGTTCTCATATGAAGAACATTAGATCCAGAGTGATGCATTAGAATAAATAAAGTACAAAAGTATCAAAATTTGAACGCCCTGACCAAAACGAAAACTGGCATGTTCTATTTCATAACTATTAAAATGCTCTGGCCTATGCAGACTGAGGAACTTTATGGGACACATTTGAAGGACCGTAGCATTTCACATATTTTTTAAATCACTCGATCATTTTTGAAGAAGCTTTTTAGAGCAAACCAAGCTTTAGCGTACAGCAGTTCACAGCAGTTTTATGAGTAAAATTTGGCACTTGTGACAGTAAATAACGTAGTATTAGCACAAATAATTGAAAAAAATTTATTTCGATTCGAGACTCAAAAACTTATTTTAATTATCTTACTGAAAAAATTTATATAACGTTTCTATTCTCTCGACAAAGTACATTTTAACACGAAAATTTAAATAACTCAAGAGCCAGACAAGCTGGACAAAATTTTAGAGCAGATTTGGAATAAGCGCAAAAAATTAATTTAGAATCAGATTAAAACTTTCGTGCGGAAAAAAATGTAAATTAGATTATTAAAACACTGAAAGGCTAGAAGACTGATCCTTAGAGAACAACAATAATAATATTGTTGATCTTGTTTAAGCCAGCTCTATTTATTGACATCATCAAATTGCGAAAAAAATAAAAAAATAAAAGAAATTCATTATAGGAAATCCGTGAGTTTGTTTTTTAGATTTCTAGATGCATAGCATGGCCGATTTAAGCGGGCATACGGTCTGAGGATCGAAAATCGAGCTTTTTCGGGCCGAAAAGAACTCGAAAACGAATATTTTACACGCTGAAATAGCCCTAAAACTACGTTAGAACAGAGGTTTTGAACAATTTTGAGCTTTTTTTGGAGAAAATTTTAAATTTTTGTCCGTGTTTTCTGCCTTCATTCTGCCTCATTTTCCCGAGAAAAATTTTCATTTCTCCATTCTGAAGTCAAGCTGGACCTCCCTGGACCTGACCTTTAACGTCTTAGTTCGTGATGCCTCAAATAACAAATCCATAGGATAAAAGACAGTGGAATTCGTCTTTTATATCAAATGAAATTGTTGTAGGAACAAACAACATTATTTTTCGTCATATCTAATCCAGCTCTATTGTAATCAAAAAAATTGCTAGAAAACTGAAATTTTTTCTCAAATAAAACTTTCGCAGTCTGCAGGAATTTTTTAGAATTCTGGGGATACTTCAGTCCCAAATGTTAGGAAGACCCGCATTATCAAAAGTCATTGTCTCTAATAGATATTTGCCATGCGACTCAAGCACGGTTAGGTAAATCTGACATAGCCAACATTAAAAATAGTTTTGCTGAAAATTGAAACGAAAAAAATATTTTTTCGTTATTCTAGCATAGAACAGAATAAAATTTTAGAGTTGAACAGCGTAAGCTTGCAGGCATTGGGTAATTCGATAGTACTTTTCTGCGAGCACTTCATCTTTTATTTCATTTGTCATCCCTAGATTCAAACAAGTTTACGCCCCCAAGCGTGATAACAATTGAATTTTTATCGGATGAAATAAGTGAATCAAGATTCAGATATGTCTAGTTTTTTGACCAAAGTAGAAAAAATGGAAGTGAAGCTTGTGCTAGAAAATTTACAGTACAAACGCTACTAAAAACGTGCATTATTAGTTTTAGAAATAATGGAAACAAGATCCGAACTAAAACTTATAAAGTCCGGAATAAAGAAATTGTGAATCATCATTACTTTAGAGTCCGACGACGTACGAATAAAGCTAGAATTGCGGCAGTTTCGAAAATTTTGACGGTCAAAAAAGAGGTGAAACATTGATACCATGGGCAAATGCTTAATCTCTCGTTCTGTATCAGCAATTTAATTACTAGCGTCAAACAAATTTGAAGAAATTTTTCTGGGTATTATTTATGAAGGTCTAGCCAAGATCAAGTGGTTGTCTAGTTCCAGTTACAACTTTGGACACATATCCCTTTTTGCTAAATTAATCATCCTTCTAGGCCAAAAGATTCCCCGCAAAGACGTATTCCGGTGTCGGTTTGAATCGCACTAAGTTTTTAAAATTAAAAAGTTTTCACATCCAGAATACGAAGTTTGTCACTCAAGGACTATGTTGAAGATTTTCCACAGAAATAAAAAATTGAATTTATATTTGAATTATATTAATTTAATTATTGTGACAAATAAAAATAATAATAATAATAATAATAATAATAATAATAATAATAATAATATTAATAATAATAATAATATTAATAATAATAATAATAATAATAATAATAATAATAATAATAATAATAATAATATTAATAATAATAATCATAATAATAATAAAAATAATAATAATAAAAAATAATTACATAATTAGTGATAAACAACACCGTAATCAAAATTGAATTGAATAAAACAATCATGAGAAAATCGAAATATCTTACAACATTAAGAATCTTTCAAGGCAATCATCAAATGGTGAAGTTTATGATAGTCATTTTGTTATCAAATTGGTCACAGTGTCTTTGTATCCTTTACAAAGAGCTAAAGGGGGGTCCGGACTAGTGGTCAGACCCGTGAGACTTTTCGCAAATACACTAACTTCCGAGCTTAAAATTTAATGGCTCAAGGATGCCTTTGGCCATAAATAGGATAAATTTGCCACAGTTGGCGAATTTTGATTATTGTACATGGATTTCTTGAAAGAATATAAATTTTTCAGTTCTTCAAATTTAAAGATTTTTCGCAGACCTCATTTCCGATTTTACATATTTTATGCGGTTCAGATCAGACCGAAAAACTTTTCAGGTGTATTTCTGGTCGCAAACACAGGACAACTTTTATACATCGCTTGTTCCGGAAAATTTACACGACTTAAAAACGCTCTGAAAACAGGAAAGTTAATTTTCTTTCAAAAACTTTTGGCAACTTAAAACTGAAGAACGTTAGTCAAAAACTGAAAATTAAAAGCTCCACAATACGTTTTTTAACTTGATCTATCTTCCGGCGACTGTTATTTCACATTCATAACATCACCATCGATATAAAAACTTCCTAGAACGGCAAAATGAAATGCGTAAATAGACGTTGACAATTCTTTCAAATCGGTTTTCACACTTGCTTACGTTGTCATATTATCTTAAATCAAATGTAAAAGAACTGTACTCGGACTTGCCAAAACATAGCCGTATCCATTCAATGGACAGCGATCAAATTCTGGAGAGGTCTGGTAGGTGTAAAACTAGCAAAAATCCAAAAAAAACACTCCATAAATTTAATTCTGGTATTCAATCGTTTTTGTGGTTTTATCGTATTCTCGAGGTCTAACCCCCCCCTCCGACCCCACGCCCATTAGTGATCGCATCCGGTCGGCTGAAATTATCATTCGTTACGTTTTCTCTAAAGTATGAATCAAGAATACATTGCATTAATTTTACTTTAGGTGATTTGAGCCGATTCCACTAAAGTGCATAATTTTGAATGTATCTGAAAAAATATGATCACGTAATTGAGGTAAGCTTAAATTGAAAATATTAATTTCAGACCTAGGAAATCCATCGCTTAACTTCAACGATGACGATCCTTTTTCCAAAATGTCTTAAACAAGCGCTAAAATCAAATTCAGTGACATTTAAGTCGTACGTACATCATGCGTTTTAAGGCTTGATATGAACTTGAATCCCTATGTTTTAGGGCGAACAATGCTAGTTCAAGTGTAAAAAGCAAGCTAATGTAAAAAAGTTTAGAAGATTAAGTATAAAAGTTTGAATTGAAAAGTTTCAAACACAATTTAAATCTTTATCAAAGTTTACTGTGAAATGAAAAAATGTCTTACCGTTCTACACAGCAGAGTTGCATATCGTACTTTGAAACCGGGAATGTGGTAAGGGGGATAACTGCAATAAGACCGACGATTGGTATTTTGCCCGATCATCGATTTTTTGACACGTTTTGACTCTATTATCCGGACTAATCTTTAAAGCGACGTTCTTCTGATACATAAAAGGTCTCAAATTGTAGTGGAGTATATAGAAAAGAAAATCAATCAGCTACCGATCTGCTTATTCGTTTTTTGCCTCAAATTAAATGTTTTCTGTAATCAGATGATAAAAATTGACTTGACATAGATGACTGTAAAAAATTGTTTCTAACCTTTGAAAATTTCCAAACAATAACAGTTTTGAATGTCATTACGACCGTTTTTTAATTCTTCCTCGAGTTTGGATTTTCAGTTCTCTCTCTGACTGACTGATCATCATTCTTGCTTTCATAAAGAAAGTAGAACACAGGTCTGTCGCTCAATGCGTCCTAGTCGCCATTCGAACAGCTGTATAGCAGTATTCAATGGATAAAATTTTCATTCATTCCCAAAAAAATTTTAAGGCGTGTTTGTTCCATGAAACACTTATATTTTCGATATATTTTCGAAATGCATCTACAATTTCCAGGATATCTATACGTGCACAAGCATGGCTAATCTGGTAAGGTCAGTCGACCTTGATGGGTTAGTCAGAGAGAAGTTTGAAAAAGGCACGCTATACTAGTGTTAAAACAAAACAATCAATTTTACATTAAACTATTGATTTTAATTCATTTTTGGGGCCTTTATATTGCCTTCTCCCATCTTTTCATTGTCAGGATTTATACATCCAGACTCCCCTTCCGCTAGGTGCATGTCTTCTTCAACTGTGTACAACATTGTGGATCATGACTTTTGAGTCAATCAAACTAGATACTTAATTAATTTTTGTTGAGTAAAGCAAGAGGTTGTAAATTTTGAATATTTAGGTTTTCTATTTTTCTCCATTAGCCTCAAAGTTGCTATTCGAAAAACAGAAAGAGAACTTTTAGTACGCATTGTTCATAATATAGTCTAGTGCGCTAAAAATTGACAACAATTATTTTCTCGTCCTCAAAATTTAATTCTATTTTTTCTCTTGTGAAAATAAAAACTAAAATATTAAATAGCGCCGTGGTCAAATAAATAGGAAACTCCATTTTATATCGGAACGAATGATCTAAAAAATAAGTCATGCGTCCAGACAAAGTTTGACATGTGGGGAATAGCTGGGCTAAACTAAAGTAAAATCACTCTTTGGCTTACGGTTTTTGCTGAAGCGAAAAATTTGACCTTTTAATCGAAAGATTGACAAACATATATTCAGATTTAAGCAGGCTAAACCGATCAACTTCCGATGAAAAGTTTATGATGAGCATGAATGCAATCAATTTGTTCAACTTATCAGCACCAGTCTAGACGGCTAGACTGCCTCTAAGGCCCGAATAACAGAACATGGGTTAGTTAAACCTAATGTTAACGGGAATTCTCGGGTTAGCTAACCCAGGGTTAAATTTAAGCTTAGGTTAAATTTAAGCCGTAGGGTTAAACTCGGGTAAGCTAACCCGGGGTTAAAGCAAGGTAACCCGGCTTTTTATTTTTTAACCCGAGATTGACGCGTATTTTGTAATGCCGAACATGTATTAAAGGCAGTAAATGTTCATTTGAACTGCTGAAATGATTCAGGTACTGCTAAACGAACCGTTCAATGGCCATGTTATGTAATAAGCAGTAATGCTGTAACTGATTCGTCAACCATTGCGTATGCGATAAAAATAAGAAAATAAAAAATTGGTCAAAGTAATAAATATAATTAGTAAGGACGTAAAATGAAGGAAATAATTCAAAATAAAATAAGAAGACCTTCAACCTCAATCGGCAGATAATCGATTTGACCGCCTTTTGTATAATATGTTCGGAACAATTCGAGCTTTTAAAATTATTAGAATCAAAAAATGCATGGTCAGTAGTGCAATATGATAGACAACTCGAGATTTAACCCTGCTAGGATCAGGGTTTAAAATCTCTGGTTAAATCAATTATTTTTGACCCCTTGTCGCTTTGACCCGCTTTCTGTCATACCGACGTTTAACCCTAGATGTTACGCGACTTCAACCTTAGGTTAAAGTTAATCTGCTTTCTGTCATACCAAAAGGAGTTTAACACGAGGTTTCCGCTTGATTTCAGTCGACTTTAAGCTAAGGTTACTTTTAACCCACGTTCTGTCATTCGGGCCTAAAGAGTTTAAATGTCCGAGAATCCGGTTGACCCCCCAAGAATCAATGGACTCCAGAATTATATTTTCGGCACTCTCTTGGGATTTTTGCTAGTTTTACATCACCCAGACCCCCGAACTTGATTGCTGCACATTTATAGAGTTCTGATCACTGATGCACAGCAAAGCCGATGGGTTCACTTTAGGCTTAGGAGTAGGGATGAGTCAAAGAGTGTTTTAGAGCTAAAATGGTCTCTGGAATTGGTAAAACTCTAAAATAACGTAAGAATAGCCTCAAACTATGTCAATCAATTTGAGGCACTTTTGAAAATTTAAATTTTGAACAGCTTTGATCCAATTTTATCTTGCTCTTTCTATCAGAAAACTTTCTCCTTTGTCCTTCTAAGGGTTTGACTATCTAAAATTCAAAATACAGATCTGATAAAATACTTCATGTGCTAAGAATATAAAGTTTTGTATTAAAAATCATTTAGTCGATTTTTTCGTTGAAATAGTTAAAAAGAAATGCAAATCACCTCAACTACTTCTTCAAGCAAAAAGGCTGGAAAGGATTTATTTCAGAGTCCTTTTTGACGAGGAAATTGTCGAAAAATTATTTTATACCGAAAAAGTAGCGCTGCCAAAAGTTCAATGAGTAATGTTTCCCTTGCTTTAATAATTGACCAGAATTTGTACCAAAATGATACATGCATAATCTTGGGTGAATTGAAAAGAGTGTCAGTCTATCCGCCAGAATTTTTTCACCCACAGAAATCGCGATTTAAAAAAAAATTACAGCGCTGTTTCAAGCGTCATTAGCTATCTGCCGGCTCAATAGTAAATATTCTTCGTCGCTTCGCGCCATACACTCCTTTTTGACTATATTTTGGTCAATTTACTCGACTTTCTCCGTCAATTTTCAATTTTTTTTATATATTCATTTTCTAAAAAATGGAACATCGTCAGAAAGAGCTAAAAATATTTTGACGCGTATCTACCGTTATTTAGCTCAGAAAAGGCGCTTTGGAATATTACCCCCTCCCAGAATTTCCATGCTGCGCATCCGACTCGCGTGGTCCCTTCAGTCGGAAAGGGTGAATAAGACCTGCAAAATCTTAGAGAGTCACTCACTTGAGTCAAGCGACTCGACGGGACGTCAAAATTTCGTTTTTCTCGATTCCGTTTCTTGGTCATTTGTCGAGTACCTGTAAATGAAGCGTGATAAAAATAAGAATAAGAATATAAATGAAATTTAAAAATTATGTAACGCGAAGATAAAAAGAAGTAAAAGATCCCGTCTACTTCTCAGCCGCATTAAGATTTCGTTGTCTTTGCTTTCATTCTTCTAATTTTACAAGTTCACTAGAGAAATCAATTATTTTGTACGTAACTGCTCAGAACAATTTTGATGAATACAGATTTGATAAGAGAATCGCATACAGAAACTTTTGCTTCCCATCTGACATCAGGAAGAATTGATTATTTAATCCACCTTAATGTCTGATAAGACGCTCAACCCAGTGAATGCGTTTCATCAAGATACTATCGTTGAGCCAATGATTTTATGACATAAAATTTCTAAACAATATTAGAGTGGCTATTGTTCAATGCGTTTTTAGAACATAAAAGACTTGTTGCGAATAAGGAAAGTCCAGAAATAATGAACGACCAAAAATTAAATTTTCTGCAAAATAAGCAAAAGGCATTAATTTGGGCAGACTTGTAGACTATTCCGATTGCCTTGTACTTATAGACCACACCAAGGTCGGTCTGGGAATGATTCGGCCTGGAGTCAGTCAAAAAGCTTTGTTGAACAAAAATCGTCTCTAAAACTGACATTAATGTTAAAAATTCAGAAAATATGCTAATCCGCAGTTTCACGACGATTCCAAACACTTTCGCAGAAAATTTACGATTTTTATTTATTTTTAGAATTCGTTTTGCGTGATTTCTTTATAGGAAATTTCCTATTTTCTATCCTACTAATCCGGATCTCAGAAATTTCTTCTACTCTACGCTCATGTGTAAGTATGATTTGGCTGACAGAAAACGAAAATTCATCTGTCTACAGTTAGTCTTATACGTAATTGCCAAATTATTTATCCCCGTGTGACACTGAGTATTTAATATCCAACTGATCTAAGGCTTTTATTCTCTGAGTCAATATTCGGATCGCTTTCGGTAACAACAAATGACCAGAAAACATTAAATTATGAGAACTCGAATGAATATGGAGTATTTTAGCCCTGAGTTGACTACTAAAATAATTCGGCTCATTCCCCGCATGCAGATATAGAAAAAAATCCAATAACCTTAAATGCAGCTGTTTACACAGGGAGACTGGATTAGTGAGCTGAGGTTGAAGTTCAAAGAACGATTGTGTATAAAAAAGAATCAGGAATATGAGTGTGATCGAGCCGATACTAATGCTGAAAGGCTCTTAAGCCGAAAAATTTAAGAAGCTCAAGTAGCAACTACCAAACTGAGACTGAAATCAATATTTTATGTCTTATAACCCTAATTCCGGATTCATCGACAACATAGGTGGGCGCCACCGAAGTTTTAGGGGGAGTGCAAAACTTTTTCGAAGGTCAAAAATGGCTTTAAAAAATGGTGGTTTGACAAAAACACCATTTTTCAACGTTTCTAATCCAGCACTCACGGGCATCAGAAAATTGCGAGAATACAATTATTTTTCAAATTGAATTCGGGGGGGGGGGTGTATTTCGGTTTTTGGGTTAGGGTATTTTAGTTTCTGGGGGTGCATACCCCAAACCTCTTCCACGCCCAGATATGGTCGACAAAGGCTGATAACGTCAATGTAGAGGCTCAGAAATCAAAATTCGCATAATATTTGCGTATTAAATATCACTAGTTCAAAAATAAAGTTTATTCGAATCAGACAACCATTGCTAGAGACCTATGTTCTCGGTCTGAAAAAACAAGAAAGCTGAATAAATATTTTCTAAAAAAATCATAAATATTACTATGCGGTTTGCAATAATTATATTTTATTTTTTTAGAATTCTTATTCTAACATTTTCTTAATGTTTTGTAAAAACTAAAGAATGTCACGCAGTTTTTCATTTTAAGTAAAAATTACCGCATTTCCGACTTACTCCGTAATTCAAGCTTGTTGACTTTCAAATAAAAAACTGTATTCGAAATGGGGCATTTCCGAGGTAATAAATGACAGAGAATAAATATAACAAGTTTTCATCGACTTGTGTTCAAAAGTAGACATTTAATTGAATTTTTTCTGACTTGAATTTGGTTGTGCTAACGCATATCCTGCTAAACTATTGTCGAATCCGTGAAATACCTCACGAAATGGCACAGAAAGCAGAAACAATGCAGATTTAAGGTTCCTATCAATTTTCAGATCTGAAAGAGATCACCACACACCCTCATTCGTAATAAATTTTCCGTTGATAATAATTCGGCTGGACCCATAGAAAATAATCCGAAAAAATCAAATCAAATCCAAAACCTTCTATAATCCGGGACAACCCCGCCTTCGCTAGTATTAAAACTCTGCAATTATTTTGTTTCTTTCGCAATTTAGTGAAGGTAGTGGATCAAGAGAGAAATGAGAAATGGTGTTTTTTGGCATCCGGAAAATTCGCCCCCGACATTACGCCCTCAACATCTCGCCCCCGACATTTTGCCCCCAGGTACATTTCGCCCCTGAAACTTTCGCCCCCAGACATTTCGCCTCTCGGATGTTTCACCCCCAAACATTTCGCCCCTCGGATATTTCGCCCCCAATTAGTATCTCGTTATATTGTACCAATCAACTTGTCTCTGCAATTTTGCTTGCCCTAATTTTTTTATTTGCCATTACAATACCAGGAATTCGCTTGACCTTCGTAAGCATATTTTTTGTGTATCTAATTATAATTTCTCCCGGTCGGCAAGCAGAGACCTAATTTTTTTGTTTATTTGATAGAGGTTTGCGGATATTTTGGCTTGACTTTACATAATTACATTGTCTTTGTAGTAATATTTTATTCCCAGGACCTTTGTTTTGCGACCACACATTAAGTAGGTCTTTCAAAAAGTATATAATGAGGACCAAATGGCAGTAAGTCAGTTAATTGGTGTACGATTTGCTTAATGGATTCAGTCATTTCGAAATGAGGGAAGATGAAGCTAGTCTACGAAAACTACATTTTTGACAATTCTGGTTTTCTTGTTGGCAATAAAAAATAAAGCAGCAATATGGTTAAAATATGCTTAACAAATAGTTTAAATATGGTTAAAAAATTGTTTAAAGAAATTTAAAAATGAAAAACGAAAATATTGAAAGCTCATCAAGATTGATAATGAAAAAATTAAAAATTCTTTTTAGTTTATTTCAAAAAAGATTGAAAACAAAAGAGAAGAAAAGCGGATATTGTGTCCTCGCGAATTTTGACGCAGTCCATGTATAATGCATACTCCCGTTTATTGTACAGCTCACTTGGGGGCGAAACATCCGAGGGGCGAAATGTTTGGGGGCGAAACATCCGAGAGGCGAAATATTTGGGGGAAAGTTCCGGGGGCGAAATGTACCTGGGGGCAGAATGTCAGGGGCGAAATATCGGGGGCGAAAAGTTGGGGGCGAAATGTTGGGGGCGAATATTCCCCAAACTGTTTTTTGTTCTTTCAGAAATGCAGAAATAGTGTTTCTTTGCCCAAACCATAAAGTTTACGTCACCTTTTCGTCCTTCAGAATTTTTCGGATATACCCTCCGCCGGGAGTTTCGGAATTTAGGTGTCGTTTATAAATGATTTCAACCAGGGGCTGATTTAAAGGGGCGGAGCGGCCGCCTTCCCCCCCATCCCTTCCCATTGGCCTACAATAGTTGACGGAATAAAAAATGAATATGTAATTTTCAATGATTTTGGCCATCAGTGATCATATTTCCTTAAATTTTTCCGGCGAAACATCATTCCGCCTAATTTTCTCTAATTTTCCGGCGCGAAAGTCAATAGAAATTTATTGATTTTTTCGCACAAAATTGTTTGAAATTTAAAAATTTTCCGAAACATTGTTACACCAATAAAAATTTTAAATTAAAGTACACAATGTAAAATGCCGAAAAAACGTTATTTCGCACTTAAAGGGCAAGTTTTTGAATTTATTTTGAGTGTTTAAAAACTTGGGGTACTGCCACCCTCCCCATAAAGAAAATCCTAGATTCGCCACTGATTCCAACTCGTTACTTTCGAAACTGATCTAAGAGAGACGATAAAAAATTATCTAATAATATGTATAGCATAAGGTCCCAAAAATGCATACCTATGCTTTATATTTTTTAACTTTCTTGGTCTATTTCTGTTCAATTGAATATGTAGATGATAAACGATTTGATGATAAACGATTTGAAAAATACTACCCTCAATTAACCTATCGACTAAGTGGCTAGAAAAGCTGAAGAACTTGTTGAAAAATTGATCAAAAAATTTTAAAAAATTGAAAAATGAATTAAAAACACTTAAGAATAGATAGGAAATCAAAGTCGAATAATTCACTGTTGGACGCTATTTTTAGATTCGACTTAGAAGCATCTCTTAAATCTACTTTCACTTGTTTTAATCGTTTTTGGATTCGAAATATCGCTAGCGCTATTTGGATGATTTATGTCTCGATGTCAAGCTATCGTTGTCTGTGGAGTTAATCTCCATTTACGATTTGCATAAGCAATATTGCTGACTTGGGAATATGATTTTTAATCTTCCTCCTAGGTTGAATCCGTCGTATTTCTGTTATTCGATGATCAATTTTCGTTTTATTGTGTTTTCGCCAAACGGTAAATAAAAGGGCCGAAAAATATGCATAAGTTTACATTAGTTTAAGTTTAAGCAAGTTTGACTCTAAGCTACTTTATTTAAAAATAAGTTTCGCTACTTTCTTTACTTATTTTTCTTTACTTATGTTAATTTCGTGTTTCCTGACTGAAATTGTGTCACTTTAAAAATTCAAAAGTTATTTTTCTGCTGAAAAATCACTCAATAAGAAAGTATTGAAATTAAAGGTATGAGCCTGAATGAGTAACGATTAAGCATTCATTTTCATGCAACAAATTAATGAGTAGGAAAACGACAAAATTAACGTTTCCTTGAAACTAATAAATGCCAAAAATATTTTATATTTCACTTTAGACCTACTTGCTTACCTGAATTTTTACAATCAAGCCTATTATTAGGTGTGCGAAGCTGAAAAATAGGTATAAATTTTAGATTTGAAAAAATGATGTACAAAACATCTCTTTTGTACCTATCTGTGAAATAAAAA
Organism: Mermis nigrescens; assembly: GCA_036768485.1. Lineage (NCBI taxonomy): Eukaryota > Metazoa > Nematoda > Enoplea > Mermithida > Mermithidae > Mermis > Mermis nigrescens. The sequence continues at coordinate 129,912 of JAVLUZ010000165.1, read as the reverse complement.
ATTTCTAAGGATTTTGGTGCGGATACTTTCACTTAAACAACAATAACGTCCTTGATTGTGAAATTCAGCCGAAATCATTTAAGTAGCCGAACAAGAATTGTTAAAACAATTTGATTTCTGGAAATGCATTATCATCAAAACTTTGATTTTATTCCTAAAAATTTTATTCAAAACGTTATATATATAACATGAATATTTTTAGGCAGACTAGACAATATCATTTAAAAAAACTTGAGATTTAGTTTGATCGGAAAAAACCGTTCAGCAGTCCAGAAGAAATCAAAACTCGAAAGAACTTTTAAGCATTGCTTTTCGGTTAGCTTCCTCAGCTACTGTTCAAATGTTAACGTATTCAACACATATTAAACCAAAAAATTTGACTCACATTTTGAAAGGATGTAGAACAAAAGGCGCCTAGCGATCTATAGCTTTTATTAGTTACTGATTTTTTCAGTAAAATTTCATTCAAAGCAGAACCCATGAAAATATCACTTCAATATTTTTTTAATTATTCGTCACATTGATTCAAACAACGGATGAATACTATTGAAAGCATTTACCTTTTATAAATAAATCCGCTTTTAAATGGAACTGGTTTTTATTTATAAATTTAAACCGTCTGTTAGCAAATTACCTCTTCACGAAAATGCTGCGTTGGTCATTGACTCGAACATTCCATCAAAAAAGGCCAATGCTTCATTGAAATTGAGTCAAGAAGATTCAAAGCTTGATAATAGTGACGAAAAACATAGACAAGGTCACATTTTGATTGACACAATCATATTTCACTCGCAAAATTATGACTATCTTTGACTCACACAATTCGTAATATGATAAACACTTATCAATTATAATTATTGTTTATGAATTTATATTAATATATTTATTAATTAGGATTATTATTATATTTATTGATTTATTTATTAATTCTAAAATGCTTATCAGTTTGCCTCTATGTATTGTACAGGCCTATATTAAGATTAAAAATTGCTCAAATATGAAGAATTTCGAGAAGAATTCCGAATAGAATTGAATAGAATAAAATCAAGAGTTCTGAATGAATTGCTAAAAATTGGTTAGACGCATTGCAAAGACGTTAAAGTTAAATCTTCACTCCAAGTGTTAGAAAGAGGACTAAAATTTTTCTATAAAAAATTCTTTCCTAGTCAGAGACGAATATTTAGGTTAATATTTTTGAGGATATCTATATTTTTAATATTTTTCATATTCATATTTTACATTTTCATATTTCACTGAAGGAGGTTCCAAATTTTACTCTTGGAAAGAGAGGAGTGTTGGCCCCGAGAACTTTCTATTTGCACTCAGGAATAGCGTTTTGCATTAGCTCGGTATTTATATTCTTTTTAAAAACTATGTAAAATCTACATAAAATGTTGCATTTTTAGAAATAAGATATGAATTAAAAGTGTACTAAATGTATTTTTAAACTTAGAAGTCAAATCTATAATTTTTGAGAGCACAAAATAGATAAGCACTTAAAACTAAGTTTTGAACCTTGTTTCGCTATCAGTAATCTTTCAACTAGGCTTGATTTAAATATGTCATTATTGCAGAGGAGGCACGGCTAAGAATTGCGTTTGACGTAGGTAATTTATAGTGGAAAACAGCTTATGCCTCAAAGCTAACAATGCGTATTTAAGAACAGTGATAAAGGGCACTTTTTCGAAAAGAAGATCAATGAGACAAAATGAAAAGATCCTTAATCGAGAGTAAAGACGCGTTTCACAGCTTACATGAAATATTATTATGGAATGTAGGATGCATATAAACTTCCTATTAATTGAATTAAAACTTTGCAATCAAACCTGCGTTTGTCTGGGGGTAGTGAAAATTTGAGTTTTTCCGGGGCCAAAATGACCTAAAAATTAGTATAAACGCTAAAATTGCGTTAAAACACGTCGTCTCACAGGTTTGATCAATTTCATGCAGTTTTGAGGGAAATTTTGGATTTTCATCCATTTTCGGCCTCTATTATGGTTCATGTCCTCGAAAAGATTTCCCGTTTTACTAGTTGAGGGGTATACAGACCGTCCAACCACCTATGTGCGTGTCTCAATTGAACTGAATCGTGTCTATACAATTTTGACGTACAATCATCGCAACAACGAAGAAAGTCGGACTAAAAGAAAAACATAGGACGAAAAAGCTTGTTACTACACGCAATAGTCGATACTAGCTACAGCTGGTTGAAGGGGACCAATTGAAATATTCAATCTACAACTTGGCTCGTCTGCAACCAGCTCGCGCTAAGCATCATAGCGTAGAAGATTAAATTCGTGTACGAAAGAGAACAATAGACACCACAGATAAATAAGAAAAACATGATACAAAAATAAATACAAGTAAGGGATAGGACAACTTTCTCAAAGAATCTTTGTTCGAATAGCAAATGTGGGGATTGGCAGTAAGTGGTGGAAGGCCTATGGAAGGAAAAATTTGCATAATATCGCCTAGAGTTTACAGCATCGACTGAAAAAACTGAGCGCACAACGATCAACCGACCAAAATTTAAGCGCAAAAGTGGACGCTTTTAACTCTAACCGGACCGGATGGCGATATTTATTGCCCCGGTAGCCCAGCGTGGCCCGGTTACGTTTTAATTTATTGCATTAGCTCAGTATATAAATATCTGCATATATTTAGATATACGCTTGTATACGTGTAATCCACTAGCACTAATATGCTCCATCGCCGAAATGATATATGCTAAGTGTAGGCAGCTTACTGTAAGCGCTACCGTGGCTTAAATGGTCTCGTAACGAAAACGCGTAAAACGCGTACCTACACATCACTATGATATAGGATGGACCGTAAAAGCCAAGGTATCGTGCGGCATAAAGATGAGAATAGGATAATTAGGCTGAGCAACAACGGGCAATGACTAATAGGCTAAAAAAGGCAAATCTAATAAGCAGCCGGCTACCACATTCGTCATTTACACACAAGCAATGATGTGATAATAATTTAGTACGGTATATATGTCATGCATATACAGCACACCAACGGAATGTACAAAAAGCAATAACCGTAATATACGAGGCTAATTACGCCCAACGTTCATTACCTCAGCACGTTTCTCCCGAAATTTACTGGTGCTCAAAAACGCGAAAACCTATTACACGTGAATATAACTCGCCTTTTTTTGAACATTTTTCAAAACGGTTTCTTACTTATACCAAATCCGTTACAATTTTGGGCGAATGAAGAAGCTTGTGTATTCCTCCTTACATTAACTGCTAGAGAATTCGGGCAACCAATTTTCGCCCCACACAAACCGCGTGAAATTAGCTAACGCCGCCGCGAATACGCCGATAATTGACAAAAAATTGAGAAACGAAACGACACAATTTCTAGACGAAAGAAAACAGCCGAAAAAATGGCCCACGCGCGCCATTGTAGGCGGTTTTTTGTGACAAAACCACCAGAAGACGCATCTCCGACAGGCAGATGCTTCGATCATTATCATCGTGTAGAATTACAACGCGACTAACGACACTTTTTTTACTCAAGCCAAGCCAACAGGCGTAAAAATAGATAGAAAGATAAGGAGAGAATGCCCGGGCGTCCACATATACGTGTATTAGACTACCGATTTTCAAAAAATTAGCTAAAATGACGTTTAAAAACTGAAAAACAAATCAACCATTCATAGGATGAAGCTAGATGAAACAAGCTAGCTCAGATAAGAAGCTAGCTGACACTCCGTTAAGCTGGCTGGAAGAAGACCGATTGATGACGGACGAAAACGACTAGGACCACTCAGTCAGAGCAGACCAGAGAAGAATCTCGCAAAAGAATAGCCACCCACCCATTATACATTGTTGTACGATTTGATATTTTTATACAGCGCCCATGCGTTTGATGCTACGCATAACTTATATAAGAATGACGCACGTAAGGGCGTATTTACTACACGATCGAGCAATTGTTAGACGAGTCATGGGCGCGCAAAAAAATGTAAGCTTAAGCAGTTGAAGCAGAAGCAGCAGCAGCAGCAGCAGCGTATTTCAGACGATGTTTTAGCGCAGAACAGTAGTAGCTAAAGTACTGAATTTATACAACATTTTCTGAAGAAGAACAAGCTTTTTGAGAGTAGCTGTCCGCATACCTCATATGAGCTTACGCTTTACGTACACACATTTATTTAGCTACATAACCTAGAACGTTCGAGTTCGTGCGTTATATCGCGCGCTAGCTTGTATTAGCATATACATGTAGGATGTTAGCTTAACTGCGACATTTAGCTTTTGCTGCAAATATACGGTGTGTAGGCGAAATCCTCCAAGTGACACCCCGCTTTGCGCGCGTTTATACTCCTCGGGCTATACTTAACGCTAACTATAGCAAAACATAAGCTTACAGAGGCATTCCGGTCTGCGAGGAGACGATCCGAGAAAAACGGAACGATTAAAGCCGCCCAGTAAGCTAGGCGAAGAATAGCAATACTGGTCGATCAATTGAGCTGTTACCCAATCAGTCCCCCCGTTTTGATATCCTTTTCTATTTAGTGCGACGATAGCCCATGAATTTCACGCTACTCCTTAGCTTATAAATAGAACCAGAAAAGGAAAATATTCAAGCCGAGTCCGATCTGACTGCGTGAGCTTAAATTTTATGACATTATCTATGCACTACTACAGTAATAAGGCGGACGGGCGATTCGCCCAACGCGTCCTATCACGCCTTGCTTATAGAATTTTTGTGGTCGGATCAATCGAATACGAGCTAGCAGGCCGTATAGGATAGGGCTATAAATAAAAATGCCGGGCTAACGCCGAATAAGCTAAACCGAAATAAGCGGAACGAATAACAGACGCACGGCGAATTGGATATCTAAATTTGCAAAAGCGACAAAAAAGCCCAAATAAATCTAACGAACCGAATACAGAAAATGGACGACGAGTAAATTTTTCTAGCGGTGGAAGAGAGAAGAGCATTATGCTACGGCCTAACAAACGCGATGGCTATTCTTCCTCGCTGAGAGCGCGTAGGAAGCTTTAAGCTGGAGAAAATTTTGCTAGCTTAATGCTTAAATCTTTTACCGTATGTGTTTGACCAAAGACGGGCTTTGAGCGAATAAAAAACGCTTCGGGCTATATCGTACAAAAGAAAACACAAGTAAACTCGTATAACGATAAATATTACTAAAAATAGTATGAAATAAGAAACACGTAGAAAGAGAATTAATAGTGAAATCCAAATCGACACGAATTTTTCGACACAAATACCAAATACGCAACAAACAAAGCATGGTCCACATTTGTCGCAAAACTACAGGACGATTTGATCCTTATCAAAAGCTGAAATTTCTTCGGTAAAATTTAGCCGAGCAAAAAATTTTTAATTTAATATTTAAAATAATATTTGAATACTAAATTAGTAGTAATAATAATAATAATAATAATAATAATAATAATAATAATAATAATAATAATAATAATAATAATAATAATAATAATAATAATAATAATAATAATAATAATAATAATTAATAATAATAATAATAATAATAATAATAATAATAATAATAATAATAATAATAATAATAATATTAATAATAATAATATTTTTATTAATAATAATAATAATAATAATAATAATAATAATAATAATAATAATAATAATAATAATAATATTAATAATAATAATAATAATAATAATGATAAATAATAATAATAATAATAAATGATTTAAATAATTATACTTATCATTTTGATCGATTTAAAACAGCTTTAAATATCAGTGTCATTCATAATCAATTGCAACTCTATTAATATGATTTTTCTTATTGTCATCATTGGGTTTTTGAATTAGGTTTATAACTAAGCAATTTATTCGTCTTTGTCAAAGTAGACAGAATTACTTTAACAATTTATATAACGATCGGCTACTTGAATAACCCAGAAACTTGAGTTTTGAGTTTAGACTTCGAGAATCTTATAACAATTAAAAACAATAAAATGGTGTTCGTAGTTATGCATATATCTCTCAGTCGCTGAATTTATTTGATTTGGTTATTAAAATAATTCGATCTTAACCGATTTTCAATACTAATGTATCAGCTTTGAAGCTGGCGAATCTTTTTATCAGAAATTATTATTTAGATATGCATATCGATGTGAATAATGCACAGTTTTAGCGAAAATAAGCGAACATGTAAAGATTTGATTTCACTTAAATAGAAATTTTTGACTCTAGTGAATTTCAGACTTCAAAAATAAAATTAATTATTTTGAAAATTTATGTTAGCATTGTTTGACCGAGTGTTTCAAAAATTTCTACTATAATTTTTTCACTAAAATTTCTACTTTAACCGGATCACATAACAAAACAATGAAATTAGAGTAATTCAAGATTAATTTATTTATCGCTAAAATTCCTATTAAAATTTACATTGCACTAGCTCTAAATTAGGAAAAAACGTATTTTTACCTTAACATATGCGAACACTCTCGCTTTTAGCACTTCCCTTAATATCACGGGACTATTATTTACGCTTTGTGGCTCATATGATTATTTATCAAATGCTTTTAGTGTCAAATACAAGCGCGGAATGTTTCACTTTTACTGCCCAAATTAATTTGACGCGCCTCGTTCGACCAGAGATTTATTATTATTCGAAATTCGTTCGAAATACAGTAATTAACTACATTGTGCGTGCAGAAATGCATTAGCCTAAATGGATATTCTCACTTTCCTCGATATATACTCGTATTAACATTTACGTAGCTTATCGAAATTTTTCTATCATTATGACGTAACTATCATTTTCGGTGATAATAGGAGAGGTTGATAATTTAGGAGGCTCAATTCAAAACCGTCGATGTCGTATTTTTCGGAAAATACCCTTTTGAATGTCCGAGACACTATTTTTTGGTGGGCACGCGTAAAACAAGACAGTAGTACGGTTAATCAAAATAATTCACCAAAAATTTTTTATCCCGTATTACAGCAGAAATTTGTACAATCAATAATAATGATTAAAATATTAGTGATGATTTTACTAAGAATGAAAGATAATCATAATTGAGAATTAAAACAAAAATCTATCCTTGAAGTGCAACAATATATGTGATTTTCCAATTTTCTTAATTTTTCGTGACTTTTTTGGTTTTCATGAAAGCACTTCGAATCAGCTTTACGCACTTCACTTTTCCGCCCTTCTAAAATCCTGCATTGACTACGAAATAACGCACGGTGTTAAAAGCCTATAAACATGCAAGAAAAAATAAAAATTCAAATAAGCAGAACATATTAAATTTTAAATTATTTTCTTGTAATGTAGATGCTAAGGAAAAAACTGGCCAAATTTACATCAAAGGCAAGGTTTTTGTAAGGGAAGGCAAGTGAGAGTGTTCTAAATTAGGAACCCTGTTTTAAACCTATACGTTGTTTGAAATATGCGAAATAAGCAATACCGATTTCCAGTCACATTGCTTATCACAGTTTTAAAAATTTTTGATATGAAAGTGGCCCGCGCTACCATCTTTTGTAGGATTACAACAAAAAAAACAATTTCGAGTGATTTCGTATGCGAATACACGGAGTCCAAAGTATCCTATCCACGTATAGCTATAAGAATTTCGGGAGGGTGTGAACCCATACCCAGAATCCGAAGCAAGGTATCATAGACTGCGATAGATCTCCAGAAATGAATTTTTTGTGCGAATTTCACGATGCTGCCTCGTAATACGATAAATTTGCTAAAAAAGGTATCAATATCGTTACCATTCGCTCATCACCTATTCTGATCGAAAAACAATGTTAGGGATTTGAGTCAAAAAAAGATTTCTTTAATTCCAGTTAGTCCCTCTATTTGGCGTTTAAAATATACAGCGCACAATCGAACCCAAAATAAATAAAAATATTCGTAATTTCGGAAAAAATCATCAAAAGCAGTTTAACAGTTTAGCAGTTGTCGCTCGTAGTCGGAATTATATCAACAAATGAGTGCTAAACCTACGTATGTAGTAAAACTAAAATCTGATGGATTAAAATTTTGCTGAACGATGAATAAAATGGATCAGTAATGCGCCCAAATTTGATCGTGTAATAATAAAACATTTCGTAATGCGCAGCATGATCAACCTATAGTCTGTTTCACACAACTTCGGTCATAAATTTTAAAACTATCCCCGACAATAAGCCGACAGATTCGATTATAGCATTGATCTGATATATAATTATCGTAACCGTCGGCTTACTCTCGATAAAAATTCTTAGAATTTATGCACGAAGTTATGTGAAACAGACTATAAGTGAAGGTTCGACAGTCAAATGAGGGTTAGCCATAGACTTATTCGCGGAAAACTATTGATTATTATTGATTTTTGGCCCTTTATTTTACCTTGCATTTTCAGAAAAACTTCTTATTTTTCGTTCTGCGAGGAGTCTATAACAGACCCCAAGGCAATCGATAGAACCCCAGAGTCAAATTCTGAAGTCATTTTTGGCAATTTGGCTCCATCGGACCTCCCAGAATACGGCTGTCGCCTATATATGGTCTAGACCGCCGAAACCCTTTTTCCAGAAATCCAAATATGCCTTTTTACGATATGTCAAGCGACTAATGCTAGAATTAATTACGATATTCAAATTTAATTAAAGACCAATGCTATCAATGTAAGCCAAGTAATTCTTAAAAACAAACAAGACGAGCCGCGTCACCTTATCGAAATTTTCAAGTCCCGATTCAGAGAATGCAGAAGATGTTTCACCGTCTGGGAAAGAAAAACAAAACGTGCCAAATGACGCCCCGCTGTCGAAAAAATACGCGAGGGGGCGCGGGTAACGAAATTTTCAGCAAACGTCGTTCATAATTCTAGCATCTTACGTGATAATGAATGATTTATGTTAATTCGAAAAAGACTTTTCCTCCGCTGGAAGGAAACATACAAAGTTTACCTAAATTAGCCGAAACAAATGCGCATTCCAGTACGCTCCGTTTGGTGGTATTTTGCGAACAGAGTTCGCGAATTCGACGTGTGTGATTGAAACAAAAGGCGAAGTCGTAAACATTGAGCAATGTTCCTATGTACATCTGTACGTAAGTAGTAAGTTTCTGAAAAATTTTGGATACGAAAATTAAGGAATAAACCGGAAGTGGGTACTACATGTGGGAGTTAATAGCTTTCGGCAAGAATAGCTTGTGCTCAAATGCTTAGTGATGTAGCATATTATCTCATTTAACTCTTAGATAAATCAATTTGTGCAGCCTTAATGAATCAGTAAAATATGTAGGAAGTCACAATCATATGTAGGGAGTCACAATCACAGATGCGCATTATGGTCAATCTGGGAGTCAATCGGTCCTAGAATCAATTATTGATCTTTTGGGCAAAAATAATCCGAGAAATCGGTATAAATTGTGAAGTAACGTTAACTCTTAGATAAATCAGTTTGTACAGCCTCAATAAATCAGTGGAATATAATCAATTACGTGCATATATTCCGCTATGTAGGGAGTCATAATCGCAGATGCGCAGCGTGGCCAATCAGGGGGGTAAATCGGTCCTAGAATTAATTAGTGATCTTTTTGGGCAAGGATAAACTAAGAAATAGGTATAAATCGTTAAGTAACGTTAAAACTTTCTTATTTCACATTTTCTTTTCGATGTCAAGCAACTTAAAGGAACATTTCCGATCTTCACTCATTTTGGCCTCGATTATGCCTTATTTTCTAAAAAATTATCATTTTGAGTGGTTCTCATACCTGGGCTTGGGGATTATGGGGTATGCACCTCCGAGAAATCGAAATCCTCCCCCAAGAAACCAAAGTTCCCCCTAGAATTCAATTTTTGAAAATTTTCTCAGTTTTTTTCGTATTTATTCATATCAATGGATAGTGCTCGATGAAAAGTAGAAAAATGGTGCTTTTTTGCTATAGCACTATTTTTAAGACCATTTTTTGACTTTTGAAAAAATCTTGCGAACCCCTCACCCCCCTCCCCGGAACTATGGTGCCGCCCATGTATGGTTGTACTCACTCATGAATAATTTTCAAAAAAAAGAAACATATATACTTAAAAAGAGCATTAAAATTGCATAAAATGAAAGTAATAATTACCAAAACATGCAAAGTAAATCTAGCTTAACATAGACTAGGAATGCGTCCTCTGATGGTACCCTTCGACTGCGAAAACACGATTTTAAACGGAGTCTTAAACCTTATTGAATCTAAAAAGTCAATCAACCTAAGCCGTGATTCTGTTTGGGTTTGTAGTAGGCATGGATATATTTCATTATTTCGTTCAGCACTGAAGTGGTCGATTTCGTTGAGTCCGAAAGCATAACAGCTAAATATCAAATCAGCTAGCAGAAAATATCAGCGCGCACGTTGTTCATATCAGAAAAATTTGAAGGGCCTATGGAATCAATCGCACACTTTTAGACAGTAGTTCAGAAATTAGTGGAATCCTTTTATTTTATTCTGTTACTAATACTAATGCTTTATTCGGAAAAACACAAGGGTAAAACAAAGTCGCAAGGAAACTGTATTTGTTCCCTGTCATGTAGTTTTTGCTTGGCTGTTTGATCATGAGCCACACCAAGAATTACACAAAGAATTCGCCGATAAGTTCGAGTCTGAGGTGAGAATTCTGCGTTTTACGATTTACTGATGGGGCCGGAAATTTAGTTTGAAATCGAGAGCAACATGCATGACCGGAAATATTTAGCTTACATCATTTTCGGCCTTCATTTGTCTTATTTTCCTGAAAAAAGAAGTAATATTCCTGTTTTTTTCCATGGTCTAGACCAATAAACCCACTATGTGTTCAATTCTGTTCAAATTTTTCCGTTTTGGCACTAGCTTGATGAGATGCGTCTTTAAAATGTGTTTTTTGCGATTGTCATTAATTTTTAAGCATTTCTTGACCTATCTTTGGACTTTCCAGATCTCAAAAATTAGTGTGCTGCCCACATGAAACAAAACAACAACCTTGAAAGATTATGTCCGACCAGCAAGCCAACCACTGCAGTCACAACGAAAAAATGGAGAGCTTCGGCTATTCGACAGTAGATTCACCTAAAACAATTGAGATCAGCCCTTGATCAGACTGTATTTACAAATAATCTGCCTGAATATTTGGTTGCAAGAAAATGAAGTGAAAGATTGATGTGTATTCCATCAAAATTCGAATTTGACTGATGTAGACTTATTGTCGAAAACTTCGATGGCGGAAGAGTTTCAAAATGCATCTGAAACATTTTCAGTTCGAAACAAAATGTCGATAATTCTTCCCGATGTCCTATTAAAAAAAATCATTGAAATCACATCCATCTTAGATAATAAGATCTTTCAATATTTTTCATTGATTACGTTAATAAGCAAAGAAAAATGTTCCGATGGAAGAAAAAGGACGAGCATACTAGTAATTGCGCATCATTAATGATATATAAGGAGGATACTAGTTAAAAGCTACTTATGGATGCTTCCGAAAGTTGTAAGAAACTACTAAAGTTTACACTTTCGCTAAAAAACGTAAAAAATCGAAGTAGATTCTGTGGCCTGCGTAGAGGAGTTGCACTCCGAAGTAAAGATAAATAAAATGAATAGCTAATTTCAAGAAAAGAAGCGATCACTAATCAAAAATGAACATAATATCGGCATTCTTACGCTAGCATGGCACACACTGCAATAGACAACAATTAACAAAATGGGTGCTTGTCATAATCCATTTATGAAGCAATCGACGCTTGACTAAATCATAGGTAGCGCGTTAATGCTTAATCACTATATACCTGGGTATCCCTAAAAAGTGACGCGCCCCTCCCTGCATAAACACATGAACATTTTTGGGAGTTAAGGTTTTTTTTAATCGGTAGACAATGAAAAATTTTATGCTTTTTTCTTGTTTACACTCTAAATCGAGTTTGTAATGAGCGTGTACACTTTTGGCATAAGGTTATAACATAAACAAGCCTGTGACAGTTTTATCGGAGAGTATGTAGACAACTCAGCATCAATGCTAATATTATTTAATGGTACATAATTGTAGAGGATTAAATTCTCTAGATGTTAATTTTTTTGTTTTTTCAATCTCGCATTAGTTCTTTCGGGGATGTGAAGAGTCAAAAATCTGGGGGGGGTGTAAAGACAGGTTTGGGTCGCGTTTTTTTACTTAGTTCTGTCTGCCACAAACTCCTGTTGTGATATGAGTCAAATAAATTTTTTTTGATAGAAATATACCAGGACCCATAGGCTACTAAAAGCTTACCTGCAAATTTTTTAACATTCAATGCGGAGTCAGATCCAGGGGTTTAATGTTTACAATGTAATAGATGGTGTAAAAAAACAGGTCGTGTCTCAGATTTCTACGCTAACGTCTCTGTTTATAGGTCAGGACAACTTGAAAATAATACAAATGGAGCACGTTATAGAGGTTACACGCATGCCTGGGCGTGGGGCTTAGGGGGTATGCCCCCAGAAATTAAAATACCTCAGAAACCAGAATACCCCCAGAATTCAGTTTTTGAAATTTTTTAAATTTTTTTCGCTATTTGTTGACGCTAATTGATAGTGCTCGATGGGAAACGTTGAAAAATGGTATTTTTTCGTCATACTACCGTTTTTAAGACCATTTTTTGATCTTTCTTTTTAGTGCATAAAAACATAATAAAATTTCAAAAGAAAATAATAAGAAAGTCGAACAAATTGAACAAGATATAGTCAAAACATGACTATGTGGCGCGAAGATCCAAAAACTTGACACTTTTGAACAAATATATAGCTAGAAAAAAGCTTTCAAATGTGTCTTTTCCACGAATTTTTAGGAAAATTTTTGAAACTTCCAAATAGTCGCTTATCCTGAGGGGCAAAAAATTTTTGCGGGTCTCAAAATATTTCCGGAGGGGGGGGGGGGGTAAGAACTTCAAATTGTTCCAAGCCATTATTTTTTGGTTAGCGGATAATTCGCCCCCAAGTATATTTTCCCCGAATCGTAGCAGCTAGTTTGTGTTCATTATTCAATTAAAATCGATTAGGTTGAGAGCACGTCTTCAGTTTTTGCACTAACTATCGTGGTGCCGCCATTGATTTAGAATATGTTGCGTTAGCTGAAGCAGTTCGACGGAAGAAACGTCCCTCCTGCCCGGAGAAATGCCAGCGGGCATTACGTTATGCCTTTTAGCAAGTAAATAAAAAATTACGCGCACCTAAAATATTATATTTTGGTGGGAGAAACGTTTCTCCCATTAGTGGAACACTAGTAGGATTTATGGGTTGGCCAAATATTTGGGCCGGAACCTGACACCCCCTCCTCTTACTGAATTCCCATTCTGTACATGTATGGCACAACCCCTCACGCCGATGTGTGGTTATATCACCCACTCACCCTCCCATGCCTATGCTTGGACTCTGCGCAATCTTAGCATATGAAGATTGTGAGATTTCTTCTGAAATATCAGGCATTTATGTGTTTCCCGCGCTTTGCTGCAATCGATTTTCAAAACTACGTCCGATAATAAGCTGTCGGATTGCTTTTATAGCATTGATCTGATATATACCGTATTTATTTGAATAAACGCCGCGGCGTTTAATATTTTCAGAGGTCATTTCGGTGCGGCGTTTATTCAAGGGCGGCGATTAATCAAGGGCGGCGATTATTTTTCTTAATTCAAAATGGGTATCTATAAAAAGTTCACCAAATACACAATAATAAACTTTTAAGCCAACACTTAAAAATAGAAAGCGAATCTAGTACGTAGGTAATTTAACAACAGAAAAATAAAAAATTTCAACTTCGAAAACTTCATCATCAGATTCAAATTCTGATTCACTCAAGTTAAAATTTTCGTCACAAAGTTATTCTTCAAATGCTGGAGGCGAAATTTAGTAGGCGAAATTTAAACTTCTGCTTAAAGTTTACAGTAAAGATACATTCCTTAAATAATCGCCGCGGCGTTTATTCAAGGGCGGCGATTATTATTTTTTTGAGACCTTGGGTGCGGCGTTTATTCAAGGGCGGCTTTTATTCAAATAAATACGGTATTTATCGTATTCCGCCGCCTTACTGTCGAAGAAAATTCTTAAAATTCATGCCCAAACTTATGTGAAACAGACTGTAAAACTTCGTAACATATTTTTGTATGCGCTTATGTGCAGTGCAAAGAAAGACGGAAAGGTAATTTGAGTTCATGAATTTAGCACGCCTTACTGTATCAAACGAGATCATTCCATGCATATATGTCGCGCTGATGAAAAGAATTTTGCGTAAAAGGGGAAAAGTATTTGGCAACTCTTATTACATAGTGATGTACATACACCTATAGTCCGTTTCACATAAGTTTGCGCATAAATTCCAAGAATGATCTTCGACTAAACGCTGACAAACATATCCTAATACGCCGCCTTACTGTATAAAGAAATTCTTAAAATTTATGCCCAAACTTATGTGAAACAGACTTTTCGGCATCTGAAGCTTTCAGGTTAGTCGATTATGATATATTTCGTGGTGTTTACTGTTCTTTGTATGTGTACATTACATAATTTGTGTACATAATGTAACATAGTGGAAACCTAGTTTTATGCTGTTGTTTCGGATTAGTGATTCGTTATGAATCTCAGGAAGTTTCTCCTTTATTTAAATCTTTCCGTCTTTTAGAAGAAATTTGCTTTAAATAGTGCCTACTGTAAAAATGCAATGGATTCGTATTATCGTAAGATATGTATGTATATATATACATTTCCTATCTTTCCTGTCAGAAATGAATACGATTTATCATGAAATTACATATGTAAGTGCACTTTCTTTTTCGTCTATAGTCCGTTTCATTTAACTTTGAGGGTTCTTTAAAAAATTTAAAGTGCCTCTAAAAGTGGTTTAAATTAACAATTTATAAGTACTTCTCTACAGTATATCGAGTTATGGTGAGATGTTTCCTATCGCCAAACCGCATTACTGCATCAAAAGTTCAAACCAATTTTGTAGCCTGATTCGGATTAGATTTAGAACAAAACCGAAAAGTTAAATGAAACAAATATAATTACCTACAAATCAGACAGAAGGTTAAACTTTTCAATTGTTTTTCCTATTCTGTGCCTGTTTTCAATCGCTTATTTTTATGGAATAACCTATTCGCCTTATTTGTCCTTACGACAGAGATGCAATATCCTGTTGCAGATAGCAGAATTTACTTCAATCTAATTTTCAGCGATTCTCACGACATTCACACACGTAGGTGATTTTTCCGATTAATCGCCTTTTATATCCGCAATATTGATGAATTTCAAGTTTCATCCTTTTCCGTCTCTGAAGCTTTTTTCTTACTGAAACTAACATTCACTTAAACGTCAATTACTTAATAAATGTACATATTATTCACAACCAGCGCAGGTGAGTGAGTTAGCTTACTTACTGTTTAAGGATAATCCAAACGGACTTATAGATCCGATGCATAAATTATTAGTAGATACGATTTTTTCCCTAAGTGCAATTTCTCTCTGAAAGTCGCGGAATATTTCGATTTTTCGTTGCTTAGAAAAAAATGATACCTCTGAAAATGAGCATGGGATTTAGAGGTTTTAGTCCCCGAGAATCCAGTAGACTTCCTAAAAATCGATAGACCTCCCAGATTGAATTTGGCATGTTTTTTTGACATTTTTGCCATTTTTACAACAACTAGACCCCTTAACTTGGGCTGCATCCCGTGCATGGTTTAGTCCTTTTGTGTCTTTGTCAAAGAGTAAATCGAACAATGTATACGTTTTTATTTGTTCCCTCAAAACATTTTTTCTTGCTACTTGTATATGACTGCGCTTTAGGTGAAACAAACAACCTTCTTTCATTTTTTAGCTTATACGTTTCTTCTTGTTCCGGAATATTTTGGGTAGAGCAATAGAAGACGAATATATAGTTTCGGCACGTGCCGGTTTTTCCGACTTGTTACGATTGAGACTTCTTTATGGCTTTACGTTGGAAGCATATTGTCTTTTTTGGCAGATATTGTTCTTTTTCACGGCTTTTAGTGCTGTTTATTTCAACGCTGATCCTGATTTATTTCAAAAATGACATTAGTGATGCATGGGCAGCATTTGTGTACAGGAGCATCATTACTGCTAGCAACTTAATCTTTACCCGCTGCAGTGGAAAATATTTGCCGCATAATACAACTTCATCTTCCGATCCATGGCTAATAGTAGAGGATAGAGAAATGCTATTGTTTTCGGCTTATTACGATTCGTTAAGACCTGAGTTTATCCGTACTATCGGGATGAGAAATGTCCACTATTCTCAACCAGTTTTTTGTCTTCTTTATTTGTTCAATAGAGGTTCAAAGACTTGGACAATAGCTGTCAAAAGCGCTTCAGTCCATCTCGTCGATGAGATGACAGGATGCGTCGTGCTCAGGTTTGCTATCCAAACTTTTCTTTTACTTCACAACCTAAAGTAATCATGTATGTGCAGTTGCCGTTAAATTTCACACGATTTGTACAGGGACGGTCCCCATGACAAATTTTGAAATCAAATTAAATTCCACCGATCGGTAGATTTTGGCACCACACTTGAAAAAGTGTAAGGTATAACTCCACAAAATGTTCCGAGGCTTTTATACCAAGCGTCAAACTTACGGATCTTGAATTTTTGCAAAAATTGAAAAAAAGCGAAGAGAGCATTAGTATTAATTGTGAATTTCGTTTTATGATTTAGCTATTTCTAAACTGACGTTTATTACCAAGGAATAGGTCAGATAGTGGTGATCGACCGGCCGGCTCCGGCCTCCGGCAAATCCGGCGATTTTTTCCACGCCGATACTCCAACTGGAGGACATCCAAAAATCGGCCGGAGGCCGGAGAATTTTTTTTTTTGCATAGTGACCGTATGTAATAATTACTGACATCATGCTTATTAAATTTAGTCAGAGCACAATATAATAGCAGAAAAAGGAAATAACACTAAATAAATTGTCTAACACCACCACAATCGTAAAATATTTATTTTTAGGAGAAAAATTCGAAAATGAAAATGAAAAAAAAATTGTGAAAATCGCTGCTGTAAATCCCTGTTAACACTGGAAGTCATAGAGTAGCATAAGATGCAGTCAGGCATGCAGCGCAACAGCTATACTGATTTTTCAGACTATGTTCCTGTCCATTCTGTACGTCATATTCGCGGTTCACTGAATATAGTGTAGTATATAATGTACCTATGTATATACGGTCACACACAATCATGCTTTAAAATCAAATATTGCCTATTGACGCTTTATTTAGGGCAGGCTATGGAGACGACAACTTTTTTAATAAAAACATTGGATCAAATTTTGTTGAACGTAGTCTATTTTACCAGTTCGGGATCTAGAATTTTCCTAAGGGGGGGGGGTATCCCAACTTTTCCAAAAACAGCTAAGAATACATAGAACCAAAAATTGCCCTCAACGCGCGACAGAGCGTCTTTTCGGTGTTTTACATTGTAAACTTTTACGTAAACTGACTTTTGATGCAATATTTTATCTAAAAATTTTGAAATTTTCGACAATTTTGTGCGAGAAAATCATTAACTTTCTTTGACTCTAATAAAAAATCTGGCGCTAAGCGCCGGAAAATTTGTGAAATTAAGGCGGATATACGTCTATAAGCAGTGTTTTTTTGTACAAGTTCCGTTTGTACATGTACAAAGATCATCTCCTAAAGTCTTTGTACATTTTGTACACACAAATTTTCGGGTATTATTATATGGTACAGTAGCGATTTTAGTGTGATAACAGAATTGTTCGACTTTTGGTAGTGTGTTTTAGCTAATTTCTGGGTCTCTTAGGGCGAAAATCACCAAAAATCGTCGTACAACGGCGCGAAGCGCTGAAAAATTTGACTTTTTCCTTCTTGAAATGCAATTTCTGCCATTATAACGGTATATAGAACACACAATCACTTATTTTGGCGCGAAGCGCTGCAAATTTTGTATCTATTTTAGACCTTTTTTTGCAATTTTTGTCTTCCCAAAAATCTTTGTACATGTAAAAAGACGGTACCGAAAAGTCTTTGTACATCGGGAAAAATATTTGTTGAATACGAAAAAACATCGTGTCTAGAAGCATGATTTACTGCTTGATTTCTTGTAATAGCATTTGATGCGAAACATTGAAATTTTTAATTGAAAATAGAAGAAAACTTTAAAATTGTTTTGAAGCCTACATGAACAGATAATGGCTTCCACTTAAGTAAGAAAGTAAATAAATCTCATTTATAGGTACATATTGTCCGACGCATAGCGCCGGAAAAATTTGAGAAATTATGGCCACTGACGGCCGAAAATCATTGCAAATCGCACATCCATTCTTTACCTCAACAGATATTTTTGGCCAATGGGGAGGGGCGGCCGCTCCCCGCCCTACCCTTTAATCCGTTCCTGCATTCTTCATCTCGCCAAATATTTTTTGCCAATGGGGGCGGCCGCTTTCCCCGTCCCTCTTAAATCCACCCAGTATTTTAAATAACTAACTAGCTGATATGCACTTAAGAAGCGTGTGCACTATAGTCTAGGTCTTGGTCACAAAGATGTCCTATCCATCCATGCGTGTAAAATTATATTTCTCCGGCTCCTGTCTCCGGCTCCGGTCTCCGGCTCCGGTCTCCGGCTCCGGCTTCTGCTGGAGCAATATGGTCCGATCCGGCTCCGACTGGTTCCGCGGTTCCAGCCATTTTAGCTACTTCGGTCGATCACTATCAGATAGATATATAACTACATAGAATCAGCAACGCAATCAAGTAAAGAACTTAACGAACAATCAGTAATACATAGGTAACTAGCTATCAAAAATTGAGCTGAAAATTACCATAATGTCGTATCATTTTTCAGCTCTACAGTGTCCAATTTATTCGAATTTTTCTAAATACTTTGAAATTTCCCAAGGATTGTTTTAAAAGAGGTGTTGAGAAGACATTTTTCAACGCGTGCCCGCCCTCTAGTTTCCAAGACAAATAAAGGCATTTTTAGAAAAATTTTGGATAAACCCGCCATGAAGTCCATGTTGCGCATTTAGAGTACCGACCAACTATATATGAAGAGCGAACAAATTCTGGGAGATTCTGGAATCATTCCTAAAATTCAATTCTGGTATTCTACCAGTTTTTAATGAGTTAAGCGGTCTTAGCGAGGGTACAAACCCTCGAGAATCCCATCCTCTCACGTTCAGGTGTGATACCAGCCATGCTCGGCAACACCTAGTGATATCTGACTGGCTGAAGAGTCAAATCTCGGGAGACTTCGGGGTATGACGACTTTGTAATGGAAACAAACGTCCAGGAAGTCCAAAAACATCAGACTCCACATCCAGGCCCATATCCAGGTTCCGGCCAAGGAAAGGGGGGCGGACTCAACATAAATTGGTCTATGTCTCAAGTGGGCGTGAAGTTGAGGGGGTTAAGGGGTATGCACCCTATCCCCCAGAAAGCCGAATACCCCCAGAATGAATACCCTCAAGATTCAATTTTATAAATTTTTTGTTTTTTTTCGTGATTTTTTGGTGCCAATGGATTGTGCTAGATGAGGAACGTGAAAAACTGGTGTTTTTTCGCCATACCACCGTTTTTAAGACCATTTTTTACCTTTAAAAAATCTTGCACCCCCTGATGGTTGTTAGAAACGCCGAGGAACATTTTTGCAAAAGTTTACTTTACACATTTTAATCGGCTGCCAAGGCCTACCGTTAGGCGATATTTCATTGATTCTCGTGATATCGATATCGATATTTCCGATCAAAAATCCCTAGGTCAACGATCGGTTTTAAGAGCGCTGCGACAAAATTATCAACATCGGAGCATTTGCTCAATTTAGAGGCTAACTTTTCCCGAGTCAATTCATAAAGTCGTAAGTAAGTATGTAAACGTCAAATAGTTCGTCTTTTAGAACATTGGCCTAGTGCCACCTTCCGAATTGCAGCTGAGTCGTCATCTGCCATGGTATTCAAAAACACTTCAATCATCGAAGAATTTTCACAGTAGTAAACAGCACACTTGACTAATATTCACAATCTGGTGTGGCTCGTTTTTTAATCGTTCGTAGGAGTTTGAACATGATTCTTCTGCAATTTGGTGAAAATTTGAACAAATGTTCGAATTTGGTGCATTTGGTGCAAAACAGTCGAATTAGGTGCTTGGTGCAGAAATAAATGTTAACTGAGTGCTGAAAATGTGTTTTTTTCGACGTTTCTAGACGTCGGATCTCATAAAAGGTTTTAAAAAAATTTGGCGCAGCACCAAATCATGATCGCAATGGTCATAAGTTAGGCTAATGTAAACACAAAGCTTGAGGACTAACTGTATTGAACAGATAAAAACCTCTTCTGACTAACTATGTGATAAATTTTGGCGAATTGCCAACGGTTTAGGCGGTGTCTTGATTTGTTTACACCCTACTTTATTATTCTTTAGAAGCCGAAGGTGTCTTGGATCTGTCATCAATGTATTCCCTTTTATACAGATATGAAATTTCTACACCTAGGAAAACGTTTATTTACTCTGAGAGTTTACACAATGTGCTAATTGACTTTTAGACTGCACACATTGTCAAAAAGGTACCTATGCTCGAGAGACAATGCAGAAAATGGGGTTTAAACATAACAAATAGTTCTAGTGCAGGATCTGCTGGCCCCTGGTCAAAGCTTTTATGCAGTATTAATAAAGGAATCTTTCCCGCCAATTATTTTGGGCCTATGAGGGGCCGCCCCACCGCTCCCTTTGAATCTTCGGTAGTAAAAATAGCGGCAAATCGGCTAATTTTAATGCAGTATTAATAAAGGAATGTTTCATTGCCTTGTTTCATAACCATTTCCTTAGACGTTTAAATGCAGCGTTAGTTGGTGGTGCTAAATTATTTGTTATTATTCTTATATGTATCTGCGTTGATTACTCTATTTTCTGCCTTTTTTATTCCGCAGGTTGTGCGCATACATTCCCTATTCGACATTTTTCGTCGACTGTCCCTTAAAGCGGACAGAGCAGGACTTTATTCAGTATTATAATTCAAAAGCCTACGTTAGTATTATAGCAAGTGAAAATTTAGGTAAATTCATCAATTGCCCAACTGCTTTAGCACTTAAGAAGATTAAAGTTCGTGTTCTGCGAAATTATAAGAACGAGATTCAAAGGAAGACACAGCGGGATGAAAAGTCAATTTGGCCGTTTGCGTCAGTCCAATTTACAATTGGACTAATGTAGACCTCTTTAAATTGTTTCTAAATTACTATATAAGTCAAGGAGCAGATAAGTTTGTGCTTTATCAGCGATGGTGGTCGAAGGATGTGGAATCGTTATTGCAAAATGGTAATTATGCGCCTTATATCGAAGTAATTTATTGGCCCATTTTTCCAAAAGTACCGTTCGCTGATCTGAACGATGGAAATTCACTGCTTAATGGCGGACAAGTTACGGCTATTAATGACTGCGTATATAGGTGAGGGTCACACAGGAGCATGGGGGTCTAGGGGATAGTACCGCCAGAATCCGGTAAACCCCCAAAAATCTGTAGACCAACTCAGTTGATTTTTTAGCATGTTGTTTGGGGATTTTTGCTGGTTTTTACCATCTGGACCTTCAGGTCGTTGCCCATGTATGGTGAGGATGGAAGACTGACAGTGCAAACGAACTCTGACGTTCATTTGCACAACGAGTGAACGAAAATTTGAAAAAAAGAAAAAAATGGTTAAAATTCTTCCGCCATTTTCTTGTCGATGAAGGGACTCGTATTTTATTGTTAGACGATCTTACAACTATTAACGGATTATTCTTTGCAGCAAATAATCCTGTCGAAAAAATTAAAATGTTAACCTACTATTTTGGACATTCCTGTACATATAGGTATCAGTAGAGGGTACCGACGCCACGTTTTTACTGGTGCCATCATGGTGCTATATTTTGTGTAAGAAAATTTCTAGCGATGATTTGGCACTAACGCATATTCATGTTATACATACCTATATCATAGGTAGCGCGTTAGCGCGTACCTAAAATATACATGGACCCCCTTAAAATTGACTACTATAGATAAGCAGCACTAAAATTCTGGGGGTTGCAAGATTTTACAAAGGTCAAAAATGGCCTTAAAAATGGTGGTGTGGCGAATAAAACACCATTTTTCAACATTTCTCATCAAGCACTATCTATTAACATCAAAAAATTGCGAAAAAAACAGAAAATTTCCAAAAATTGAATTTCGTGGTTATTTTGGTTCCTGTGGGTGCATACTCCCAAAATTCCCCCCACGCGCAGATATTGTGACTACCCCACATAGCTATACCGAGACACTTCTGTTTTTTGCGGTTTTTATAAAGATAGATAATAAAAAAACTTGAATTAGCTTCTTTAAAATTTTTCAACTTCTACCCGTGGTTTAAAGAGCGTGTTAAATTTTACTGTAACGCTGTACCATATATATGTTTTTAATTTTGGTTTGTCACACGACTTTTTCTAATTCAGTTATGCGTTCTGTTTAGTCTGGTTTTTCAAAATATATGAATATGTGTAGTTCCGAGAACACTTATCAATTTCTTGAAAAGTGACCCATTTCCAGAGTGGCAGTATAAAGATTGTAAAGAATCTGAGGGTAAAAAACACATTTTAGTGGAGGTTTCGACTTGTTTATATCTACCACATTCTTTGTGTAAGTGTCTCCTGAAAACATATGTATGAAAAGGTACTATGGATCAAGGGCTACCATTGGCTTACCTGCAAATTTTCTTACACTCAAAGCGGAGTTAGAACTGGGGGTTCAAACTTTAAACTGTAATGGATAGTGTTAAAGCCAGATTTTGTCCAAGATTTTTCTGCAACTTTTTCTTCTAGGTCGGGACATATTGAGTAGAATAAAAATAAAGCTCGCTTTAGTGGCTACACGTCGCAGCAAATTGCGTTTAAAAAGCCTAATATTGAGTTATTTGCGGAGGTAAAAAGTTCGAAATTGAAAATCGCAAATTTAGTTCTTCTCCCTCTTATAATGTACGTTGTTCTAGATGATTCACTGGTGTAAAATGGGAGAAAAAACACGTTTCTCTCTCTATTTTAATTGGTGACTATTTGAAATATTTTTCGAAACAAAAATATTGCACATACAAATGAACTACAATTAAAAGGCTACGAACTTGCCTAAATTGAATTTCTTTACACTCAATGTGGAGTTGAGTTCAGATTTTTAAAGTTTACAATGTAGTGGATGATGAAAAAATACGTTTTTGTTACTTTGTTGTTCGCCACTTTCTCCCTTTAGAAGTTGAGGCAACTCAAATAAAATAAAAACAAAGGCATTTTTAAGGGATACACGTCACAGCAAATTGCATTCATTTACATCAATATTGAGCTTTTCTGGGAGGTATAAAGTCTAAAATTGGGTTTGTTAAACGTGTTTATGTGTTATTTTTTTCTGCCAACTTCTCCGGTTATGAGTCTGGACATGAGCTCAAGTCTCAAATGTACCAGGAATCGAACGTGATGCGCTAGTTGGGCGCTTTTTTATACTTAACAGTGGTGTAAAGTGGTTTACATCTAACATTTACTTATCATGGGAAGTTTGTGGATTCTAAATTTTTTCATAGATGTTGACCATTATATCGGAGTAATATCAGGATTATAAAACTCAAAAAAATCTTCTTTACTTTCTGTACTTGTGTGAACTTTACAGTGTAAATCAGCTTTAGTTCTACAGCATTGCAGAAGCTAAATTGTTTCAAAATTTTCTACGTAACGTGAGAATTACGAATCTGACTGCTAGTTTTCTCGACACCCAGTCGTTGAGTAATGTTGGCAGTATTCAATTATTGTTGATGTGTATTTACACTACAAATATAGTTTACTTCCAGAGCGTTGCAAAACTTGATTTTTTTCTAAATATGTTCCGTAAGGTCAGGATTACGAATCTGGTTGTATATTTTCTTTACAACCACTAGTTATGTAAACGTTACACTGAAAATTTAATTTTGTTTAAGAGCTCGACAGAAGCTTATTTTTTTAAAATGTTTCATGTACATAACGTCAGGATAACGAATCTAAGGGTAAGTGTTCTTTACACCCAATAATTGCGAAAAGTTTATGCTGAAAACCTTCGATCCGTTTGAATAAGGTTTAATGCAAATAATCCGGATAATGCCAATTAGTTCAGGAAATAAGATCAAGTCGAGGTTGAGACCGTTTTAATATTGAAATTTCGAATTATACGAATCGTGAATGAGAGAGAGAGCAGCGCAAAGCAAAATCAAAGTAAAAACGAGCCCGACTGAATGCAATGCAACTTTACAAATTATTTGTAGAACTTGGATGAGTGGGTTGACCGCATGCGTCACTAAAGAGTTCGGAGATCTTTATCTGGGTGTGCCGAAAGTTTATCGCGAGCCATGGTTTTTATGAGAATATTCACAAATATTAAAAGTTGTGTGTGTATTGTGTGTATGTGTGTGTGTGTGTGTGTGTGTGTGTGTGTGTGTGTGTGTGTGTGTGTGTGTGTGTGTGTGTGTGTGTGTGTGTGTGTGTGTGTGTGTGTGTGTGTGTGTGTGGCATGAGATTTTGTGTTATAAGGGCGATATATTTGAGAAAGCATGTGATGCGCACATAAAAACAATAAGGAATTCGCTAAATGAGAAGTTATATTGTACAGCGCGTGAGATAAGTGATTAATAACTTAAATAGCTTCATTACAAAGGTGAGGTTGTCTCGTTTAACAAAGATAATGCTAATGCTGAACTAATATTATTTTCCGCATTCTTGGACTGCTGTCATTATTGTGGCATGTTACTGTATGTGTTTACTGACTGATATACTTAAATCATGCTAATTAAAAGTAGGGTCCTAGCAAAGAAAAATGTTAATGTAACAAAAATGACGAATATACTTGGGATTGTGAATTATTAAGGAAGTAAAAGGAGGGGACTAGAAAAAGCTACCTATGTGTTCCTAAGATCGCAAAAAATCCGACCTTTTGGACAATTTCCCCGCCACCATTTTCTGATAGACGGAATAAAGATGCAGTAATCAAATTTTAGGTGTGAATGTAAACAACCTTTATTGACTTCTGCACAGAAAAATAGCAAAATACGATGTAAGTTAGTTGTATGTAAAGTTTCGTTACTGCAGTTATTATGGATCGGCTAAAAACCGGTGGCGGGGAAATTATTCGAAACGTCCACAAAATCTGCTAAAAATCAGACTTTCTCAGAGCACTGCAAAAAATCGAAGTATATTCGGCGGCCTCAAAAAACTATCTTTTTTTGATAAATTTTCAAAGTTTCAGATAAGAGTGTTTAAACGAAATCTAAAATGTTTACTTTTTGTAAATTGCTTGCAAGTTCAAACGCTGACTTGCTTCGTATCCTAATTTTCACTGAAAACTAAGTGCAATTGTATTTAAATGTGTTTTATTTCGTTACTATGCGCAACATTATAGCAAACAAACCTGGTGTCAATTGATTAGCACAGGCAATCGTTATAGGTATGCAAGTGCGCCTACATATCGTCTGTTTCATGCAAGCTTAGCGTTATCTGCTGCTTTAAAGCAACAATGTCTTTAAATATCTTGAATGCATCGATGTTTGCTATTCCATTCAACTGACTTGAAAAATCTCGGCTAGTTCACTCCATCTAATTCGAAGCTACTGCAAAGATTACTTGCTACTGTTTTAATCATTTTTTGGTTGAATAGTATATTTAAATCTGTAGGCCGCAGAATATACAGTCGGCGCTCATTATAGTGGACGCCAGTGAACCTTCAACGATCGTCCACAAGCCATTATAACGGGGTTTTTGAACAACTACTTTTTTTACCTCATTATTATGAACACGTGTGATACAATGACATTTACTTGTGACAACGTACTACATAATTAAGACAAAAAGAAATCATAAGTGTTCAACAAACTATTTCTTCATTAAATCAGTGATTTTAGCCTGCATCAATGAACCAGCGAATTTCTCCTTCAGACAATTTTGAGCTGCCGACAACATTTGTCTATGATTCATGCAGCCGTCAACTACAACAGGAGTGGCCGTCCACTAAGAAGAGAGTTTTGCATACAAGCACTATAACGAGCGATTTTTGCATACAAAATGTATGACGGGGACGCATGAGTCGTCCACTATGCACAATAATGAGCGTTCACTGTAAAGGGGTTTTTCATATATGTGGTATACTAAATTTGGCCGGGACCAGGGCATACTATCCACTATAAGCATAAAGTCCACTATAATGGAGTGCACTATAACGAGCGCCAAATGTACTTCGATTTTTTCCGTTGCTTAGACAAAGTCTGATTTTTCGCAGATTTTGCGACTTTAGGCACATATATAGGTAGCTTTTTTCTAGTACCCTCTTTTACATACTTTATAGTTCACAGTCTCAAGTATATTCTTCTTTTTTCTTCCATCGGAGCATATTTATTTGCTATCACTTAATCGTTAGCAAAGAAATGTTGTATTTTCAATTATTATTTATCCACCGCATTCTTCGGTGAAAATTTATAAATGGAAGTTTAGAAGTGAAGAAAATTTTAAAAAATAGAAATTTATGGCTAGCCAACCTAAAGTTTTCCAAGCTGCTTTTTAGGAAGGTTTTTTCTAAAAGTTACGGACACAGATTCCCTGTCTGCTTTAAGCTGCCAAAATCACTTGTCATTACTGTTAGTGACTGATCGTGCCGCAAACATGCGTGCTCTAAATGGATTATTAGACCCTTATGGAATGCTGCTGAATGCTGACTTCCGCAAAAGCTGTTGACACCCAGGATTTCCAATTTTAGAGAAAACCCAAAATAGCATGCCATTTTAAGCATTTTTCTAGCTAGTTATTGGCTCAAAAGCTTCAAATTTTCGCCGCGCATTTTTCGGGCTACATTGGCTCGATTTTAAATCTCATTTTTTGATTGTTTTTCCTGTGGTTCTACATCCTGCAATGAAGAAGAATTGCTACAAACCTCGAAGAATGGTTTTTCTGACGCTTGACTAATCGTTTTGAAGCTCGCAAACGGCAGTTTATAAAAATCTTCCGGGCTGACGGTCTGACCCCACAGAATTCCCAGTGCATATACATCTGTGGTCGCACGGAACGCCATAGTCTGTTTCATAATTCCGAAGTTTCTTCACTGAGTCTAATCAACATGGCAAAAGTGGCTTATCAATCTGATACAGCTTTGTTACTGAACAAGGTAAAAGATAATCTTATTACTCCATATACTCGAATATCATTCCCGCCGTATTAGTTTTTAATGCTGTTGTTACCACTTTGAGCTTTTTAAAAACTTTAGGAACGAATGAAACAGACTATAAGTCTTGAATGATATGCATTTATAGTCTGTTTCACACAAGTTCGGTCATAAATTTTAAAACTATCTCTGACAATAAGCTGACAGATTGCGATTATAACATTGATCTGATATATAATTATCGTAAGCCTCGGCTTACTCCAATAAAAATTCTTAGAACTTATGCGCGAAGTTATGGCGAAACAGACTATAATAGGCGTTTGGTTCTGGTGGATCCCGTCAATCTAAGTCGGTCGTCCCTCTGATCTGAGGAAAGAACATGCATGTTTAGGCCATTTACGGCTGGTTTCGGTTTTTCGACCAGAAATTGAAGGTCATTTACTCCCAAAATGGCCGGCTACCCCTGCCTAAAATTTTGAGATGTTATATATCTGATTTTAAGGTCCAAGTTGAGTGATGATCGGATCTGAAATTTTTTCATTTACATATGAATTAATTTACGATTACACATGCCTGTCATACTTTATCAGTTGCATAGCAGGCCTTTTAAATTTGGGATAACTAAAATTTTGACCTTGTTTACCTCAACAACTACTCGTAGATAGACAATAATGATAGTTTTCTTGAGCTTTTTACACCTAGGTCTACAAATTGAAGTAAAAATAATTTTAAATAATGCAACCTGATTTCAATTGAATTAAATAGATATGTTGTAAGTAAATAAGGCGCAAAGCGCCCAAAATTTGGGGTTCAAAGTCTATCCTAGCGTTCTTTCAGAAACGCCTAAAGAATTTTAAATTTTTCACTGTACGGACTCTTGTAAAATGTCTCATACTTTCAAAACTTTGGGATAAGCAGTCCCCTATTCCCCATATCTACGCCCCTATACTTTATTCGTCATTTCTTTCCTAAGTATTGCGAAAGACTTATTCTTCCTTCGCTTTTATGTATACGCACAAATATTTTAATTAGCGCATGTTTAATTTTTAAGAATGAAACATAGATCCAATTATGTCATGTCAATTGATTTGGATGAGTTTTTGATACTCAAGCGTCGCTCCTGGACAATCGATCGATTATTACGCGATCTAGAAGTGATTACACTCGGTTGGTGTGGCTTAAAGTTCATAAATCGTCATGTTCAATTCAATATTAAAAATGGTGTAAAATACAGCAGTACTCGAGTAAAAATGAGCAAAAAAGGTGATTTCCGTTTACAATAAGAACGAAATATATTATTAAGCCACACAAAGCTGACAAGGTGGGCATACATGTAATTTGGCGATATTTTGATAGCGATTCGACGCTTCGGCAGATTTATATCCCATTCAACATTGCATATATTTATCATTGGAAGCCGGACATGATTGTTTTCCGCGATGGATTTTCGGACGAAGAGAGTGAAACTTTGTCCACCCTGTTTGCTGCTCCTTTTCAATAGCTAGGTAAGACTATTGTCAATTGTTTACTTCCCACGTAACTTGAACGCTTAAAGAAAATTTTATTAATACAGCGTGAAATCGCTCAAACTTCGTGCCTGACCGATCGATTTTTTTCGTCTACAAGGTTATTTTTTGTGCTGTGGAGAGATATTATTACATTTATTGTATTACTTTCGCTTATGACCTTGTTCAATTTTTCTAGTATTCTATTTCAAAATCAAGGATTCTTCCCTAAACAATTTATTTTGAATTATCTATGCCTTCGATTCCCCATCCGGGGTTAACTTGCGATGAGGAGTTATGCCCCATAGTCTGTTTCACACAACTTCGTGCATAAATTTTAAGAATATCTATCGGCAGTAAGCCGAGGGTTTTGATAATTAAGCTGTTAGCTTATTGTCGAGGTCTGCCCTAAAATTTATGACCGAACTTGTGGGAGCTCGAGGCGTACAGTGCATGGAATTCTGCTCGGCAAAACCAGTTTACTTATTATTGTAGCTCCTGATTCCTTCAAGCTCGACCGGCGACCTATATAAAAAATTCGCAACCTACTCAGCCGGGCAAGGGGAAAATTCAGTGCTGCAGTAATGAGGAAATTAGTTTTCCGATTGGATTCATGCAATAGGACAAAACAACAGACTACATATGTTTTAAACAACCATGTTTAAAGGAATTTAATTGAAAAATTATAATTTATAATAACACATAGGGTCCACCTTTTCTGTCATTTGCAGATACCATCGTTTTCATAACCTATTCTTTTAAAACGCGTGATTTACGATTAGATTGCTCATTTTTTACGTAGATACCGATACTTTTTAACATGATTAAGGTTTTACTTACCTTTGATCTGTAGCGCGTCATGCTCTAGGTAGATGCACAAGTGGGCAGGGTCGGCAGGGGGTTAAATCCTAAAAACAAGAATTTCTTTCTTTGCTATGACTCCGGCTCCTCCGGCCGTTTTTTTAATACTTCCGGCAACCGTAGGATGGCCAAACATAGTTTGCAAAATTAAAATAAGTGGCTTAGTTGCTTTTGTGGCTCAATTTTCGAAAACTTTGACGTTTCATCGAGAAGGACACAACTTTTTATTGATATTCTGAACATTTTTAAATAAATGATTGATTGCTTTTTGCTCCAGAAACGATAATACAATAAGCAGCTCTTGAACAGGTTCACAAGGTCAGGGTCGGCGGCTGGGAGGGGGATAGACCGCATAAAATCCAAAATAGTTAAATTTAAAGTTCACAATTTTTTTGCTGTTTTAACGGTTAAAATAATTCGAAATAGCCTATAAAACGTTTTTTTTTCGTGGTAATATTGTATTTTTAAAGTATTTTCAGTTCGTGTTAACTGTATTATAGCACTTTTAACACTAAAAACTTGGAAAAATTATTAATTTTCAGCGCTTTTTGAGTAAAAATTACTTAATACACCGGAAAAATTTTGACAATTTTACTGCTTTTGAACTAAAAATGATAAAAAATGTTCTATCAGCTCAAAATCGCCTGACAGTACCTGACCGGCTGACCCTTTAGGGGTTATACCCCCCTCGACCCGCTACGTGCATACCCCTCTCACCCCCACGTGCATGTATGCTGCTCTAGCTTAAACATCCGTTTTTTTGGCGTAAAGTACAGTTATTTTTAATGCTATTTCTCCATATATTTCGAAAAAGTTTGATTTTACTTCTTGTTATATTGAAATTCTGAATTAACGAATATTCAGAACTTATTCAAATTACTCTTCCATTGAACATTGACTTTCTGTTTGTTTATTATAAGAAGAATCAATTGCTCATATTTTGTTGTCTAATATTTTCAGTCCTAAACAATTTTCAGTCCCAAAGAATTAGTCTTGTGATATCATCATGATTGACAACCAGCTTTTCTAAAACCATGCATGCGATTGATAGCTCTTTTCTGTCTAGCCTTTTCAACATGTTGTAATTTTTCTCTTTTGATCAGATTTCTTCAAAATTTCGTAGTATTCTGCTTTTTTGAGTAAATTTAAAGTGATATTTAAGTTATAAGATCGAGATACAAACGTTACCAAATATTTAAACGCTCTCAATTTATGGCTTATGAGCATTCCCAAGGTTCATAGTCGAGTGAGAGCAAACCCGAAAAGTCCCAGCACAGCAAATTAGGGGTTCGGGTCTGCTTTTGCAATTCAAATACGAAAATGATAAAAAAGCCGATATGAAACGCTTTATTCATGTAATAGTCCATTATCTAAAGCCTTTTAGCCTATTTTGACTCTTTTTCATCACTTCAAAAAATGTTAGTTTTTTACATCGTTTCAACTTCGTTCTGGGCAACGGGTCGCACACACACACGTGGGGGGGATGGGGGGGGTTTGGGGGTATTCACCCCAGAAGTTGAAATACCCCCCTCCAGAAATCAAAATACCCCCCCCCCCAGAAAAATTTTTTGCTTTTTTAGCAATTTTTTGATGCCATTGAATAGAGCTTGATGAGAAACGTCGAAAAATGGTGTTTTTTGCCATACGACCACTTTTGAGACCATTTTTTGACTTTTAAAAATTTTTTCACCCCCCCCCCAGGAATTTTTTTACCCCCCCAGAATTTCGGTGCTGCCCACCTATGGTCGCACATGCACACTGAGGGGTGGGGGTATCCCCCTACCAAATTGAATGAAATAGCAAACATCGATATATTCGGGGCAATCAAAGAAACTGTTGATTCAACCTTTCAGTGGCCAACGTTCCCAAACGGGAACATGTTTTCAAAATTTTGTAGCAAAATAATTACGAATCTGATTTAAATCGGACTTGTTTTGGATAAGAAACAAGTTATTTGCCTCTCCTTTGAAAGAAATGTTAAAGCTGAATTATGAGCATGTGCTATGCTAAACTGCCTCAACTTAGTCAAAAATAGCAAAATTTGCCAAGCTTAGAAATTTGCATATTGTAAATCTACATATAAAATTTTTGAGCCAAATGTCATACAGTCATGTTTGTAGAGCTTTTCTGATCATTTTGGCATGTTATTTATTTGTATTTATTTCTTCATCAAAAGTTATGGATAAATTTATATTGATGTTCCCATTTGGAAACGATTGCTATTATGAGTGTAGAATTGTTTAATTCCTAGAAAGAGAACAAAATCTATGGGGCAGCATATGTAACCTCGGCTATGCTCTTTAGTGACCTCTCATGCATTCCTTCAATTTTCTAGAGCTGTATAAGCATTCTTTTATATTTCCTATGCATATATTCGAAATATTAAACGCAGGTTTATAGGATTCTTTACTTGATTCTATGCGTCACGATTACATAAAAATGAAGCTCTTGATTTCTCACGGTTTTTAGGCAAAAATTCAAGTGTATCTGTAAATAATTGTAGATCCTTTTGCAGATATTACTTGTTTTACCTTACTTTGCCTTTTTTCTATGCTATAACTTATAGAACAATGAATCTTTAGAGGCTCAGAGACAACTTTTCTTAAATTTATGCACAATATCATGTGTATTTGATCTGTAGAACTTGCACTGTGCTTTATCAAACTTTATATAACTACTGATTTCTAACATTTTTAAATATCCCAGAAGCATGCTAGCAACATTACTAAACTTTGAGTGTAAGTTTATTGGACAATCAATAACAACTGTGGACAGGTAAATGTCCGAATGAGTAAACATATGATGTTATGACTTACTTTTATTCACTGTAAAATTTAACTTATTGAAGATTTGTATGAAATGTGCCGAAAACGACTATATTACGCTCTGGCTTCCTGCTATTACACGATTTTGATTCATGGTTCCTGATTTTTGTATGCAGACATACATTGATGCAGTGTAAAAAGCTCTGAGAGCACGGGCATTAGCTCAACAGCATAGACATGAGAAAACCAATAAATTTTGGAAAATCCAAAAAACGGAAGCGCAGATATGAAGCTGAATAATAGTTTTTTACTTATTTTAGCCAGATATTATTCAATAGTATCAATAAAGCGAGCAAACCTAACAAAAAATGAAATATATATGTAGTTAGGGTGTATACTAAAAATTCATTGGTTTTCTGAGGTTTATACTTCTCATAAGGTTTTAAATACTCGAAACCACACCCTTAACCATTTGAAAGTTTAGTTTACTTGTGTTATCAATGTTTGTAGCAGATCGCTTCGATCTTATACGTTTCGCAAAACATAACAGAACGTAAAATTTGTCAAAAATGTACTCCAAGAAGCCAACCTTCCCAAATGGGAACATGAACAACTTGATAGAGAGGAAAGGTTTTGCTCTGGTTTTTTGCATAAGTCTTACATTTTGCAGCTTTCAAACACACTTATATTGCATTGATGTAGCACATCTGCGTCATAGAGCGAACTCTAATAGGTTAAAACAGTAGTAAGCGAGTAAGCTTACTTGAAACAGACCTACATATAGATACACTTGCATGCCCGCAACGATTGTGTACGCTAATCAATTGACGCCTGGTTTGCTTGCTATAGTGCTCATGATAACAAAATAAAACAACTTTAGGTAAGGAAAAGTAAAGTAAAGTAAAGTTTATTGCTAGAGCAAAAATACGTCATCATATACATTAACGAAGAGAAAAATGTACAGTCGCGGAAAATGTAGAATACAGAATAAAAGATAGTAAAGCAATGATACTTTTTTTAAATTCACTTTCAATTAGTTTCTCATCTTTGACGGTAAGAAGCAAGTCTGCTTTGATACTAGCAAGCAATTTACAAAAAGTGAACATTCTAGATTATGTTGATAGGCTCTTATATGAAGCATTGAGAATTATTTTAAGAGTTTTACACTTTTTCAAGGACCGCAGTATATGATTTGATTTTTCGCGATGCTAAGAAAAAGTCTGGTTTTTACCGGATTTAGCGATTTTAGGCGTATAAATAGGTAGCTTTTTCCTGATCTCTCTTTACATCCTTAATAATCCGCAATCCCAAGTATATTCGCCTTTTATTGTTCAACCGGAGCATTTTTCTTTGCTAGTATAATACTTTTGATTAGCATAATTATTTGAGTGAATCAGTCGGTAAACACTTATGCTAACATGTCTCAATAATGACAGCAGTCCTAGGACGCGAAAAACAATATTGTTCTGAACATCAGCTATTATCTTTTTCAAACAAGACAAACTTAGCTTGTTTAAACAGATCAAAGGTTTTCCGCAAAAAATTCACGCAAATATTTGGAGTAAAGAGCACTTACGCTCTGATTCGTAATCCTGACGTTACAAGGAACATTTTGAAAAAAAATTAAGGTTCTGCAACGCTTTGAAACTAAATTGAAGTTTAAGCGTAAAATTTCAATAACTATTGATTGTAAAGAAAACATACATTCAGATTCGTAATCTGGACTTTATGGAACATATTACGAAAACCATTTACGTTTGCGACACCCTGGAAGTAAAATAAATTTGTAGTGTATACTGAAAATCAACAGTGAATGAATAGTGCAAAGTTTACACAACAACTGGGTATCGAGAAAACTAATAGTCAGATTCGTAATTCTGACGTTAAGTAGAACATTTAAAAAAATTAGTTTCCGCAAGCCCCTAGAACTAAAGCTAATTTGCAGTGTAAACTTCACACAACTACAGAGTGTAAAGAAGATTTTAGTCGGATTCGTAATTCTGATATTACGATCAACATTTATGAAAAAATTAAGGCTCTACAGTGGCCTTAAGACATAGATATTAGACGTAAACCACTTTACACCACTGTTTATTGCAAACAAACGCACCCACCTGGCGTATCACGTTGGAATCCTGCTACATTTTCAGACTTGAGATCATGTCCAGACTCATAAGCGGAGAAGTTGGCCGAAAAAGCAAGAAAGAAACAAATTTAGCACACCCGACTTTTGACTTTACACTTCGGGTAAATATTAGATGTTGATATAAAATGACGCAATTCGCTCTTACGTCTTTCCCTTAAAAAGCACTTTATGTTTATTTTATTCTACCTATCCCGATACCAAAACCGAGTGGTGGTGAAAAAAACGGACAGAAACATATTTTCCACCATCAAACGCATTGTAAACTTTAAAAATCTGAACCTAACTCCCTATTGGATTCAAAGAAATTCGGTTTGAACAAGCTTGTAGCCTTTGAACCTGAGTACGTTTTTATGTGCAAAACTTCTGTTGCGCAAAATATTTGAGATATTTATTAATCAAAATATGGATGAAATGTGTTTTTTTCCGCCCATTTTACATCCCCGGATTTCAAACTTTACACCCCTATACATAAGTCAATATTTTGCTTTCTCAAAAGCGATTTGAAGCGACGTATAGCCCTTGAAAGGGGCATCACTTTTTTGTATTAAATATATCCTGACTTATGAGCCGAAAAATTTGCAAAGAAATCTTGGACAAAATCTGTTTTTTACATCAACCACTAGAGTGTAAAGTTTAAACCCTAGTACTAACTCTGTAATGAGTGCAAAAGAGGTTGCTGGTAAGCAAAAAATAGCCCTTAAGCCGTAGTACATTTCTATCAGAAAAAAAGTTTTTGGGACTCATACAGGAGTTAATGGCAGACATAAACAAGTGGAGAACTTGACGAAAATATGTCTTTTCACCCCCAGATCTTCGTACTCTTTACACTCCCATTCAGGAACTGATGAAAAATTCCAAAAAAACAAAAAAGGGCCATCTGGGGGATTTCTTCTCCTACTAATGTATGCCCTCAAATTGTTCGGGGCATGTAAGCTGAGTTTTTTATGAGCTGGCTAAAAAAGCGTCAAAGATTTGTGTATGTTACTTTGTTATGCCAAGACTTTACACGCTCATTATACACTCGGTATTGAATGTAAACAAAAAGTCTGCAAAACGTCTTTTAATTATCAATCTTTTAAAAAATCGCACCTTACAGATGTTTGCCGTTATAGCTGTAGGGGAGGGTGCACAGCACTGGTGTTAGGGGTACCCAAGCATATTATATTTACGCGTTGACACGCTACCTATAATAAAAAATTTGATAGTGATAAGAAACTAAATCGGTTATTGGAACACATCCAAGCTTCCCTTATTTTCTCTTTTTCAGAGGCAGTAAACCTTGTTTAAAAGCGCACTTTTTTTAGAAGCCATTAGATATATTTCGATTTTTTGCATTCTTTAGCGGAATTCGTATTTTTAGTGGATTCCTACAAAATTCACAGGCATACATAGGCAACTTTTCCCTAGTCCCCTACTTTTATGCCCTTAATAATGATTAATTCCAAGTGTATTCGTCCTTTTTGTTTTATCGGAGCATTTTTCTTTGCTGTTAGCTTACTTTAATTAGCACGATTTGATTAAGTAACTCTATGGCAAAATGCCACATTAAGGACAGCAATTTAAGTTCAGGTTTTTCACTTCCACCATTTTTCCACACGTTTTTCTACCAAGCACCGAATTGTAAACTTTAAAAATCTGAACCTAATTCCTCATTGAGTGTGAAGAAATTTGATTTTGGCCAAATTTAGCCCTTAAATTGTAGCAGGTTTGTATGTGGAAGACTTTTGATCCGCACAATATTTGATATTGTGACCAATCAAAAAGAGGGGAGGATACATGTTTTTTCACCCAATGTAACACCCCTGATTTCGAGCTTTTAACCTCTATATATAACTCAATATTCACATTTTTTTTAAACGCAGGTTGCTGCGATGTGCACCCCTTAGAACATGATTTAGTTTTCTTCCATTCAATTTGTCCCAACTAATAACAGGAGAACTTGACAGAGAAATCTGAGACAAAATCTTTTTACACCATCCACTAGAGTGTAAGGTTTGAATCTCCTGACCCAACTCCGCTTTGAGTGTATGAAAGTTTGCAGGTAAGTCGAAGGTAGCCCTCAAACCGTAGTACATTTCCATGAAAAGTTTTTGGGAACTCTTATACAAAGACTTTGGCAGCCTTAAACCAGTCGAAAACTCGACTACAATATCTCTTTTCAACCCTCAGATTTTCCACTGTTTACATTGCCCTGTTCGGATAAGTCACTTACAGAATAATTTTAAGGATTGTTTGAAGCTCATTCAATTGCCTACATTTTAAAAAACCAGACTAAAAAGAATGTATAAGTGAGTAAGAAAAGTCGTATGGCCTATCAAAATTCTTAAAATCTATACATTATAACCATATAGTAACACTTTACACGCTCTTTACACACCGGGTATTGATTTTATATAATAAAAACAAAAAACACGGGCAGCGAATTTTTATTATCTATCTTTGAGAAAAACCACACAATGCAGAAGTGTCCCATTATAGCTGTACTAGGGCAGTAACATTATAGAGGGTCCAAGTATATTATAGGTACGCGCTAATGCACTATCTATGATTCCACGAAACCTTGTGCACGATTCGCAATTTTCGAATCAATGTTCGATTACAAAGGCAGTCTTAACCGAAGTATCGATCGTGGAACTGTGCGCGTGGTGGAGTTGATAAGCATTCGAAGCTTCACTGAGAAATTTCCTATCAAAATGTTTCGTGAAAGAAAACTACAGATGCTGTCTTGTTCCAATAAATTATTGCTATTACACCAGATCCTAACTTTATTCAACACAGATTTTTGAAAGAAAAATTATTTCTACTACACTGTTAGAATGCAAAATGGTGTTAATTATTATCCGAAGCTATACTCAAGAATAATAATAAGCAGGAAGTCTTACAGCTGGTATTGCACGCCTGTCTAAAAATTATGATATGTTGAGTAAAGACGATGCGATGAAGCTTCTCTTGGAAAAATGGCGCACAGGTGGGTAAATCACAGTTGCGCTGAAGTCGGACAATTGCGCCAATTTTATCAACGTTTCAAAAAAGGCCAAAAAAAGCGGAATCGATTGTTTGAACATTTATTACAATGATACAGTTACTTCTTTTGGACCACATTCCTCATCATTATCGCAGAACAAAAAGACGAACGCTACAACGACACATCGTTTTCAATGCACAATGAATAATTTTGAGGTTTTTGAACTTTCCTGCATGAACTAGAAGAATTCAGAACATGAGACATAACCACACATAGGCGTGGGGGTTTGGGGGTATGCACCCCCCCCGAAAAACCGAAATACCCCCCAGAAATAAAAAAAAACCCCAGAATTCATTTTTTAAAATTTTTTTCGCAATTTTTTATGCCAATAGTGGTCAATGAGAAACGTCGAAAAATGATTTTTTCTTAGCCATACTACCATTTTTAAGGCTTTTTTGACCTTTGAAAAATCTTGCACTCCCAGAATTTTCTTGCTGCCCACGTATGGACATAACTTATTAGAAAGGACATAATTTTTCTAACTA
The DNA here is from genome assembly GCA_036768485.1 of Mermis nigrescens. NCBI lineage: Eukaryota > Metazoa > Nematoda > Enoplea > Mermithida > Mermithidae > Mermis > Mermis nigrescens. Next base: position 91,988 of record JAVLUZ010000165.1, on the reverse strand, counting down.
TTTACTGAAAAAAATTTTGAAATACGTCAGAAACTCGTAAAAGAAAGCTGAAAACATCAAATGTTACAGTATGACAGCTTTCCTGGCGGCGATATTGAAAAAGCTAAATTCTTTATCAAATCAAGCAAATAGGATATCATTCGAAAGATCTTTTTAAGCTTTAAAAATGTGCTAAACATTGAAAAATATAAAACATAGCGCGAGTAAAATGCATATCTCATTGAAGCAGCCATATCGGAAAATAATTTAATTGAAATTGCAGGACGAACTAATTCAGAAACACGAATGACAAAAAGGGGTGAATTTAGAGCACAAAATAATGTAATTATTTTCCAATTTTCCAAAATATGAAACAAAACCTGCATAATGTAGTGACCATGCAAAGTATGAAAACTTATTAGAGCCTAGCAGACTGTAGACATATGCTAGCACAACTTTTTTGGCATAATACAGAACACTTTATTTTATTGAAATCCATTAAGTGGCTGTTTTGTTATTCTCAAAAATAGTCATTTCACTGAACAGCATTATCCGATGGTAAAGAGGTATATTTGCTTTGGACTGCTACTATACTGTAGTTGCAAAGTTTCATATAATTTGTATTACTTTTTATCAAAACCGAATGAATGACAATTATTAGGTATTCCATAAGGACCAATGGATCAAAAGTTAAAAGCATAAATGCACCAAATTTTTTAGTTCGTGTGAAAACGACGTGACAAAAGAGGAACCTGTGATCCCTTTCATATTTGGAGAACTGAACGATGTTGCCCGACTGTCCGGACATTTCAAACTACTCTGATGCGAATCATTGATTTTTTGTTCATTATTATTTTTTCTTTATTTGGCACGGTTCCTCGTTTTTTAGTACTGCGCACTGAAACTATATTACTTTATGCACTGGTGTTTATTCTGGCACGTTTTTACATAAATAAATACCCATACCGCCACTGGCGTTGTTGGCATTCTGACTTTTGGAGGGGGGGGCAAAACTTTTGAAGTTAGTTATCTCAACAAGTACTTATGATAGGCAAAAATAATGGTTTTTCTGAGCTTCCCTCAACCAGTTCTCTTTCAAATATGCATTGGGAATCTCCAATTTTTACTCTATGAAACCCTAGCAAAAGATATTCATACTTCCAAACTCTGCAGGGACGAGCCCCCCAGTCCCCCAAAGCTATGCTACTGAATACTACATGCGCAGAATTTAAGTTCAAAATATGTATGCATTACGTAGTGCATACATAAGACAAGTAATAAACCTAATTATGCAGGGCCGTATTATTTCAGTCGAGAGCCATACCTGACCAATTTTTTTGAATTTGACGTTTATGCATTACTAAATGCATAGAAATTTCAAAAAATCAAAAATTTTCGTTAAAAAGCTTCAAATCTTAAAAATTGATCCATGCATGGGTGTGGGGGTCTCGGGTAAACCAGTAGACCCGCAAAATTTAACTTTCGGCAATTGTTTGCGATTCCGCTCCATCAGATCAGACTTCCCAGGATTTAGTTGCTGTGCTGCCCATGTATGGTTCAAAGCAAGATCAGAAATCAAACGACATAGTTTCGGAGAATAAGTTTCACATGATAATGGTTTATAATTTCTGAATTGAATGAAAAAAATTTAAATTCAATGTGATTAAGCGATATCTTCTCAGCATTTGGTAATGATGGTGTATGTCAAAGGTGCGCAAGGTCAAACATTCAGGAAGGGGTGAAAATCAAAAACTTGAAGTTAGCTTAGTGCTATGTAAAAAACGATTCAACAGCGAGGAAAACGATGGTATCGTATTAAAATCATAGTTTTCGAGCATTGTGGCGAACATATAGTTTTTTGAGCTCACACACATAGCTGTACCTATGTATTAACTTTAACTCAGCCTTTTTTTGAAGTCGGGAAAATAGCTCTAAATCCTGTAGAGACTCAGAAAAATTATATAGCACTTCTGAACTCACATGATATGTTTCTAAAAGGCTATTTATCTGCAGCAACAAAATTCTGGGAGTCGAATAAAGTCAAATCGCCAAATTTATTACTAAAAATGGAATTCTAGAGGTCTACAGTAATCTGCACGGGTTTTTCACATCCTGTTTTTCAACTCCTACATATCTGTATTTCTGGACGCAAAGAATCATGAAAATATGAGAAATAGGATTCTTAAGGGAAAAAACGAGGGGACTAAGAAAAATCTACCTAAAGTCGCAAAATCTGTTAAAAATCACGCTTTCGCTAAGCAACGCAAAAAATCGAAGTATATTCTGCGGCCAACAGATTAAAATAAATATTTAACCATAAAATGATTGAAAAAACAGCACATTAGCTATGCAGTAGCTATGGGAATTGATGCAGTAAAGTAACAGTCTTTCTAAGCCAATTGAATGAAATAGCAAACATCGATGCACGCAAGACAATTGAAGAAATTGTTGCTTAAAAACAGTAGGAAACGCGTAACTTGAACATTGTCCTATCTATGCTCAGTAAAAAAATTTATAGATTTTTCAATAAACTAAGGTTATAAAAAATGGATATGAAACAGTCTTACATAACGCTTCTGAGCGATACACAAGAAACAAATACTGCAGCTACATTTCTTACCAATCTGCCTATACATATCGCATTAACTGGTGACTGGGAGGTTGAGCAAGCTGAAATAATTTATGCTAATATATGGCGCAATGTTGCCGAGGAGAAGAGTATGATACAATTTTATGACATCAAAATCAATGTGCGACAAAAATTGCTTATTCCTTGATCAAAATATTTAAATAAACATTACCTCATTCAAGCCATGACGACTAAATGTAGATACACTAGCGTACACTTTCTTGTTTACACTCAATCCGGGCGCGTCGTGAGTGTGTAAAGTTTACACCAAAAATTCAAATAATTTGCGGAGGACCAATTTTTTTTTAAAATGTTTTCCCTGATTAGTAGGTTACGAATATGGTCTTAAAATTTCTTTACACTCATTGGTTGCTGCACAGGAGTGTAAATTAGACGGTTTTTTTACACTTTTCATGTGACCAAGCATGTCTAACTCAGTTTTACATTCTATGCAGTCTGATTGGTTTCAAAATGTAGACGGTTAAAAAATCTAGGAGAGACTTTTTTTATATTTTTTTAAAAATAATATTCTCGAATTTAGAGGCGGTTAATTGTAAACAGTCTGGGACAAAAAAAATTTTTCCTGCCATTTTCTCCACTTGGTAGACAAAACGTGGTAACTATCCTTAAAATGTGCCTCGTTTTAAGCGCTACACGTCAAAATTTATTTTGTTTCTTTACAATCAATATTGCGTCATTAGTGCAAGTGTAAACTTTACACTGAAAAAATTTTTTCCGCCCATAGCGTCGTGGATGATGAATTTTTAAAAAACATGTTTTCCCTGATTAGTAGGTTACGAATATGGTCTTAAAATTACTTTACACTCATTGGTTGCTGCACAGGAGTGTAAATTAGACGGTTTTTTTACACTTTTCATGTGGCCAAGCATATCTAACTCAGATTTACATTCTATGCAGTCTGATTGGTTTCAAAAGGTAGACGGTTATAAAATCTAGGAGAAACTTTTTTATTTTTTCTCAAAAAGTAATATTTTCGAATTTAGAGGCGGATTATTGTAAAGAGTCGGAGACAAAAAATATTTTTCCCTGCCATATTCTCCACTTAGTAGGAAGAACGTGGTAACTACCTTTAAAATCTGCCTCGTCTTAAGCGCTACACGTCAAAATTTATTTTGTTTCTTTACAATCAATATTGAGCTATTAGTGCAGGTATAAACTTTACACTGAAACAATTTTTTCCGCTCAGAGCGTCGTGGATGATGAATTTTTTTTAAATGTTCTCTGTGAGGTCAGAATAACGAATCTAACCTTTAAACTTTTCTACAATCAATACACAGTACCAGGGGTTTAAACTTTACACTCTGGTGGATGAGTAAAAAAACTGATTTTGTCCAAGATTTCTCTACCAAGTTTTTCGGTTATGAGTTAAGATAAGTTAAATAAATAAAAATAAAGTAAGTTTTAAGGGCTAAGTAGTATAGAGGGTGGGGGGTTGCGCGCGTATTTCGGGGGTCCGCCACACACAAAACATAGGCAAAGCCTGTTCAAGCCAAGTCAGCTCGGGGGTCCGCGGGGTTCCGCCCGGGGCTACCCCCGCTAGAAGGGATACGCAGTCACAGGAAGGGAGAATCCCCAAAAAAAGGGCCAAGGCCCGACCCTATGGTCAAAAATATTGGATAGACAAAAATGTTACTGGCGCTTTGCGCCGGGTTCTTCAGCGAGTATGGACAGATTTTTTGGGCAAATTTCGATCACTAAATTTGGGGTTCGTGTGCAGGCCCGAACTTGAGCAAAAAAATTTTTTTGTGAACTAGTACCCAACCCTGATTTTTTGTCTTACTTAATAAATTTAAACATTCTCTGCATCCTTTTTATCCATGATTGCATCTGCTAGTAAACTGCCGGCTATAGAAAGAATCGGAGCTAGTAAAATAGGTAAGAATCCACCATTCTGTATGATAACGTCTTTCTTTTCTTTAGTTGCTGCCTTTTTCTTGTTAGCTAAGCATCTTATTTGATTCTGATATCGCCTAAGTTTGTCTACCTCTTTGTCAGAGAGTGGAAAATTGCCATTCAAAAAATTGTTTGCGCAATCGCATATGCATAATATTTGGTCCTTAGTTGCCGTATTTATCAGTGCATCTCTTTGTGGCTGTCTCGCGGTGCTTAATAAATGAAGAAAAACCAAATTTCGTTTCAGCCTTATTGGAGCCATTTTTATTTAGGCTGTTCGTAAAATCTCAATTCTTTTCTTGATAAAATCCTATCAAATTTTGCTGGCCAATTTTTAAATCTTACTTTATACTGTGATTTATTGATATTTATTGCTTTTTTGACTCTTTTGTGCTTTTCAGCTTCTGGCTCGGCCAATTGTAGTTCTTTTGCATAAAAAGCACCAGTTATAGGTTCGCCTAACATATCTTCCAGCTTATATGTTTTTGGTGTACATTGAGATATGCCATTGATTTTGAACAATTCATCTGTGAATGTGTGCTTACTAGCTTTTGCGAAATTTCCTTTCAAAGAAGTTATTCTAACAATTTCTCCGACATTAAATATTCGTTCATTTTTATATTTTTTCTGTCTTTTCAACATAAATTCTAATAATTTACCAGTGTTCTCTGAATCTACATCATTAGGGGCCAGGTTGTTTAAACTTAAATGAGGAGTATTATTATAACTATTGAGAATACTTTTATATACTCTAGTCCAGTTTTCATCAGAATAATAAGTCATATACCGCATAAGCTTTTCACGAAACGTCCTATGAAACCGTTCAACAAAATTAGCTTTAATTTCTGGGTTGCTTGTCAATATATGCGTGACAGAATGAGCTTTTAATAATTTATTGAAGGCACCTTTGAATTCATTGCCATGATCGGTCCTGATGGATTGTGGTTTTGCCTCATTTAATATCTTTTCAAACACTCTAGCAGTTGCATCAGCACTCTTATTAGTTATTGCCTCACCATATGCCTTTCGTGAAAAGACATCAACCGCCATTAAGATGTAACGATTTCTATAGTTTTTACCTTTAAATTCCTTTAAATCTAAAAGATCAACATCCCACATGATATTTGGCCCAGAAACAATTATAGAGCGTCTTGAAAAACGTTTCAAAACTGGTTTATGTAGCTGATAAGTAAACTGATTTTTCAAGAATTTTCTCACCGTATCAGCCGATATTTCTTCCCTATTTTTAAGAACCTTCTGCAATTTGTTGATACCTGAAAAAGAGGCTGGCCTGCCTGCCTCCGTCCAATACTGCTTTATGATCTCCATGCTTTATAAAGTCAAATAATTATTAATATTTATAACTTAAAATGCAAGGAAATTTCGAAGCTTACAAGACATTTCACAAGATTTTACAAAATAATTTCCAAACTTTACAAAATAATTTTCGAATTTTACGAAATTATTTCCAAACTTTACAAGATTCCTATGCTTAAGCACGTAAAAAAAATTCCAAACTTTACAAAATAATTTCCAAACTTTACAAAATAATTCCGAAACTGTACAAAATAATTTCGAAACTCTGCAGACATTTTCAAATTTTACAAAATAATTTCCAAACTTTACAAAATAAATTCGAAACTTTACAAGCCTACTTCAAAACTTTACAAGACTTTTCTGAAACTTTACAAGCTTTTCACAAGATATTACAAAAAATTTTGAAGCCTAACAACCAAATTTTGAAACTTTACAAAACTTCTATCCTACAGCATGTCAAAGTTGCTCGAAATTTTACAAAATTATTTCGAAACTTTACAAAAAAATTTGAAACTTTACAAGACTTTTCTGAAACTTTACAAACTTTTCACAAGATTTCACAAAAAAATTTTGCGGCAATACAGCAAAATTTTGGAACTTCACGACAAATTTCTACAATTAGGCGGTGATAACATATAGGCAGCGAGGGGGAGGTGCTTCAATGAGGCAGAATAGCCAAAAAATAGTGCAGCTTCGCTAGATTCTAGGGGCCCCCTCCCCACCCCTATGTGTAGCTGTCACACCATTCAAATGTCCAGGGTCTTACAGATATAGCAGGAATTTTCATTGTTTTTGAATTTTAAGGTGATTTTTGACTGAAATGTATCAAAAATGATGCTTTTTTTAGCTGGAGAATCCGTTTTTAGTTGAAATTGGTCTAAATGTCTTATGGAACTGTCGAAATTCCATCTGGTAAAACTTTTCGCTTCACATATAAATATGGTAATCCCTGCTTCTCTTGTATATACGTCCACATATGATTATCTGGTTGCAGCAACACATGGGCGTGGGGGGGCTTTGGGGGTCCTGACCATGGATGCCCAGCATGGCCGATCTGGGGGGATCAGCCGGTCTGGGCAGCGGGGGTCAAAAACTGAGCTTTTTTTGGCTAAAATGACCTGAAAAATTGGCATAAACGCTAAAATATCGCTAAAAATACGTTATTACACAGTTTCTAGTCAATTTGGAGCACTTTTGAAGAAAATTTTCAATTTTCACCCATTTTGGCCTTCATTTTGCCTTATTTTCCCAGCAAAATTTCCTATTTTCCTATTCTGGGGGGTCGGTCAGGACCCCTGAAATCCGCCCAAGTGCATGTCTGGTCCTGACCCCTCTAGGAATTTGAAATACTCCACACAGACCCCTCCAGAATGTTATTTTTAGCCATTTTTAGAGCTATTTTTGTCCATTTACACCACTTTGACCCCCAGAATTTTGGTGCTCCACACGCATGGTTGCATCAAGAAGCTTATGTTTTTGAAACTTCTGTCTTAACGCATGTGAAAGTCGCATAGAATTTAGCAAAATTGTTTCTAAACTTTACAAAATATTCTGAAATTTCACAAACTTTTCATAAGACTGTACAAAAATTTAGTGGCAATACAGCCTAATTTTGAAACTTTACAAGACTTTTCTGAAACTTTACAATTTTTTCACAAGATTTCACAAAAAAATTCGAAGTCTAACAACCAAATTTTGAAACTTTACAAAACTTCTATCCTAAAGCATGTGAAAGTCGCTCAGAATTTTACAAAATTATTTCGAAACTCTACAAAAAATTTTGAAACTTTACAAGACTTTCCTGAAACTTTACAAACTTTTCATAAGATTTTACAGCAATTTTATGGCATTTACAAGATTTAAAAAAAAAATTGTGGCCATCTACAATAAATCTTTACAACGAGGGCTCTAATAGGGCGAAATAGCACCAGATTCTAGGGGCCCCTCCCCCACCCCTAGATGTAGCTATCACACCACTCAAGCGCCAGGTCTTATAGCAGGAATTTTATTGTTTTTGAATTTTAAGGTGATTTTGACTTAAATGATACCGAAAAAATATGCATTTCTTAGATAGGAATCCTTTTGTAGTTGAACTTTGTTTAAATGTCTAATGGGACAGTCGAAATTCCATCTGGTAAAACTTTCCGTTTCACATATAAATAAGGTAATCCCTGCTTCTCTTGAATATATGTCCACATATGATTATCTGGTTGCATCCGGAAGCCTATATTTTTGCCGCCTTTGGCTTCTTGCTGCTTTAATACGCTGTCATATTGCTGGAAATTTAACTTATTTACATTTTTCATTAAGCCTTTACTGCTCGATTTAGTTTTATTCGTAACTTCATCTACAGCTATATAAGTTTTGGCGGCCAAACAACACATAGCCGTTCCTCGAAATTCTTCCTTCAGAAGACCTGGTGTCCGTTTGCGTAGCTTGTGAAGTGACAAACCAGCTTGGGTATATATGCTCAAACTCAGCTTTCAGCTCTGGTAGTACAATAACTTGTAAATTTTCTGCCGATAACGCTAGGTAAATGCTGTCTGTGTCTGTTTGCATACATTGATAATCAGAAATATCGAAATATTTTAATAAAACATCATAGAAGAATTCCAACATTCGGATTTTGGCCCAATTATACACTGACAATCCTACAACAATAGGTAGATCTAGTGAAATTTCCTTCTTTCTCATATGTACTTCATAACAATTATTGGTTATGCATTTAATTTTCTTAATGTAAGGACTTAGGCTACATTCTGCCGCTTTCTTATAGTCTACGTAAGAAATGTCAATATGTTGTTCTTTATTTGTTAGTGTTTTGCCATATCCTGTGTTGCCACGAAGTTTAAACGTGTCAGCAATCATAGCTAGATTTGGGTCAATGTCCCCTTCTTGCCTATGTTTTGTGACAATATCCCTGAAATTTTCAAATGGTCTAGTTCTGTCATATTGAACGATTTCATGAATTTTTTCTAAAATGAGACCATGAGAGACTAAAAATCGAATCATTTCAGTTGATAACATAATTTCTTTTCCAAAAAAACTGTTCATTAGGTTTATACGAGGCCTTTTTAACTGATTAGTCTTCTCGGCATACTGTTTCATTAAGTCTCCAATATCATTCCGAGTTATTTCTGCGTGCTTAATTATGGGTGGAAAATCAGAATATTGTTCTTTCAAATGGTCCGGCGTTGAAATATCTACTTTTGCGAAACCAAAAACTGAGCCATTTAAAACAGATTTTATCATTTCTTGTTGACCTACCCATCTTTTCATATAAAATTTTCGTGTGTCTTGAGTTTTGAGGTAGTCGATTCTTTCAGTGTGCCACTTACATTCCCAAATCGTAATGAGATTGAAGCCTAGTGATTTTATATAGGCTTCTTTCTCTTTAATACGCTCAAACTCCTCATCTGGATCACAGTTCTTATTACGGCTGCCTGCCAGACATTCGTGACAATGCCAGAAGCAGCCATAGAATTCATAAACTGTATTTGTGTCACTACAGAATCCGTCGACTGGAAGAGCCTTGGGTCCCACCACTTTTTCCTTCCCATTTCCTGAATGTTTCCTTCCCATTTCCTGAATGTTGAATAAAATGACCGATTTTCTTGCTTTCGTATTCGAGCCATTCTATTGAAATGGGTTTAGATGCGCTAATTTTGTGAAATTTTCCATTTTCCAATACCCAGTGATCAAAATATCCAGTTGGAGTGTCCATAGATTGTGCCCACAAATAGAGTGCGTTGAAGTCTAGAATAATAAAGATTTTTTGTTTGCTCACTAAAGAGAGCAAATCTTGTGTCTGGGACATTTTTGAAGAGATAACGTTCTGTAACCCCGGGTAATGACATAGCTTCTCTGAAAATATCAATATCAAATTGGGACCAGTACAGTTGAGCCATAGTCATACATGCCTCTAAGAATGGGACAACATATCTGATGTTATAAAATACGAGATAGTCCATAAGTGTCTCCATTTTGTTATCCGCCCAATATTTTTGACATTGCTCATAATCCTGTGAACTTATGCACTCTTCTCTTAACTTACTGTAAAATGCTTCGGCTGGCGGTAACTGAGTTTCATACAATTTATCAAATGAGTCTAAATATTCGTAAGGAAATTTAGCTTTTGTTAAACTTGCCTTGTATGCTTTTGTGAATGCGTCTAAACTAAACCCCGGAGCTATATATGTGCTAATGTCTAAGAATTTGAAAAGGCTGGTTGTCATACAAAGGGAAGTGTCGTTCCTAAGAATAGCCGTAGGCCACTTACTGCTGTTTGGGTACTTCCTAATTTGTTGAATAAGAGCCGGAAACAAATTTCGTTTTATCAGATTGATATCGTATTTACCAGAATTAAATCCTAGACAAATCAATTGATTACAATATTTTTGTAATTTTGCCTTTGTGCGTTTAAGTTTATTCAATCTTCCATTTTCACGTGTTGTATCTCTGTTCGTTGTTTCAGCTAAATATAGCTCACTAGCCCAAATTTTTTTATCGAGTTCTACAAAAACTGAACCAAAAGTTCTGAGAAGAAGAGCGCTTTGCGCCCGCTGGATTTTTTCTAGATGCTGCAATAGCTGAATGACTAGCTGATCTGGGTCATTGTTCACAAAACATATGGGCTCAAATCCGGGGACATTCGTGTGAATTGCACATGAAACGGGTTGGTGCTGTGCTATGAACTCAATTTTTCCAGAATTTTCAATGGGTTTCATAATTAAAAGTGCTTCAAAATCGAACACAGTGAAATAAGGACAAAATTTATCATCATGTGGAATTTCTATGTCAAATTCATTGAGCTCTTCGAACACTGTCTTCTTTAACTGGAAGACACCACCTGGGAATATATGCCGAGTATCCCCATGATTACAATGCTTTGATATATGCTTGCTTAATTTTTCCGCGTCTTTGAAAAGTCTGCCACACATTAAACAACTGTAACGTTTTGCGTACTGATCTAGGTTTAAAATATAACTAAAATGTGCCCTTCCAGATTCAGTGATCGAAATATCAACATTCAAAACTTTTTTATATCGCCTAACTGTCTTTTTCCAACAAACCGCCGTTTGATTATCTTCATCAATATGAAAACATTGAATATCTACCTTGAATAAATCTTCTAAAATTTCTAAATCCGTATATGCTATACCCTGAAAAGTATTTACATTAGTCGGAATGTTCTTTAAATTACAATATTTAAGAAAAGATTTATATACAAAATATTTATTTTCGTAATCATCAACTAAACATTGGGCTAAACATCTGAAGAAACATAGATTGTCCTTAAATTTATTAAGCTGTCTATCTTGGGTCATATGTAAAGTATGCCTCTGATTTGAAATTGATGTTGGAAGATTGACGTCAGTACAACCGGCTATGAAATTCTTTTGTGTTGTTACATAGAATTCAATATTTGTTATAGCTTCTATTGCCCATTTAGTATCTGGCCGGCTTATTTTATTCTCAATATCAATTTCGTTTAATTGCTCAGATAATTGTTTTATGTCCTCTCCATCTTTAATTAGTACGGGTTTGTCTAGAAGATTAAAATTATTTTACGATGGGTACCAATATTTACTAGCGCCTGTTTCTCGATTTTTCAATGTGAAGCCAAAGGCGCCATTTATTCTGAATGCTTCTTGCTCATTATTAAAAACATCGGTTAACATTGCCATGTAATCGCCAACGCCCCATCCATAATTATATGCGTGATCTAAAAGATCTTTTATGTTCTTTTGAGTACGAATCAGCGGCCAATAAGTTCGTACAGTATCAGTCATTTGATCGGGGTAATCGTCCAAATTAGGTAGGAGCACACCTGGGCGTGGGGGGTTTGGAGGGGTATGCACCCCCCAGAAACCAAAATACCCCCCCCCCCAGAAATCAAAATACCCCCCAGAATTCAATTTTTGAAAATTTTTTTCGTTTTTTTCGCAATTTTTTGATGCCAATGGATAGTGCTTGATGAGAAACGTCGAAAAATGGTGTCTTTATCGCCATACCACCATTTTTAAGGCCATTTTTCGACCTTCAAAAAATCTTGCACCCCCCCAGAATTTTCTTGCTGCCCACGTATGGGTAGGAGTCCATCTTCGGGTATAATATTGTCTTTCTTAAGCTGTTCCTTAGGCTCCAGTATAGTCCCAGATATAGGTTTTATTGAAAGACAATTATTTAGATGTTCTTTTGAAAATAAATTTTTTTTGGAATCGAAAGTCATATTACAATAAATACATTCAAATGAAGTTTGATTAACCAATTCAAAATGATTTACCAGTTTTCTTGGAAGTTTAAACAATACATTACACTGGGGACATCTGAAACGTGAGCCTAAATGAACAGAATTATTATGTTCTTCGAGCCTGTTTGGCCTTGAGAACGCTTTATTACATACGTTACAGACGTATTGCTTCTCCATTTTGTGCTTCGTAATAGTCACATAGACCATGGAAAGCTTGATGATTTTTATAAACGTCACTGGTATTTATAGACTACCTCACTAGTCACAAAGACCGACTAAGCTTGATGAAACGTCACTGATATTTATAGACTTAATCTCGCTAGTCACAAAGACCGAAATAAGCTTGATGAAACGTCAGTGATATTTATAGGCTTCGTGCGAACTAATCGCTCGATATTTAAAAAGTTCGTTGATATTTATAGCCTTAGAATAAATTTTGATATTATTGAAAAAGCCGCCGGATACTATGTTTAACCTTAGTCGGATTTTTAAAAAACTTGCCGTAACCTTATTATATGCTCTACTTAAAACATAACTTTACGAGTTTAACCGCAACGCTCAGACAGGATTGACCCTCGTTCGAAAAAATTAAAATGTGCCCCTGCGAAGGCAGGGACGTAACCAGGATGTTATTTTGGGGGTGTCTGAATAGTTTTGGGGGGTCTCAAATGGTAAAAAACGACATTCAACTTGAAGATGGCTTATTTTCCTTTACTCCTCCCTTTGAATTTTTTTGTGACGATTCCATTTTGGGGGGGGTCAAAAGACCCCACTGACCCCCCTCTGGTTACGTCCATGGAAGCGCATTGGTTCCGCTCCTTAGCTGAGGTGCGAGGGATCGGCGGTTCGATCCCTCGAGAGAGCATTTCTTTTTCTTCTCGCTCAATTCAGTTATTTATCCCCACAAAGACTAATCATATTCCAAATTCCCCTTCTAGCAGGGTAGCCCCGGGCGGACCCCCGCGGAACCCCGAGCTGACTTGACTTGAACAGGCTTTGCCTATGTTTTGTGTGTGGCGGACCCCCGAAATACGCGCGCGACCCCCCCCCTCTATACTACTGGCTACACGTCGAAGCAAACCGCGTTCAAAAAACGTAATATTGAGTTGTTTATGGGGGTGTAAAGTTCGAAATCTGAGGTGTAAAATGGGCGAAAAAAAGAGGTTTTTTCGTATTTAGTTAGTAAAGAATATCAAATACTTTGCGTAACATAAGTTTGGCACATACAAACGTTCTACAATCAAGGGCTACAAACTGGCCCAAACCGAATTTATTTACACTCAATGGGACGTTCGGTTCAGATTTTTTAAGTTTACAATGTGGTGGACCGTGAAAAATACGTGTTTTTCCATATTTTCCTTCGCCACCCTTTAAAAAGTACTTTATTTTTATCCTATTCGACCTCTCCCAACTTCTTCACTTCATATTCTTGTTCGCCACCCCTTAGAAAGTACTTTATCTTATCCTATTCGACCCCCCGACTTCTGAACAGAGAAAATGGCGAACAAAAATATGGACAAACATGTATTTTTCACTGTCACCCACATTGTAAACTTTAAAAATCTGAATCAAACGCCCCATTGAGTGTAAATAAATTCGGTTTGGGCCAGCTTGTAGCCCTTTGATTGTAGTACGTTTGTATGTGCCAAACTTATGTTTGTAAACTTTACACTGAAAAAATTTTTTGAGAAAAAAAATCAGTTTGGGTTTTTTTTGAAACAGATGATACACGACCGTTAAGCGCAACGCTTAAGCGAGTCGCCCGGGATCACCTTCCCCTAAAAATTATCATATTTTTCATTCCTTTCCAACACATATTTTCAATTAAAATCCGGGATAGGAAAATGGGCACTCGGGCTTAGTGCGACTTGAGTACGAATTGGAATGTATGTTATCATATCTTATGTGTGTTAAAATATCATATGTGTGTGTCTCATATTTGTGCCTGTCTCGTTTGTACATACCTTTACCGTAAGCTTTTGCCCATAGGCCTATTGTTGTATTCATAGATCCTTTTCATATCTATTGGTTCGTGTTTTTACGCCTCTTTTTCCGCGTCAGTTAAAACTGCGTGCGAGCGCAGTTTTGACGGCACTTTAAGATTTTACATTTTACAATTAGTTTTTGAGCCTGAGAGCCTCTCCGCCAGCTTCCGCGCTGAGCGTATCTTTTCTTTCTTTTCGTCGCTGTACGTGAGCAGACTCCGTACGTACCTTTTTATCTGCTTGGCTGCAGAACTCGTCTGTTAGTTTTCCAGCGTAGTGTTCACGCTTCTTTTCGCCGTACGCTTTGTTTTTAATCATTTGTGTTTGTGCCGATTGGCATCAGTTGTATGCCTTTGGCAGGGCTTTTGCCCTTGTTAAATTACATTGTTTGATTTTACCCAATTAGCGTAACACGACGGTCGGCAGCACGTATCCTCCATGCTGTCGCTTTTTAATTGCTTCATAATTTTTCTATCCAAAAAATATTGTAAAAATTAATTATCTAATTAACGATGCTGGGCTCGGTTGAATTTTCGTGCTGTTGAATTCTCTCCTTGTGCTACACTATACTTAGGAACCCTTAATATTTTCTAGCATTGGAATTCGGTCCAAAACAAGTTAAATAATAATCTTTTTGAGCCCTCAATTAGGTTTCCTGGGAACTTACTTTAATTAGGTACTTAATCTCAAAGGGGTTAAGTAAGTAAGTTTCACTAGGTGCGTGCGTAGAGGGCCGGGCTACCTTGAATAGGCCGGGCCGCTTACCCCCGAATCGCCGGCTGGTGATCGACCTCCTAAAAAGGGCGAGAACTCCCGTGTGAGCGCATAAGCTTAAGATTCGGGTTAAGTAAACGAAGTGAACGTAGCTTTAGTCTACGTTTACACATCTGATATTTATTTGTCCTTGGGCCTTTGTGGAATCATAATTTTTTCATAAATGTTGATCGTAATCTCAGAATTACGAATCCGACTGAAATTTTCTTTAAACTCTGTGCTTGTGTAAAGTTTACACTGCATATTAACTCTTGTTCTAGAGCCTTGCGGGAGCTTAATTTTTTTCAAAATGTTCTACGTAAAATCAGAATTGAGAATCTGACTGTTCCTTTTCTGTACACCCAGTAGTTGTGTGAAGTTTGCACTAATCATTTGTTGTTAGAATGTAGTTTATACTACGAATTTATTTTACTTCCAAATCTGAGCGTTAGTGTTCCTTACACTTGATATTTGCGTGAAGTTAATGCTGAAAAACTTTGATCTGTTAGAATAATGTAAGGTTGTCTTATTTGAAAAGGATAATGCTGATGTTAAGTACAGTATTGTTTTCCGTGTTCTTGGACTGCTGTCATTATTGTGGCAAGTTACTGTAGGTGTTTACTGACTGATGTATACCCAAATCATACTAATTAAAAGTAAGGTACTAGCAAAGAAAAATGCTCCGACGGAACAAAAAAGATGAATATACTCAGAATTGTGGATTATTAAGGATGTAAAAGGAGGGGACTAGGAAAAATCTACCTAAATTCGCAAAATCTGCTGAAAATCATACTTTCACTAAGCAACGGAAAAAATCGAAGTATATTCTGCGGCCAACTGATTAAAATAAATATTTAACCATAACATGATTGAAAAAGCAACACATTAGCTACGCAGTAGCTATGGGAAATGATGTTGAGTAAGCTAACCGTCTTTCTAAGCCAATTGAATGAAAGGTCTAATACAGTAGGAAACACTCAAGTTGACTTGAAACAGACTAAATGTAAATACACCAGTATGCCCTTAAGGATTGTGTGCACTAATCAATCGGCCCCTGCTTTGCTTGCTTTAATGCTCAAAACAAAATGAAACAACTTTAAATACAATACCACTTAGTTTTCTATTGATCAGGATACAAAGCTAGTCAGCGTTGCTACTTGCCAGCAATTTTAAGCAAAAATAAACATTACAGATTTCGTGTATCAACTCTTATCTGAAACTTTGAACATTATTTAAAACAGACACTTTTTTAGAGGCCGCAGAATATACTTCGATTTTTTCTGTTGTTTAGAGAAAGTATGATTTTCAGCAGATTTTGCGACTTTAGGTAGATTTTTCCTAGTCCCCTCCTTTTACATCCTTAATAATCCACATTCCAAGTATATTCATCTTTTTTGTTCCATCGGAGCATTTTTCTTTGCTAGTACCCTACTTGTAATTAGCATGAATTGAGTACATCAGTCAGTAAACACATACAGTAACATGCCACAATAATGACAGCAGTCCAACGATGCGGAAAACAATATTGTCTTATCATCGGCATTATCCTTTTAAGCAAGACAACCTTATATTATTTGAACAGATCAAAGTTTTTCAGCACAAACTTTATGCAAATATCAAGTGTAAAGTCGGTTTTTTTGTGTTGCTTAGAGAAAGTGTGGTTTTTAGCAGATTTTGCGACTTTAGGTAGATTTTTCCTAGTCCCTCCTTTTACATCCTTAAAAATCCACAATTCCAAGTATATGCATCTTTTTTGTTCCATCGGAGAATTTTTCTTTGCTAGTATCCTACTTTTAATTAGCATGATTTGAGTACACCAGTCACTTACAGTAACATGCCACGATAATGACAGCATGTCAAGAACGCGGAAAATAATATTGTTCTTATATCAACATTACCCTTTTTAAATAAGACAACCTTACATTATTTAGACAGATCAAAGTTTTTCAGCATAAACTTTATGCAAATATCAAGCGCATGGAACACTAATGCTCAGATTTTGGAGTAAAATAAATTTGTAGTATAAACTACATATTAACAACAAATGAATAGTGCAAACTATACACAACTACTAGATGTATAGAAAACTTAGAGTCAGGTTCCCAATTCTTACTTTAAGTAGGACATTTTGGAAAAAAATTAAGCTTCTACAAGACTCTAGAACTAGAGTTAATATGCAGTGTAAACTTTACACAAGTACAGAGTGTAAAGATTTTACTCGGATTAACAATTCTAATATTACTTTTATATTACAATTAAGGCTTATGAAAAAATTGCGTCTCCACAATTTTCTGAGAACAAATACACACCAGTTGTAAACCCCTTTACACCACTGTTGTGTTTTACCAAATGCGCTCAAATGGCGTCTCACATTTGATTCCTGGTATATTTTTAAACTTTAGAAAAAATCAAGCTTCTGCCAGACTCTAAACCTAAAGTTAATATGCAGTGTAAACTTTACACAGCCACAGAGTGTGAAGAAAATTTCAGTTTGATTCGTAATTCTGATATTACGATCAACATTTTTGAAAAACCTAAGTCTCCACAATGGCCCGAGGACAAATAAATGTCAGATGTAAACCACTTCACACCACTGTTGAGTGCAAACAGAATGTCGTATCATATTTGGTGTCTCGTTCATTTTTAGACTTGAGACTATGTCCAGACTCATAACCCAGAACTTGGCAGAAAAAACAAGACAGAAACACGTTTAACTTTTACACTTTTTTGACTGTGCACCTCCCGAAAAAGCCAAATATTGATGTAAACAAGCACAATTCGCTGTAAGGCGTACCCGTTTTAAAGTGCTTTATTTTTTATCCTATTCGTTCCCGCCCGACTTCTGAAAAAGACAATGTTGCGAACAAAAAAATGGACAAACATATTTTCCACTGTTTACCACATTATAAATTTAAAAAATCTAAATGTAACGCCCGATTGAGTGTAAAATAAATTTAGTTAAAGCCAGTTTGTAGCCCTTTGATTGAAGTACGTTTGTACGTGCCAAACTTATGCTCCGCAAAATATTTGATATGTATACCAATCAAAATATAAAAAACCCGTTTTTTTGACCATTTTACACCGCATATTTCGAACTTTACACCCTCATAAACTACTCAATATTTCGTTTCTTCAAACGCAACTTTCTTCGAAGTGTAGTCCTTAAAAGTTATTTTATTTCTATTTTATTTAAATTATCTCAACTCGTAACAGAAAAAGTTGGCAGAGAAATCTTGGACAAAATCGTTTTTTTAATTATCCACTAGAATGTAAAGTTTATACCCCTAATTCTAACTGCGTATAAATTGCAAAAAGTTTGCTGGTGAGCACATGATGGCCCTTAATCCGTAGTACATTTCTGTCAGAAAAAATTTCTTGAAACTCATAACCGGAGTTGTTGGCAAAGATAAACATGTTTAAAACTCGACCAAAATGTTTGTTTTCATCCCCAGATTTTCGCACTATTTACACTAACATTCGAGAACTAAGTCCAAATTCAAAAAAAAGAGGCATCTGCTTAATTCCTTCCTCTACAAATCTACGCCACTAAATTGTTCGAAGAGACAATACTGAGTTGTCTACGAACCCAGTAAAAAACCCCAGAATTCGCTATATGTTATAATGTTACGCCAAAACTTTACACCTTGTTTACACAGTCAGTTTTGAGTGTAAAGAAAAACAAAAAAAGGACAGTAAGCAAATTTTTTATTATCTTTCTTTTAAAAAAAGTTGCACCTCCTGTATGTGTCCTCTTACAGATGAAGGGGGTGCACAGGTGTTGGGGTTCGCAAGTATATTATAGGTACGTGCTTATGCACTACCTCTCATTAAATACTGACCCTAAAATAAAATAGTAAACATAAATTTGCAGTTTTACAAAATGATAAATGAAGAAGCCAGCAGATTACTTAACCTAAATAGATGAATAAGTCAAATGAAGTGCATGGTTTTGCCAAATGAATTAAAAAAGTGAAAAAGTCAATATTCAGAAGATTTAACCCATTATTCTTTTTTAAATCCACATGCGAGAACGGATACGTCAGCCACTCGCATGAACTCAGGCCCGTAGCCAAGGGGGATGCGGTGCGAGTGGTGTGGCCACACCCCTCTCCTGAGGGTCAAGTATTTGTCAAATTTATAAACATGGCACTGCTTATACTAAAGATTTCAGACGCATTGTAGCAATAACTTATTATACCCTCATAGCCAGAATTTTTTGCACGAATGCAAGGTTATTTTTATATTACTTGCTTTGCAGCCAGGTATCATGCCCAATAAGCTTCTGTGATCTTGAAATAGCCCATTAATCGAGTTCTGCGTTTCTAATACCTTATAGATCTTGTCTGTGTGTTCACGAGAGACTTGAAATTTTTCTATAGAAAAGAATCGCTTTTAGTGTATTAGCATAAGCATGAAATGTCAAAACAAATGTAACATTTAGGGTTTGGTAGGTTATCATCATCCTCATTATTTCTTGCAGTCGTACCCCCACACCCCCACATCAAAAAATCCTGGCTATGGGCCTGCGAACTGAATATGTCGGTGGATTTTAATACTTAGTCACTCATAATTTCGCTGTATTGTGGACAATAGATAAAAATCTGAAATCATTTTCTTACTTTCAAACAACATCATATACTTATTACGCTGCAGGTTTTTTAAGATGGTGACATATAGGCACATATGATTAGGTGCTTGTCTATCAACACAATGCACATTAACTGAGTCTCACATCTAAGATTTTAGATAGATTATTTTCAAAAAGATTCATCATTCTATCGAAGTTTAAGAATAGTGCCTTTTTAAATAAAAATAATTATTTATTAAAGATGAGTCAAAAACCTATGAAATAATAAAAATCTGATCAAACAAAATGCAATACTGAGTTATCTAATAACATTAGAAAGTAGATGTATAATTCAAAGTTCACCTCTTCATTCCTCAACAAACACTGGCTGTAGGAAACTTTAAAGATCAGATTAGTTATTCTGACCTTACGGAGAAATTTTTTCCTAAATTCATCATCCACAATGCTCTGAGCGGAAAAAATTCTTTCAGTGTAAAGTTTACACCCGCATTAATAATGCAATATTGATTGTAAAGAAACAAAATGAATTTTGGCGTTCAGCGCTTTGGATGAAGCATATTCTAGAGATAATTACCACGTTCTGTCTATTAAGTGGAGAATATTGTAGGGAAAAAATGTTTTTTTGTCCCAGACAATTTACAATAAACCGGCTCTAAATTTAAAAATATTACTTTTTTCGAAAAAATAAAAAACAACCCCAGATTTTATAGCTCTTTACCTTTTGAACTAATCAGACTGCATAGAATGTAAAACTGAGTTAGATATGCTTCTGCACATGAAAACAGTAAGAAACCGTCTACTTGACACTCCTCTTCAGCAACAAATTAGTGGAAAGAAATTTTAAGACCAGAATCGTGACCCCTGGAATAAGGCTAAATTATATCAATATTGCACTCAATTGACATGCCTTGGTTTCAATTTTCGGAAAATAAAATGTCAATTTAATAAAATGTAATTTATTTTCCTGCACATAGTGCACAGTGATCCGGAAAATAATAAGTGGCCAAAAGCAATTATAACAAACGGGTCAACACTTTGCTTATCCACAAGTATTTTTAAATTTCTTGATGTAAGCACATTGCACCTGGTTTTAGTTTTGACATTTTAATGAGGCATACAAGGCGACATTAGTAAAAGGCGAATTTTCCTATGAGTATTTAGACTCATTTGAATAATTGTCAGAGACTTAACCACCACCTCCTGAAGCATTTCATAGCAAACTCAATGAGGACTGCATCAATACAACTCATTACGCCTAATGTCAACAAGGCAGCAATTCAATATGGGTACCCTGCAAGATTATTTAATTTTCTATAATATGAGGGATGTTGTGCCATTCTTAGAAGCCTGTAGTAACATGTTGCAGCTGTATTGGGACAGATTTTAAACAGATATTTTTAGAGAAGCCGTGTCCTTACCAGGTATAACAGAATGATACCTTTTCAAAAGTATCCCTACAACATCATTTTCTTTTTCTCAGAAAAATCAAAAAATCTCCACTACTTGCTAAAATCTAGCATAGGAGGTGGGCTTTCAATGGTAATGACTCAATTAGCAATAAAAGATCAGACATTTGTTCAAAACAAACAGCAAAACCTGTGAAGTCAATAGCGGGCCTTGATTTTATTGCATTATATTTATGGGCTTAGTCTAAAGGCATGCCAACAAGTTTTCATGACCATTGGATTAGAGAAAAAAATAAAAAATTTCATAAAATTACCTCTTCTAAACTTTTCTCTGTCGAATATCTAGAATGTGAGAGTGAAAAAAATGGTTATCATATTTAGCATTTAATTAACAATAAGGAAAAACCATAGGACCTGCCTGTTTGCCTGTTGCTGGATATTGTAAAGATACAAATACAGTATATGAATTTTACGGTTGCTATTATCTCTGCCATAACTGCTTGGCAGGACAAAGAAATAAAAAAAGAATCCTGCAAATGCACATGCATGGATTCAAAACAAAAGAAACATACATACAATCCCTTGGCTATAATGTAATTAGTATGTGGGAATGCAAATGGCACTCTATTAGGAGGGAATATTTGAAAACTGTGTGCAAATTTCTTTTAAAGCCTGGATAAATGAAGTAGGAATGACCCAAGCAGTTTTAGATGAGCTGGTTTTTTACTTTGCAAAAGTAGATAATTTTACTCCTGAGACTTTGAAATCCCAATATGCCGATTTTCCACCAATAATAAGACATGCAGAAATTGGAAAGTAAGTAAGAGGTTTTGCAAGTGACCCATTTCTCTTGCATACCCTCTGATAAGAGAGTATGCAGAGAGAAATGGGTCACTTGCAAAACCTCTACATAATCTGATCAGTGGCTATTATGGAAAGAAATGCTCCTTTCCATGGAAATGCTTAGGTTTTGTCCAAATTGCCTGGTACTTGAGAAAATTCATGAAGTAATACAGCACAATAGATCCCATATTTTAGAAAGATAAAATTCATTGCAATGGGCTGTTACTGAAGTGCATATGCTTAAAAAGGAATTGTTTCAGATTTGCCAATAATAATTGGTCTATAAGTCTACAATTGATCAAAAATCTAAATGTTAGAAATCTTCGATGATGTGCTGCTTGAACATTTTGATATTTTGGATTATCAGAGTATACAGGCAGATGCTAACAGCATATATTTAGCTTTGTCAAAGAAAAACTTATTCAATTTAATGAAACACGAACTCAAGGATGAGTCTGAAAAATATGTGCAAGTTGATTTGTGACTTCGAAATTGACAAAAAGGACTCCTGGTCTGCTGAAAGAGGAGTTTACTGGAACTGCCATGTACTGTTTAGCCGCAAAAACATATATAGCTGTTGCTAGATTGACTAGAAATATTAAAGTCAACAGTAAAGACTTGATGAAAAAATTAAATTGGCTATCTTTAGATCAATATGCCAATGTATTAGATAGCTAACAAGCACACACAGGAAAAAATATTGGATTTAGAATTCAGGGAGATTATCAGACGTGGACATATATTCCAGAAAAACTGGGACTGCCATATCTATATATTAAGAGAAAAGTTATGTCTGATGGCAGGCATATACATATGCAGTTCCTTGATATTTGAATTCACATCTAAAGGTATAATTTTTGGGAGTTTTCATTTGACGCAGCAATAAGGGCGCCTTATATTGCTCTGAAACCAGGCTTATGCTTATCAGTTTAAGAGCTGTGTTTTATTATTTAAACTGAAATTGACCCAGAATTATGCCAACCTGCTTGTGGTGTAGGTCGGACATTGACAAATGGTCTCAAAATTTTTCAAAGTTAGAAACCTTTTTGTAAAGTTTGGAACACTGTTTACATGTTATAACAATGCAAGTTATAAAGTTTGGAACATTTTTTGTAAAATTGAAGCACTTTTTGCAAAATTTGGAAGAATGTGTGTAAAATTTAAAACACGTTTTGTAAATAAAATGCCTGAAGTCATGAATATAAGACCAAATAAATATTTATCAGAAATGATAAAAAATGAGTAGTAATGGGCGCTAGTCTAGAATACCACACTCTGTAAGGTAGCACGCTATAGTGCACTTGAACTTTAAGCGCCCGCTTTTAAGCAGGGCGCTATAGCTGCAGTGTCAGACCAGCGCTCAGGGCGGTGTATTAAGCGGGGCGCTAAAGCTGCTTGTAGGCCTAGCGACCAGGGGAGTGTATTATTCAATTGGGCTCTTAATATCATTTAAGTGACGTCACTCCCTTCAAGTACATAGCATTTTCTTGCTTATTATGATAAGCTTGTGATTATTATTTTTGAGAGTGCACACACTTACGCACAAGTCCCTTTACACCTAAGTGTGCTGGGGATATGTACAAATTATGTGCATCCTTGTATGCGGCATAATACAAGGATTTAATTAGGTATTAATCTACAAGAACTTGTTAATCCAATCGATATAATAATAAAAGAATTCGCCAAGTAGGTATATAGTTTTAACGCCCGAATAATAATAGCATTGCAGATTGACAAATGAACAGCAGTTTTTTTAAAATTATTCTATTAACATATGTACAGGGTTTGGTGACTAACATTCGCCGGACCCTAGCCAGAAACCACGCTCCAACCAGGTGATATTATTGGAGCTTGGGTCAGAATGGTTATTGTCATTGATGTGGTAAACTCCTGGCATGATGAGTAGAATTACAGACAATGTGTTTACGGTAATAGACTTGTTTGGGTCGCCAAGTTATGTTGAGTCTTTGGCGTTTACCCCTCCCAAAAATTTTTAACCAATCACTGATAAAGAGTTAAATAATATGGTTAAAGAAAAATGAATAGGAATATTGGCGTTCATTGTTAAGTTCCAAATGTACGAGTCAATGTGGTCTTTGTATTGATTGTTGGAAACGGATGATAGATTGATTAATTGTGTTCTCGTGTCAAAGTCGATGATACCATGGAAAAAATTGGCATATGAACTTTTTAAATGATGATCGTAAATGGAATTCTGACTGTGTAAATGAAAATGGTGTAAAAATAATCCAAGGTTGTCAAGCACTGTTTGATTCATCAGCAAAATAATAATTTTTCTTAAAAAAGCAGTATCATTAGAAAAGTCTTCTTATAAGTCTGTACAGGTACGAAAATTAATAAATTTTGCACAAGTAGCCTGACGAAAGAGTGAAATACAGGGTGTCCCAGCTAACTATTCGCGATTTCGTTTCATCCTAGTTTTTGTAATTCTGGATGAATTTTGTGTAAACTTCAGCAAAATATAGCAAGAGCATTAGAATTTATTGCGACAAAATTTCATATTCATTACTAAAGTTTTAGACCTCAAGATGAGCACCACCATTTTCAACAATTTTGTATAAACTTTCACGATATTCCAACAAAGTTTTCATTCTCATTCAATATGTGACTCCATCAATGCCACAATAATTTGATTTTTCCATTCGTCTATAGTTGCAGGTCGTGTGGTGTAAAATTTGGATTTTATAAATCCCCAGAGGAAATAATTGCAGGGGGTCAAATCAGGCGATTGTGGTGGCCATGGCATCGTAGGTGATCAGCGACCCATCCATCTATTAGGAAAGCTATCATTAAGCCAATTGCGAACATTTCTGTTCCAATGTGGCGGAGCTCCGTCTTGCATAAAAGTGATATCATTTGGAATTTGGCTGCGTTCCAATTCAGGACAAAATTGGGTCTGTAGCATTTCATGACTAGTGTTCACTGTTGACAGTTTCATCAAAGAAATAAGGATCACCTACGATGCCATGGCCACCACGATCGCCTGATTTGACCCCCTGCGATTTTTTCCTCTGGAGATTTATCAAATCCAAAGTTTACACCACACGACCTGCAACTATCGACGAATTGAAAAATCAAATTATTGTGGCATTTGATGAAATCACATATAGAATGAGAATGAAAACTCTTGTTGGAATATCATGAAAGATGGTAAAAAATTGTTGAAAATGGTGGTGCTCATCTTAGGGTCTAAAAGTTCAGTGATAAATATAAAATTTTGTCACAATAAATTCCAATGTTTTTGTTGTATTTTGCTGTAGTTTAAACAAAATTCATTTAGAATTAAAAACTAGGATAAAACGAAATCGCGAATAGTTAGCTGGGACACCCTGTATATCAAAAAGTATATTATATGGTTTTGTGGAATAAAATACTTTTTGAGGCTTTGTTTGGTATTGTTAAGTAATGAACACATGGGCTTTACTAAGCTGAAATCAACATTGTTTGAATTTTTATTGTTTTCCACCTGCACACAGAGCTGGAAAATGCCAGGCGTAGAAATGATTGAACTCAGCAGCTAAAATATCTAATTTAGAAAACGAGTTCTTTCAGCCTATGTGAAAAAGTTTTTCCAAATAATGCATTCAGCACCGAGTTAGAAGACGTTTCAGTAGAAAAAAGATTTAGAAAATAAGGATCTAATAAGAAAATTTAGTGGTTTATTCCTTTCTAGCTCCTTAAATTCATGCCCTGGATGTGTTTAACAGAACAGGAATATACCTTTTCTTGTTGTTACATAATGTCCAACAGGTGCCTATTCTTATGCATTGTGATGGGTTTTTAATTATACTTCTTTCAAAAATAATTTTAACAGAAAATAACATACATATTCAGAAAGAGCTTAAAAATTGCACTAAATGAAAGTAATAGCTGTCAGAGAATATCAAGGAGGCATAGATTAATATGCATTAAGAGTTTATGCCATGATGGTGCACTTCGACTGCAAAAACATGATGCTAAACGGAGGGTTAAAATATTAGCCCATATAAAAATTTATTATTTTTCTTATTTTCTAGTAGCTGTTGATATATTTGATTTAAAACTTTCGTAGCCTCGTCCCACAAGTATGGAAGGTCAGCTACGAGCATAGGTGGATGGGCAGCACCCAAACTCTGGGAGGGAGATGCAAGTTTCTTCGAAGTTTGAAAACAGATCTTAAAAATGGTGGTATGGCGAAAAGAAAACAATTGTTAAACGTTTCTCATAGAGCACTATCCATTGGCATCAGAAAATAGCGAAAAAACAAAAATTTTAAAACTTAAATTGCGAAAAAACGTGTTTCTATATTGTTCTTTCTTCCAATTTCTCTGGTTAAGAGTGGTGATCAAAAAACATGTTTTAAAGTCAAAAAAATTTACCAGGGATCAAAGATCATATGGCAGTTAAACGTGTTTGTTTACACTCAACAATACTGCCAAGTGGTTCATATCTAATACTAGTTGGAAAAATGCTCGGAGAGCACTAAAAAGTTATATGTTTTTGTTCTTTTAAAGAGTCAAAAGTGGAGCACAAGCTGCTCAAAACTACATTGATACCCACAATGAAAATCAAAATGGACTAAAGCATCTTGATATTCACCCATAAGCAAACACATCTCCGCCTTTTTTCTTTGATTTACATAAGGAACACAAATTGAACCGTTGTCCCTTAAAACTTGTAGCAGTTTCGAACTTATTTTAATGTTGTACAGTTAATACCATAGGTGGGCGGCTCCAAAGGTCTGGGGGGTGCAGAATTTTTCCATAGTCAAATATTGGCCTTAAAAATGGTGCTATGGCGGAAAAAACACCATTTTTGAACGTTCCTCGTCGAGCTCTATTGATTGGCATGAAAAAACTCGGAAAAAGCAAAAAAAATTTTAAGAAATGAAATTCAGGGCTGTAGCTGGGTTTTTGCCATTTTTCGTTGGGTATTTTGCCTTCTTGGAGAACCATACCCCCACGCCCAGGTATGGTTACTACGTATTCAATGCGACGGTCATATAAGATACCTACATAAGTAGATAGGTGTATGTATGTAGGTAGTCTGATAGTTTGTTTCCTTACTAAGACTTTTCAAAACAGTTTCTGAACTCTAAGTTATCATTACAGTTTCTGATCTATTGACTTACTGTACTTGTCATGCTATAGTCTATTTCACGAAACTTAGTGCATGGAAATCAATTTTCAACGATCTAGCTAGGAACTACAAAAGTGGTTTCTAGGCAGCTTACTGTAATAAAATTTTGTAAAATAAAACTTTGTTTGCTTATCGATTGCTGTGCGCAATATCATGGTTGCTGCTTCATTTTAAATCGCTTTTGTAATCGATTTAAATTGACTATAAAATTTAAATCCATGCAAAAGGTTCCGTGAAACAGACTATAGTCACAATTAAATGGTTTCATAGGAAAGAATTATTTATTATTGACTTATATTCTGACAAAGAAACGTGTTTTTAAAACTAAGCTTTTTGATTGTGTCTTCTATTAATTTTGATTGGAATTTTTTCTTCATAATTGTAAACACTAAATTAGGATAAGAAAAATTTTGAGTGACTTGAAAACAAATCCATATTGTCATTTATCTAAGCCACAATTTCTCATTTTCTTCACTACAGAAAGCCTTTAGTCTATTTCAACATATCTCGTGCATGGACAGTAGTTCTTTAGACGATGTAAATCGACTACAAAAACCTGAAGCAACAATGGCGATACTGTGCAAAGAAATGAGAAAATATATGAAGTTTTACTGTGCAGAGTGGCATTACAGTAATCTGTGTGGAAACTACTTTTGTAACCGCTCGTTTACATCGTTGAAAATTGATTTCCATGCACAAGGTTTTGTGAAATATACTATACAGATTCCCACAATCCCAACGGACAAGTGTGACCATTACAACATTCGTGATTCAAGTTTAAAACTTATAAAACTTGATTAATGTATAGGTACATAACTACACAATTTGGCCATTGTTACATGACATACAAAAAAAGGCGGAAATATGTTTGCTTATGGGTGAATATCAAGATGCTTCAGTCCATTTTGATTTTCATTGTGGGTATCAACGTAGTTTTGAGCAGCTTGTGCTCCACTTTTGACTGTTTAAAAGAAAAAAACATATAACTTTCCAGTGCTCTTCGAGCATTTTTCCAACAAGTTTCCGACTTTTGACTATCTTGTTTATGAGATTAAGAAAAACGTATTATCAAAATGGATACTCGTTTTGAAGCTAATTCCAATTTAAGAAAGAATCTCCCTCGTACATCATAAAATGTGCTTTGAAAATGAAATTTTGGAGGAGAGTCTTGTTGGATATTTCCGCTTTTTATATTTGGCTATCTGGGGAGTGCGATGAACTCAGCGCCAGTGTACATACAATTCAAATTAGTTTACACGGAAAATCACGAGGTTAGTGCAATGTAATATAAATGATCATATTTAAGCCATGAGCATACATATTGTTCCACATAACACGCGAGTTGCATAAAACACGAATTCAAAGAAACAAAAAGTGTCAACTCAATTCTAACGACCGATGTTTAAAGTGCAACAGAGCGACAAGTAGAGAAACATAAAATGAATAAAATATGTAGGGCAAATTTACTACAGTAATACGATTAACAATAAACTACATTGAGATTTTGGCAATGGAAGTAAAATTGATCTCGCTTTGTATTTTCGGAATTTGCCGACAGTCACTAGAACTACACTTCTGGCCTTAATTTTAGTTTTTGAAGTACAAAAGTCAGTAAATGTCAGTAAAGTACTATCTGGCACAAAACACCGGAAAAAATTGAAAAAAAGATGATAAAAATGGCTAAAATCATCCAAGAATACACATCTGATCTGAGCCTGAAAATTATTTGACGACAGGGGCAGCCTCCCACCCTTGCTTTAAATCCGCTAGTGGTATTTTTGCAGGTAAAATGAGTTAAGAATACCAGTCATTTTGATTTAAGTCACTGATCAATTTCATATTTTCATAAAGAAAAGCGCCAAATGGATCAAGCGGTATGGTCAGTGGTGCCGTAGTACATTGAAATAATTTCTAAATAGCATTAAATTTTCGGTATTACACTAATTGATTTATTTTGGAGTGTGTTGTTAGTACGAAATACATGATTCAGGCCGAAAATACGGATAATTGCTGTAATCGTAATCAACAAAGCAATTATCAATAACATACAAAACAGAAGATCATTAATCTAAATCAGTGGACAAAGCTGTAACCATTTTCATGAAACAAATCGCGCAAAGAACCGGATGATCTTTTTTGCTCTCTTCATTGAATGTCAAAACATAACAGCACAAAATTCTTTCGGCGATTCAGGATAATGATCTTTAGCTTCACAAATAACAGGAAACTCTTATATTTCATAAACTTTTTACAACTAATTCTAACTCACTTGATTTTATTGAAGTAGATCCAACTGTTTCTATAGCTTCATCTTTTTCAACAAAAAAATTGAATTTTTTGAAAAAAATAAAAGAATCTTTCTTCGCAAATTTAGCCAAACAAGAATTCCATTTATCTATCTTAGGCAAACATATTTTTTCTCTCAACCGATTATATCCTCTAACAAAATCTGTGTTACAATACATTTTATCAGCTAACAAGCTCTTCAGAAGTATCTATTCAATTTTTTACATCTGGATAAAGCCACATAACACATAGCTGCTATAAAACATGATTCTCCCAAGTCAGTCATCAGACAATCTAGCGTCAAACCTTGAGCCTTGTGTATTGTTATAGCATAAGCTAAACATAGTGGAAATTGTTGCCTTTTTATTTTTAAATTTTTACTCATCCAAATATCCATGTCAACTCTTTCAATTCTCTGTATTTTCGAAATTACATTAAACTTCACTATTATAAATTGCACAAATTTATTTTCGAATTGAATTTCCGCAACATTCCCCAGACAAGCGTTTACCAAACCTATTTCAACATTGTTGTTCCGTCTCAACATAACATGGGCACCTTCGCCTATCTTTAAAACGTCTTCTAAACTAGCACTATCACTTATTTTTTTCACAGTAAACTGCTTTCTCAAATGTTTTTCTTCTTTATAAAGTGAGTGAAACACTTATCAATTGCAGGAATTTAAACAATTTTAACATGTTGCATATAAAGCATTAAACTTATTTACTTGTTCATTCTTACTAAACAAACAAATGCAGTAATTGTCCAAAGTCAGCACATTTTCTTTATAAAAATTTTGCTATGTCATCCATACTATCAGGACAACCATTAAAACCCATATTAGAAATCAATCGATTATTCAAAACCAACAGATCTGAATACAATAGATTACCAACTCTAATTTTCCTTTAGCATTTCAGAATTATAGCTGTAGGGGGTGCAGAGGTGTATGGGGTACCCAAGTATATTATATAAGTAGAATCCGCATTATGCCGAACATTAATTCTAAGTTCGCAATATTCAAATTCATCCCAACAAATAAAACTGATTCCAGATCCACCAGACAAACTTGCCACCTCCTTACTACCTATATTTTTAAAGCAAAATTCTCCATTAACCGGAGAAAGCTGTAGTAAATCACCAAACAAAATAATATGCTTTCCACCAAAGAGACTTTCACCTCCAAAAATTTCTATCATTCTACACTCAATCATATATGGAACAACATTCAATATCATACTAAATTTGTCAATAATAATAACGCTCAAATCTTTGAACGCATTTCGGAAAAGTTTGAGATCTTCAGCACGCAATGCAAAATATTCCGGTTAGACATTCATGCTGCACTGGTAACTTAAAAATTATGCAATGCTTGACCTTAAATATTAAATTCAGCTATACCCGTTGGAGCTAATACACCAGCCAAATTTACGCCATACTTTTTGACAAAATATTGTAGAACAATATTGATCAAAAAACTCTTTTCAGTACCCCCAACACCACTAACAATCAATTTCATTTGATGGCAATTCCTATCTGAAAGCACTACTCTAATACACATTCATTTGATCCTCATTCAACAGATTTACTTTATCAGATAATAAACTCTTATTCTGTACATCGACGAAGAATACAGGATCATCATCAGTATTGCATTAAACATCCGCATCTTCAGTTTTTTTCGGAAGTTTTTCAGAACCTTGCTTTGAATCTTCATTATCAATAGCGCACTGTTGTTCCAATTTTTCTATCAGATCCAAGCCTATACGAATTTTCTTTTTAGCATCATTGTAACATTTCATACTCTTAAAATTACTGACTTCTCTCACGAATTCCTCATGATAAGTTTGCGAACCACCAACAGTCTCCTTTTCTTCTCTCCATGGTTTAAAAAGCATCAAAACACTTCTATAATACAATTCTATACCTTTAAGATCCTTCATATTATAATAATTGGCAGATATTACTTTTGGCTTTCTACATTGCTTTACAAATCCCAGTTGATTTTCAAGAGTCCAAACTTGTGTAGATTTAGGAACCGTCTTACTAACTTCATAATTTGATGCAAAATCGAACAAACAAGCTTGTTCTAAATCTATCGGTCTGTCAGGATAATAATCGTCCAAAACGTTAGTACAATAAATATTCTCCGATTCATCTTCCAAATCTTCTAATTTTTCAAAAGTTCTTAAACGGCTCTTTCTATCCTTTTTAGGTTTTGTATTTATAAATTGCACACAATCACTACAAACAAAGTAAGGATTTCCAAGAATTTTATCGGCTGCTTCATAAGCGCCAATTTCACGTTTGTTGAGCATTTTTCTTCCAAGAGAATGCAACTTTGAACCTAAAGGCTTATCACTTTCTAAAGACGACCACAATTCTTCATGAATAACTTTTTCGCCCTTAGTTACATAAGTAGTAATATATCCTTTCAAATCAGCCGAATCATCTCCGATAAATTGAATATCCATATTTGATCGCCAAATATACATAAGCACATAGTTATAATCATTAGCTAATGTTTCATCGATTGAACGACGCTAAGTCGTACGCTTTCTTAATTTTATTACCTTTTTTCCTAGACACAATGCCATCTTCCACACTATTTAACCTTGTTATATGGAAGTAACCAACCTTGGGATACCGAATCTACATCGTCTGAAAAAGCCTTTGTTTCTCACAACTCGCAGACAACTCGAAGTGCACCTGTGTACTTGAACTTTATTAACCAATTGATTGAAAATAGGGCTAGAATTTGCACAAGGATTAGTACACCTTATATACCTATCGATGAAATTCAAAATTTTGTCATTGCTACTACGACCAGTCACTGGTGCTCCTTTGACCCAAAGTTTCATATGAAAATGAGGTGCACCCCTAGCTTGATACTCTATACGAATAAAATAATGGACTATGTTCCCCAGTGGTCCTTCACGATCTAGTAAAACATTATGCAAAATAGCTTCCAATCTTCGTTTAAAATGAACAGCTGTTGAAACAGGATTGGTGGTACACAGTTTCATTACATTCCAAGCATCAACATTCGGTAAATCCTGATTAACATGCAACAAATACTTTATCAAATCTTCCCAGTAATACTCAGCTGCACTTAAAGTTAAAAAGAAAGTAGGCGGACTAAATTTCTCGTCCATAGCACGCAAGTCCATATACTTTTGAAACCAATAACCTCTAGACCCTCGCAACTTAATGAACGTAGACAACAAATTGCTTTCTAAGTCATAATCCTTACCTGCTGTTTTCTTCTTTTAAAGCACCTGCCTTTAGACCAGCACTTTTAGGAACTTTAAGCTTGCCATATACTCCCTGATTTATGCTTCTTTCATCATGCCGACTGCTTTCATCTAGTGTGTAAGGCATACACGTACGAAATCTTGAGTCAAACAGACCCAAAGGATTTCTTAAAAATTAAAAAGGTCTAACAAAACTAGGCCTCTCATCATTAAAACCACCTCTACCACAGGGATAAAGTTCCGGATAACTTTCATGGTCCAAATGTTTATTATTATTATTATACAAAGACTCATCACTCATTCTCATTTGAAGATATCATAGGTAGCGCGTTAGCCTGTACCTATAGTATATACAGGTACCTCCGACATATGTCCCCCACCTCACAGCTATAACGGCACACATCTGAGAGGTGCGGTTTATTTCAAAAGGTAGATAATAAAAAAACTTAGTGCTCCCATTTTTTCTTGTTTACACTCAATACCGAGCGCGTCGTGAGTGTGTAAAGTTTACACCATAAAATTCGAATGATTTGCGGAGGGCCAATTTTTTTTAAATGTTTTCTCTAATTAGTAGGTTGCGAATCTGGTCTTAAAATTTCTTTACATTCATTGGTTGTTGCACGATAGTGTAAATTAGACAGTTTTTTACTGGTTTTATGTGCCCGAGCATATCTAACACAGTTTTACATTCCATGCAGTCTGATTGGTTTCAAAAGGTAGACGGTTATATAACTAAGAGGAGACTTTTTCATTTTTTTAAAAAGTAATATTTTCGAATTTAGAGGCGGTTTATTGTAAAGAGTCTGGGACAAAGAAATATTTTTTCCTGTTATATTCTCCACTTAGTAGACAGAACAGGGTAACTACCTTTAAAATGTGCCTCGTCTTAGGCGCTACACGTTAAAATATATTTGGTCTCTTTACAATCAATATTGCGTTATTAGTGCAGGTGTAAACTTTACACTGAAAAAATTTTTCCGCCCAGATCGTCGTGGATGATGAATTTTAAAAAAAATGTTTTACCTAATTAGAAGGTTACGAATCTGGTCTTAAAATTTCTTTACAGTCATTGGTTGTTGCACAGGAATCTAAATTAGACGGTTTTTTACTGTTTTCATGTGCACGAGCATATGTAACTCAGTTTTACATTCTTATGCAGTCTTATTGGTTTCAAAAGGTAGACGGTTATAAAATCTAGGGAAACTTTTTTATTTTTTTTTAAAGTAATATTTTCAACTTTAGAGGCGGTTTATTGTAAAGAGCCTGGGACAAAAAAATATTTTTCACCTGCAATATTCTCCACTTAGTAGACAGAACATGGTAACTACCTTTAAAATGGCCTCGTCCTAAGCGCTACACGTAAAAATTTATTTTGTTTCTTTACAATCAATATTGCGTTATTATTGCAGGTGTAAAACTTTACACTAAAAAATTTTACGCCCAGAGCGTCGTGGATGATGAATTTTTTTAAATGTTCTCCATAAGGTCAGAATTACAAATCTGACCTTTAAACTTTTCTACAGCCACTGTTTGTTGAGGTATGAAGAAGTGAATTTTGAATTATACATCTATTTTCTAATGCCAATAGATAATTCCCTATTGCATATTGTTTGATCAGATTTTTCTTATTTAAGAGGTTTTTGACTGTCTTTGATAAATACTTATTTTTATCATCATAAATGCACTATTCTTAAACTTCAGTAGAATGATGAATATTTTCAATAATTGACTAAATATTAAAATCCGCCAATATGTCGAGTTGGCGCAGAGGCTGACGCATCCGTTCTCGCATGCGGGTTTAGATAAGCACTAATGATAAAAGGTGTGAAACAGACTGTTTTGTTTATAAACAACAAGAAATTAGAATATGTTCATCTCATACGGCTATTCAGAGCTTATAGTCTGTTTCACATAACTTTGTGCATAAATTTTAATAATTTTCATCGACAATAAGCCGAGGGTCACGATAAATATATATCAGATCAATGCTATAATTGCGGTCAGTTTATTGTCGGAGATGGTTTCAAAATGTATGACTTGAGTTGTGTGAAACAAACTATAGATACTATGTATACTTAAGAGTAAACCAAAGCGATCAAACGCAAGATACGGATGAAAAACTTTAATCAATGTCCAAAAAGGTAGTAAATACGAGCGAGCAAGGCAGATATCATGGAAATAATCATGTATTGATTGCATTTGTAATTATCAATACGGCATGGAAAAGAAACATAGCTTAACGCAATGTCAATCCAGCTATGGCAACCATATCATCAGCTAAACTGATCGAATTTGACCTCGACTAGACATCATAGTAAGCGAATTATACTCACGGCATACATATACAGTAAACCAGAGAAAAGGAAGATCAGTGAATTGTAAAGAGCAATAGAAGTAGTAACTTAATAAAAAGCATAGTTTTGACCCTTGATAATTAAACGCAGCACACTGCAAAATGTCGTACTCTTTAAACGCTGTTTAAATTATTTTAACAATGCATAATAAGCTGTTTAGAATGACAAAATACATTGGTATGCCTATTTGCAGGGTAGATGAACGCGATTAAAAAAATTTACTCCATTCAAACTATACGGATACGAAACGAATTAGTTAAAAGAGAATATTAGAATTATTTTTTATCCATTTACCGTACCGGGCTTTTGATCGTTTTCGCAGATCAAATTGTCGGAGCTTTCATTGATTGGCTGCGGGTTTTATTCAGGTATCCCAATAAGGGATTTTGGAGAAAATTCATTGAAAAATCGGCATCGGCATTCTCCTTTTGGTCATCAAATGAATCGTAGCCGCTGACTTTTTGTTTCTTGTTGCGCATTTCGGACTGTTGTAGCTTTTGAGCACATTCTTTTATAACTGTGCGGAGAAATGGAATGATCAAACTTCTCCTTTAAACGTCAAGGACAGAAGAAAAGAATTATAGGAAGAAAAAGACAATTTATGCAAAATCATACCTTAACTAGCTAAAATGACCAAAAGCTTATTGCATGCACGTATTTCAGATCATTCTAAAAATGTTAACCTAAAATTTGAAAATGAGCTTGCAATCACTTCAAACTTAAGTCCGATTACACTATCCTAGCGTCAAACCACGTGCGGATTAATGCCTGGCTCAATGGCTCAAACCCTGAAGTATTGAAATCGGAGTCGAAAGCCCTTGAGTCTTGTTTAAAAAGGATAATGCTGATGTTAAGAACAATATTGTTTTCCGCGTTCTTGGACTGGTGTCATTATTGTGGCATGTTACTGTATGTGTTTACTGACTGATGTACTCAAATCATGCTAATTAAAAGTGGGGTACTAGCAAAGAAAAATGCTCCGATGGAACAAAAAAGATGAATATACTTGGAATTGTGGATTATTAAGGGTGTAAAAGGAGAAGACTAGGAAAAAGCTACCTAAACTTGCGAAATCTGATAAAAGTCACACTTTCTCTAGGCAACGTGAAAAATCGAAGTATATTATGCGGCCAACAGATTAAAATAAATATTTAACCATAAAAATGATTGAAAAAGCAGCACGTTAGCTATGCAGTAGCTATGGGAAATGATATAGAGTGAAGTGACAGTCTTTCTAAGCCAATTGAATGAAATAGCAAACATTTATGCTTCCAAGACAATCGAAGACATTGTTGGTTTTAAACAGTAGGAAACGCGTAAGTTGACTTGAAACAGACTAAATCTTGGTACACTAGCATTCCCGTAACGGTTGTGTGCACTAATAAATCAACTCCTGCTTTGCTTGCTATAATCCTTATAAGAAAATAAAGCAACTTCAAATACAATACCACTTAGTTTTCTATCAATCAGAATACGGAGCTAGTCAGCGTTGCTACTCGCCAGCAATTTAAAAAATAAACATTATAGTTTTCGTTTATACACTCTTTTCTGAAACTTTTAAAATTATGTAAAAAAGACACTTTTTTAGAGGCCGCAGAATATACTTCAATTTTTAGCGTTGCTTACAGAAAGTATGATTTTTAGCAGACTTTGCGACTTCAGGTAGCTTTTTCCTAGTCCCCTCCTTTTACATCCTTAATAATCCAGAATTCCGAGTATATTCATCTTTTTTGTTCCATCGGAACATTTTCTCTTTGCTAGTACATCAATATCTGATCGTTTAGCATCAATACTCAAATGAATAGGTTGAATTGCTACGTGCAAGTAAGGCTCACACTCATCTATATGCTTTAACATGCTTTTTCTCAGATCAACACCTTCCTTGCCAGTAAAAACCATATCCGAAGTATAAACTAATTTTGTTTCACAAAATTTTCAGGTAAAAAATCAACAAGCTTCTCGCTGTACAAATGATTATGTTCTCATAACCAGTTTAAAGCAGCATAAATCTTTGTTAAATTAACAATCGCCCTATAAACCATTTTTTTATCAGTCGGACAGCTGTCCACTATTATATTTAAAAATTTATTTGATGGTAACTTAGAACGAACATATAGATGCGATTCTTTAAGCGGCAATGGTAGATGGATAGCCAATCCTTTCAGCGCACTAACATTATTACTACTATTTTTCAAGTTTAATGGTCTTAACTTGACAATATGCATCACAGAACTAGCTTGCTCAATTATCAATTTTTTAAATATGCTTAAACAACTGATTTCCGATGGAACATCATCAATCGCATATTATTCATTCTAGAAAACGAAGGCACTGCACCCTCCTTGAGATCCTTCATACATCTTAGCTTGCAAATCACAATTGGTAAATTGCAGACCATCTTCAAATCTGTTATAAAAGCATGGCAATTAGGAAAATAACCACCCGGCATATCTTCCCAATTATCGAAAATTACGCGTTTTTTACACCACATTCTACATACATTACAAACTTCACAGGGAAAATCGCTAACATAAGCCAAAAATTTTCGTACAGACGACCAAAATTTTTTATAACATAGTTATCTAGGTTATTTTCTCTATTTCTATCTTCTTCGGAACTCTGACATTTTTGCAGATGCTGGTGTAACTGCGAGAGTTACACGTTCCAAAGTGTTAATTCTTGTATGCCTTGCTTAACATAGCCAATTGCGAGTAGACATCTGCGCGATGGGTGAGCTCGTGGCTATGCCTTCAGTTCTCAAATAAATCCATAATTTTCATTACAAAATCATTTAGATACTTGTCCGGTAAAATAGAGTTAAGTATATGCTAATAGCAATTGTTTTACATGTTACCGCATATCGCATTCTAGAATATTCGAAATGATAAAAAGGAATTTTAGTTTAATGATAATTTGTCTTAAGTTTTCGTTTTACTGTAATGATCCCATGATGAGATAGTTAGTTGCGTTTTTGACGAAATCGTCATTCGGCTCGATTTTATCCTTTAGTGATATTTTATTGTTTTCCAGCTTGTAGCCGTGTGTACATAATCTGAATAAAATTAGAAAACCCACCCAGGGATTCGATATATCGAGGGTGAGGTCGGTCGGCTTCCTGCGTCGAGGATTTCTGTTATTTTGGTGGATTGGAAAGGTGAATACTTTTGATTATTTATTTTGTCCAAAATTCAATATTCTTCTCTCAGCCCAAAAATTGGTCAAAAATCTTATTTAATTATTTATGATGGCTGATCAGCTTAGAGCTCGTTGGTGTTGTTTTCAAATTTCATTGTGCTACGTACATTAGGAACCAAAAACATTTCAAGACAAGTGTAAAGTTTGAAAACAAGTTAATTCATCAGCTTGAGCTGGGTTGAGATAGGTCGACTGACCTCGCGAGCATTCCGGGATTTTAGGTAGGTACTCTTAGGATCTAGGGCGTAGCTGCTGAGACTCCCGACGAAAGTGCAGTCAGCAATATTAGGACTGAGGAAGTCGAAGCCGTAGGTCTACAAGGGTTCAGAGAATCGAAGTTGCCCTGCGACTACGTGATTGGGACCAGTGCTAAGAGCAGCATAGGTACCTAAGTAAGTCCCAAAGGCAAATGTTAGGCATGTTCGTATCTGTGCTGATTCAGTAGGTACAGTGCGAACCCCTACATTTACACTTGGAAAGTCCCCCTTTGAGGCTGCTAGCTACAGCCGAACTGATCAGTCATCTTAAATTTATTTTTCGATCCATAAAATCATTATTTTTGGCCATCTAAACATGTGTAACATTGTCGTTCACCTCTGTTGTTGTATCGACCATGTTCGTGGCAGTGCGCATTTAAGTAAGCGTTTGTGGCAAACTTTTGTGTATTGTGGCAAAGTCGTTATTATTCTTTCTATTTCCGTCGACCCTCTGGCGACGAAGGCAGCAAGGACGCTCGCATTTTTCTATAAACGTCGACCCTCAGGCGACGATTCATCATTTTCTCTCTCGATGACAATTTTTTGCCACCTAGGTTTTTTCCTACGTTTTTTGCTAAGCACGCATGCTCCTCGCTGCTTAGGCTTAGTCCTATGTATTATTCGTTTTTCTCACGTCATAGTATATCTTACCTCGCGTGAGCAAATACTATTTACGCGAAAAACCTGTTTTTTCAAAGCAAAAAAAGGTTAAATTCGAAACATTTATTCTTGGCAAAATTTCGACGTACTGAAATGTTTCTTACCCAAAGCTATATTTTCTGGACGTTTTTGATACCCAAAAATGGCAAGGAAGAAAACTTCTACGAGCGCCTCCTATAAAGAAAAAACCTCTTATGCCATCCACTCTGACTCGCCAATTAAATACCGCGCCTGTTGATTTGAATAACGCGAGTAATTATGCAAGTAACGATGCGAATAATAAGGATGCGAATAATAGTGCTAAATAATGATTGATTACCCCATCATTAAATGCTGCGCGTACTACACAGTCTGACGACGAGTTAATACTGGGTAATGTGCGATCGCTCATTAATCAATTTGTGAATCCTTCTGACAATAATTCATCAAATAATACGATCATCGATAATACGCACTACCCTTAATACGTCAAATAACCAGGAAACTGGTTTGGACCCATATAACGCAGTCTCCGATGTAGAAGATAATAATAGTCCAAGCTATAAATGCCAATAATACTCGTGCTGAATCTCGGCGTGACTAATGAACTTCTTTCAGAGGGCTGTATGACAGAAAGCGGAATAAGTTATTCCTGGGATGAGCTCCTATTCGGAATAGCTATTCTTGTAATAAAACTTATTCTTGTGATAACTATTCCTGAGATAAGGGACGGAATAAGCTATCCCAGGAATAAGAAAATTTGGTATTATAGAACGCGAAATACGCGAGGAATAGTTATTCCTGGGATAACTGAATCTATCCCAGGGTTAATCTGTGCATTCCATTGGTTTTGTGTATAGATTGCCCGTCTAACGCATACTGCATACTGTAATCACGTCACGCTATTCCATTCAAAATCATAGGACGTAAATACAATGTTGTGTGCAGCGGCGCGTGTAACTTGTGCATAATTCGGTTCAATGAAGGCGCTTGCTTGCTTCTGCGGGAAAACAAAAATAAAAATAAAGCATTACCATCGAGATCAAAAATTTATCATAGTTTGCGCATGGAAAACTACTTTTTGTGTACTCATGATGAATATTTCTGTCAACTTGTTGATTATATTTACTACTTACTGTATTAATTTTTTAAATCACTCCACTGGGCGTGTTTAGTAATGCATGATCGAAAAATTTTAAAATCTCTTTACCAAGAGTTCAACTAGATGAGCTGCACTCGTGGAGCAAACGCACTAGAAAAATTTCTGCATCTTTTTGATCGTAAATACAAGCGAGAACAACAATATTGAATTTTTTGGATAAAGAGGAATTGATTAACTATCTTATTAAAATTTTTCGACACATTTACACCCTTTAAGACCGCGTTAGAAACGATTTTTACTACTATTCCGCTGACTTATACCTGGTCTTACCAGGTATAAAATGGCGGAATAAAAGCAGCTGTTTTTATTCCCGAGATAACTTATTTCGCCTTCTGTCATACTGCTTATTTTTATTCCGCTGTTTTATCCCGAGGTTAGCGCCCGCAACGGCGCTATTCCGCGTACTGTCATACCAACCTTATTCCTGGAATATCACTGTTTATTCCGCTTTCTGTAATGCCGAAATATTTTATTCCGCCCTCTTATTCCACTGTTTTATCCTGGAATAGCACTATTCCGCGTTCTGTCATACGGGCCAGAGGCGCTAAAAGCTATTCACATGCAATTTTCTGACCTTTCTACACGCGTAAAACAGGATAAGAAAGAAAATTCGGACCAAATGCATAAACTGCGCATGGAATTAAATAATCTGTTTAAGCCACAATTGGTTTCTAATCGCACCAAAAATAATCCGTCTCAGCGCGCTGACCACTTTATCGATAGCTAAAATTTTTCTGAATTTAATGCGCAACATTTAAATTGTGCAGAAAATGCGCATCGTGCATCTTCTATGTTGTCAACTGGCAACCGCACAGTAAATTCTCAGTCACCTTCTGAAACTGCTCAAGAAAATTTTGCGCAGAATTTTTCTAATCGCGCACCTTTAGCAGCTGAATTATCTCTAAATCCTTCAAATAAGGTTTCTCAATCAGCTCAAAATTCGGGTTTTTCGGAACATATACTTACGATTTTGCAGCCATTGGCATCGATTTTGCAGACGTCGCTAAATAAGCCTTTGCTGTCATTAAATCGTAATGCACCTTCTTTCGTGCCTAATAGATTAGATTCGAATTTGCAGCAGCTTTTACAACCTCCACCGCTGCAATATTTTCCGCCTAATGGCGAAATACCTTCAAATGATTATGTACTGAATCCTGCAAATCTCGAAATACCGCCAAATAATCCTATTTTGCATTCCTTGAATGTTGAAATTCAACCGCTCGAAATAAATTTATCTGGCATAAATAACGAACTCGGAAATTTGCAAAATGAATCCGCGCCACTTCCTGAACCATCCAAAAGGAAGCGTCATGTAAAATTTTCTGACGAAAGCTCAACGAGTAGCTACAATGGTTTGCGTAGTCATCCATATGTGGGCAGCAAGAAAATTCTGGGGGGGGGTGCAAGATTTTTGAAGGTCAAAAATGGCCTTAAAAATGGTGGTATGGCGATAATTCTGGGGGTATCTTGATTTCTGAGGGAGGGGGTATTTTGGTTTCTGAGGGGGTGCATACCCCCCAAACTTCCCACGCCCAGGTGTGGTTGTCGCTCGCATCGCAAAAGTAAATCTCGTCGCCATCGTCATCATCATGATTCGGATTCTTCTTCCGGTTCTTTGTACAGCAAATCACATCTTGCTGATTCTTTAAATCGCGGACCTTTCATAGCACAAATGAAAGTCGCAATCGCAAATAAAAAATTTTTTAATGGTGACAAATCAGATATATGAGCATATTTTGCAGGATTTTAATCGCTCACTGATACCTACGATATCAATAAATTGGATTGTGTGAAATTTATGTCATCATTCTTAGATCCCTATGCTTTGCGCTTATTCCGTTCATTACCTGCTGATATAAAACAATCTTATACAAAATCGAAACATGCGTTAATAGCGGAATTTTGTCTTTTGGACACCAAAACGCTTTTTGACCGTTTTTTGGAACATAAACAGCAGCCTAACAAATCGGTTAAAGCATATTATCTTGCGCTTTGCGAAGAATTAATAAAAGCGGATCCCTA
Organism: Mermis nigrescens; assembly: GCA_036768485.1. NCBI lineage: Eukaryota > Metazoa > Nematoda > Enoplea > Mermithida > Mermithidae > Mermis > Mermis nigrescens. Next base: position 50,013 of record JAVLUZ010000165.1, on the reverse strand, counting down.
TCTTGAAGTCGATTCTCATCATTTTAATCATTTGCTGCGCCATCAATTGAAAAAAGGCTTACTACCTGAAATATCGAAAGAAGCGTATCATAAAAAGCCTAGAGCATTGCTGGCTGAATTTTTGGATAACGCATTAAACGCTGAATTTGCTAATAGGGAATACGCGGATAAAAAAGCAGTAACGCCGTATGTATTGGTAACAGCCGCCCCTACAGGAGGCGCAATACCTAAAGATACATTTCGCGCGTCTAACCAAAATGAACCCTAATCGCTCGCATCAGAAAACGTTTCATCATTCATCGCATGCTGAAAAACCAGAAAATTCCTCTTGTAAGTATTGCACCTTTTGCAAGCGCACAGGTCATATCTACAAAGAATGTTTTACGCGCCAGCGACAAGAATCGTCTAATAATAATATTTATCCTGACCGAAATAAAAATAGTTCCATGGCTTGCAATCATAGCCAGTTGTGTTCGTTTTTGCGTCAAAATCGTTCGCCATCGCGTTTGAATTCGCAAAATTGACACTACTCTCAATCGCGATTTCGTAACTCGAGTCAACATCACTCATCAAACTATGCAAATAATGATAATCGCTTTGACTCGAAGCAAGCACGATCGAATTTTAGGCAAAATCATACCAATTACCAACAAAATTTGTGTGCCAATTATCAAAATTCGCGTTACAATAATTGCTACGCAAATCAGTCGTGACAAAATGCACCTTTTGTTCAGTTTCCTAACGAACAGCATGGAACATATTATAACTCGAACTATCGCAACGATAACGGTTCTAATCGCCCATATGTCACATACACTGCGGATCACCAACCCACCATAAATTTGCCCCCACCGCAGCCAACCCTTACGTCTCCTAATGATGTAAACACGGTTACTGCAAAAGGGCTAGAAACTAGCGCGCGTTCTAAATTATTCGCGTCGCAAGAATTTCTCAAAGAGTACGAGCGCTTACAGCGTCGTCTTGCGATTTATGAACAAATAAATTCGCCTCCGATTAAAACCATTGATCCGAATATTCCGATCATAAGCCATGCTGGGACAAATCTGCCCACTATTCTCGTTAATATTCATGGCATAGACGTGCCTGCTCTCATTGATACGGGTTCACAGGTCACCATGATGACCACCTCTGCATTTTTGCGTCTTGGTTTTAATTTACCGCCTAAACAAGTCTCACAAGTTGTTCATGGCGTAGGCGAAATAACCGCAGTCGTACGATATAAAGTAAACATGACTATCACTATCGCTGAGCAATCTATCTCTACAATAGTAGCTATCATAGACCATTTGCCGGAAGACATGCTCTTGGGATATGATTTCTGTGAAGCCGCATTCAATGTGGGTTAATCCTATTGAGCGTTGTGCTTTCATAAATGGCATAAAAATTAATTTATTATCATCATCTGAAAAAATTCAATTTCGCGCAAAACCCAACACGACTACTTCTGGTGTTGTGTGTGTGCATGTTTTGCTGCCTGAGCCTGTAATTATACAACCTCGTCATGAATTAATAACACCTGGTTATATAAGTCATGGTTCTTGTGATTTTGATATCGCTTTATTCGAACCAAATTCCGATTTCATGGAAAAAACTTCACTTTTTGTTGCTCCATCCATAGTCGATGCATCGCAACCTATAATTCCTGTTCGCGTTTGTAACATCTCTAAAGCGCCAATTCGCATCGACTCTGGCGATATTATAGGTTCTTTAACCTCTGACGCTGAAGTTGTGTCTCATGTCGCAAATTTTGATGATAGGACACCTGAACTTTTCGCGTCAATTAATAAAGCTTTAAATGGCTCCGCCGTTGATTCTCGGCAACAGCAACAAATTCGTGAACTTTGTCTAAAATATGACTCTATTTTTGCGTTAAAAAATGAGCCTCTCGGACGTACCCCTTTGATGAAACATCATATTGATACTGGGGATAATCCGCCCGTGGTTGGAAAAACTTACCGTGTTGAGCATTCTAGAAGAGAATCTATGCAAAAAATCATTAATGAAATGCTTGCTGACAAAATTATTCGGCCTACGACCAGTCCATGGGCTAGTCCATTGTTTCTCATAGGAAAAAAGGACGGTTCCCTAAGACCTGTTGTCGATTATCGCCGTTTAAATGACGTAACTAAAACGCAAGTATATCCTCTTCCTCAACTCGACGATTATTTTGATACCTTAGGCTCTGCCGCATATTTTAGCACGTTAGATCTAAAATCCGGTTATTGGCAAATTCCTCTCAATAATAGAATCTCGCGAAAAACTGCATTTATATGCCCTGTTGGTCATTACGAATTTGAAGTCTTACCTTTTGGTTTAAAAAATGCGCCCGCAGATTTTCAGAGGCTAATGGAGCTTGTGCTCGCAGGTCTCAACTGGAAATCTTGCCTTGTTTATATCGATGATATAATCATTTTTTGCGCACATTCAAAGAACATTTAAAAGATCTTGAAAATGTTTTCATTGCACTTCAAAACGCGAACTTATGGGTTAAACCTGATAAATGCCATCTTGCTCATGCCAAAGTAAAATTTCTCGGCCATAGTATAAGTTTGCTGGGCATCGCTCCTGACATGTCTAAAGTCGCAGATTTAGTCGCGTTTCCCGTACCAAAAACCGTTAAATCTTTGCAAAAATTCCTTGGCTTAGTCCAATGGTTTAAGAAATTTGTTAAAGATCTCGCTAAAATCGCTAAACCGTTATTCCATCTTCTTCGCAAAGATGTCGAATTTTGCTGGAAGGCCGAACACCAAACTGCTTTTGAGCTTCTTAAAAAGCATTTACATCTCCACCTATTTTGCAATTACCAAAATTCGACGAAGAGCACCAATTTATTTTAACAACTGATGCAAGTAACTATGCGTTAGGTGCTATTTTGACTCAAAAACATTTACCGTCAAAAAATCGTTTTATTCTTAGCTACGCTAGTCGCGTGCTAAATTCTGCCAAATGTAATTATGCTACTTCGGAAAAGGAAGCGCTAGCAGTGGTGTGGGCCATCAAGCATTATTGACACTATCTATATGGTAAAAAATTCATTGTCGAAACCGATCATCAAGCGCTAACCTGGCTCGTAAACGTAAAAGACCCATCGAGTCGTTTACGCCGCTGGGGTCTCAAATTACAGGAGTATGAATATGATATTGTGTATGTTCCTGGCGCATATAACTGCGCAGCGGATCTTTTATCACGACATCCTAAATACGATCATGCAGAACGCAAATATAAACTTGAGCACAAAAATATCGTTAATATCGCGAATTTAGACTCGGAAGATTCTGAATCCGAGGACAAACCGGTCCCACCTGACCGACCGCGCGATAATACTCCTAATGCACCAACTAATAATCCTAATGCACCTATTGATCCAACTAATGCTAAACCTCCTACGTTTTGCGAACGCATTCAACTTACTGATGCAGAAAAAGCGGAAATGCTAACGCCTGCGCGTTTACTCGCAGAGCAACGTGCCAATGACAAATTACATAAAATTCGCATCGCGTTGAATGATTTAACAACAAAAAAATATCATGACGAATTTTTTCTCGTAAACAATATTCTTTTTTGTCGTTTTCAACCTAAGCGTTTGCCTACCATCGTGCATCAAATAGTAATACCAAAATCATTGCGTCGTTTCATATTAACCAAATTTCATGACTCTATTTTTGGAGCACATTTTTCATTGCGTAAAATTCTACCCGCCATGCAAATGCGTTATTGGTGGCCACGCATGGAAAATGATGTGATCGCGTGGTGTAGGAATTGTGATGTGTGCTTACAACGTAAGGTCGCATTAAATTCTACATCTGTTCCATTGCAACCAATCGAAGTATCCGCGCCTTTCGAACTTATTGCATGTGATTGCTTGCATATGCCGCGATCTCCCTCCGGAAATGACCAAATCGTAGTTTTTATGGATTATTTTACCAAATACGTGGAAGCTTTTGCTGTTTCTGACATAAAAGCAACAACTATCGCAAATCTTTTGCTCAGAGAAATTATCCCACGTTATGGAGTTCCCAAAAATTTTTAACAGATCAGGGTTCAAATTTTACATCTGCCCTAATTTCGGAAGTCTGTAAATTATTAAACGTTCAAAAAATTTTTACGACCCCATATCACCCCCAGTGTGATGGTCTTGTGGAACGTTATAACCAAACTCTTATTGACGGTCTATCCAAATTGAGTGCTAGAAATGAGTATGATTGGGAGCAGTTTTTGCCATTTGCGTTGTTCGCGTATCGCGCGACTCCTCAAGCATCAACAAATATTTCACCTTTTGAAATGCTGTATGGTCGCGAGCCTGCATTTCCTCTCGATACTTTACTCATAAATGACTTCACGATAAATCCGAATTTACAACCTATTGCGGAAAAGTATGTCATCGATTTAAAGCTGACTTTGCAAGATCTGCATGAAATCGCGTCTAAAAATTTAGCTCAAGCGCGTAAGCAGCAAAAATCGCAATATGACAAAGCTGTCACCGCAACTAATTTCTCTGTCTCGGATATCGTCTATCTTAATAATACATCGGTAATTCAACCTGAAATCGGTAAACTCTCACCTAAACGTGTAGGTCCTTATCGCATTGTTGCCTTACCTACGCCGGAAACTGCAAAAATCACTTATGTCTATAATCCGTTAATTACGCATCATGTTCATCGGAATAGACTGTTACCAGAGCCCAAACTACCATACTCGGACTTAATTGCCGAGAAGCACGCATATGTCCCTGGTGATTTCGTGTTGGTAAAGTTACCACATCGCCCTCTTGCCCCAGCAGTAGTGATAAGTTTTCTGGACTTACCGGGCAGGGAAAGAAAATTAAGGGACTGCGCGCCAGTATGTTTGTTAAATGGCTCTAAAACTGCACATGCAGTACCATTATCTGATGTTTTCCCTTTTGCAGACCCATGGCTGAGGAAGGTGCCCCTTGCAAAGCGGCGCTCCTGGAGTCAGCTAGTCGCCGATTTTCATTCCAAGGCCGCGACCCAACAAACCTAGATGAGTTTTGCGTGGCAATGGAGGAAGTGGCTGCCTCACGGCGGTTGAACTTCCCAAACCCATTGCCGCAGAATGACGATGAGCGCGTTGACGAGTTAGAAGCACTAAGTATAAAACCAATAAAATATGAGCACCGCAACGAAGCTAAGTACCATAGATAAGCGCGTAAATAACCAAGAACTTTGGTGGGCCAACACTTTTGGGCGTCTTCCGCTGGCTACCCTTCGTGTGCCAAAACGGAATATACTCCCTACTGTGCTCGTCACCAATGAGCAACAATCGTTTGAGGCCATGTTGGCTTTGCTGCAGCCTTCAAACTTAATAAATGGCACATTGTCCTTAGGCTACGATTCTGAGTTTGTAAATGACCAAAAAGACATAAATTATATGGACTGGGAAGACCATTTCAAACAATTTTGTCCCATCGTATCCGGACAAAAACGGCCCATTTGTCCGTTATATTATGCTGGCCAGCGCATTCGGCCATATTTTTTGCATGGGACGTGTCATGCTTTCCCAAGCCTCCGTTCGGGTTGCACCAATTGCTAGCAACGTCTCTCACGGACGTACGGCTAGTGTGCCATGACCCATTGCAGGACCGTCTCGCATATTTTCACATGTACGGACCCACGTTTGAAGAAATTTTGGCCATTCCTGATGCCGAAATTCGCCAAAATATGCATTGGAAAAATCCTTTTTCGGCAATAATTCATTAACATATTTAGTAAAGCACAAAACTTTTACTGGCCATCATAGGCATCAAAGCCCATTCGCACAAGTTGAAGCAATTGGCCGAGTTCTTCTTCGATATGTTCATCGATGACAATGACCCTGACAATTGGGGTCAGGCGTGGAGCCTAAGGCTCACATACGCCATGCAAGTCTATATGGCGTTGGATCCATTGATTACCATCAATGTTTTCATATTGATGGAAGTTTGCTCGGATAATAATTGAATCACGGAAGACAGAAAACCGTTGCCTTTTTCTTTTAAAGACGACGAAAAATGCGTCAAAAAAGGCCCAAAGAAAAAGAAAGTGCGATGTCCGTTGTATCCAATACGTCATTGCAGGGCCAATCAACCAGCTCGGCGGTTGAAGCCCAATGTAGATTCCTCATGGCAAAGAGGTTGTTGAGCCTGAAGACTTCTACACGCCATGTCCCAGCCTGAAGCGGCCATAGCCGCAGCTACCGTGGTTACCGCAATGGCAGAGACGCCATCGCACGACACTGTTTGGGAAAGCCCGTACCTAGTGGTACATAAGTTGCAGGATGATGCCAGCTTGCAGCTGGGCCCGTCTGTAGCAACTGTTCCCAAACCAGCCACTGTCATCACATCTACACCGGCCACTGCGACTGTTTTGCAAGCCGAATCGCAAATTGAAACTCCGATGGTTGGAATCAGACTCATCAGTGACCACTGAGCAAGCAAACTTGTCGTCCTCACCAATGGGACGCCTTGTAATCGCATTACCGGAATCGCATCACCGCAACGCAAGTGATTGCTTCACAATTGCTCGCGACTCTGTCGCACGCGTTGATGGATGCTCTGCAATTGTTCCCTTTACCAGCGCTGCAGTCTGACTGGGAGGAACAACACACAATACCTGGCACATATGACGGACATTACAATGACTGAAATCTTGACCTTGCAAAACTGCAAAGGCAACCTACGCTGCCACCCCAAGAGGCAATGCAAGCTGCGCTATTGACGCAAATCACGTCGCAAATTGCGCCACCAGTCGCATCGCAAGTTACGGTTGAAACACAACTAGGCGCAATCTTTTTGACACCAACGTCCACTGCCAAAACGGCAGGTATATTGGATGCCAATCGTGCGCGTACAGCCACTGGGTATCCTGAATATACCGCCAAATGCAGATGACACACCACCTCCGCATGTAGAAGTTGTTCGTCAACAAGCATCAGCCGAACAAAATGCGCAACAGCGCAATTGCTCTCGTTATATGGCACATTTTTTCCAAATAATCAAAACATTAGCTCGTGATCCGCCATGCTATATCGTCCCTGACGTTTTGCATGATCTGCGCACCTATTTGGGTGACAGAGAAGGAACTATGATGTATGACAATCTGTTAGATGCAGCACAAGTGCACTACAATAACGTTTATCGCAATCCATTTGCGACATTTGTCCACAGCTGATGCACCTCAGCGCCCTTTGGTTTGGGCAACAATCGCGCAACCCGCAATAGACGTTGACCGTGGACCAAATGCCGCATTTTATCACAGAACTGAGCATGTTTCAACGTCTGTACTACCCAGACAATTATTTTGTGAGAAATCGATTTTTCATAACTACTGGAATGATGCTATATGAAGTTCTGTTAGTATACTTGGTCAGTCACCAGTACCTCAAAACACCAAGTGTTGAGACTGATAGCCAAGCACTGAACATTCCGACCCGAAGTATTGCCGCACCAAGTGTGCCCGGCACTGGATCATATGGCACCATTACTGGTCACTATGCAACAAATGATTGATCTTTTCGATAATTTCCGCCATATTCCAAGCTGAATATGAAGCGGAATATTGGCTACTACTGGTTTTTTCATCAGTGGATGTTATGCAAGCAAAACTGCTCTTGGAATTTCTGGACAGACGTTTCCAATTTTTTGCTTTCGCCTATGGGCAGTTCTGCCATAGCCTGGTGTATGGTTGAGCAGCTGTGTCGCATGCTGTGTGTGGCTTTTCTCGGCCCCTCATACACACCAGCGCCAGTTGAAGCTTTTCTGGAGTTCCTGGAATTGGCTGAGCTGAGCGTATTGAAGACCAGGCCGAATTGCACCACACAATTTGAGCCATTTGACTTAAAATCTAATCCGGATTTGCTGTCCCAGTGCAATTTGATTGGTACAAAGGTCGTCAAAAATCGGCCTACTACCTAAAACATAAATTGTCAGCGGATTTGGAAAAAATCCGCAAGGACGGATGTCAAACCTCTTTGCAAGACCCACGTGGGTTCACGGCAAACCTTGAAAGGCAAGACGACGATTTGTCCATACTGGCTCAAATCACAATGCGAAGAGTTGCGCATGGTCATTGAACAGCACAAAGGGAAGCACTTGCTCCAAAGTTCCGCTAACAAGTGACGCATCTGCATCGCACTGGTTTGCTCACTGTCGCATCAGGCATTTGTGCAGTGCCTGGAGACGAACATCTTTGGCAATTAAACAAATTTTACAACTCAAAATCGCAGCGCACCTTGTGCCGTTTAACCAATTTAGAAAAAGAACCGCGTGAAACAGCTCATCTGAGCATAAGTGCGCGCAAAACTGCAAGCAGAGTGCTAGCCACAGGGGCGCTAGGCGGCAAGATCCGCAATCCTCCAGGCAATTGCACTCCCAATTGCAGCTGCGCTCCCAATCAAAATCACAATCACAAACAAAATCACATTTGCAAACGCAATCGCGTTTGCAGGCTTCAATGCAGCCAAAACAGTATTTGGCTTCACACTCACGTTCGAATCATATTTGCAGGCACATGCTGGACATATGTTGCACTTGCAACAGCAGCAGCCGCTACGAGTTATTGTCAACAATTGCAACCAAATCGTGAAACTCATCAGGTTCGCCAACAATCTCGACCACGTCATCAGCAGGATCAATTGTTTTACCCAACATCGCAGCAAGGCTGTGCACCCGGCCATGACTATTTGCAGCCACCACCTCGATGAGAACCTTTATTACCACAACCGTGGCCTGTTCCTCAATCCAAGGAACATTCACACAAATTGCCTTGCAGCCATTTGTACAGTTTTACCCCAGAGCCTTACGCTGTAAGGGCCCAGACGCCGCATTGTTACGCTGACTCTGATGATGACAAGGAAGATGATCGACCTGTCAATCTGCATTGTAGATTACGTGAACATTTATGTGCACGTGCCCCATTGCCATATCGGGATAGGGATTGTTTGAACATGTGCCGTGACAACAGACTCCAACCGCAAATTTTTCCTGTGATGCCAGCGGCAAATCCTGTGCATCGAAACCCAATTATCGGGATTGCTATTGAACTCTGAAGTTCGAAGTTATAAACTCTGCTGCCAGCCATTGTCTCAACCAGCAGCTCGTTTTTCGTTTTTCCAGGTGTGGATTCTCGGAATTTTTTTTCATCATGTTATTTTCTTTTTGTTCGACATTTTTCGCGTCCATTTATCATTGTAATTTCTTGATTTCTGGTGCTATTTTCTCGTCAATCTCGCATAATTGCATTCCTTGTTTTAAATTTACCCCGTGTTTAAATTCTCGTCTTTGTCTTTAATTTTTGCTCTTGCATAATTGATCTTATGTGACTTATAATCTCGTGTCTTAAGATCATTGCTCAATAGCGTTATTACTATTAACATATCCTAATTCTTTAACGGACAGTTCTTTAACACCCAATCTACAAACTTATTTCATCTCAAAAAATTTCCTTACCCGGGAATTGAAGAAAGGCAAAAGTCGCTGAAGTATTCATGCAAAAAGGTACAACTTCAGGGCGCAAGAACTTCGTTGGAAAAGAAAGGAAGAGTTGCTCAAGTAAATTAATGAGCTGAAGCAGGAATTAGCTTTGTTGAGAGTGTTGTTGAGCACAAACGTTACCATCAGCTAGTGTTATTATTATTTTGTTATTTTATTTTTTCCGTTCGCTCATGTTGAGGCGTTGTAGACGCTGGTAGCCCCCGAAAAAATTCGCTACTGTGTTTCGAATTTTTTTCGAAACGTGGGTGAGTGTAACTGCGAGAGTTACACATTGCGAACTGTTAGTTCGCGTATGCCTTGGTTAACATAGCCAATCGCGAGTAGACATCTGCGCGATGGGTGAGCTCGTGGCTATGCCTTCAGTTCTCAAATAAATCCCTAATTTTCATTACAAAATCATTTAGATACTTGTCCGGTAAAATAGAATTAAGTATATGCTAATAGTAATTGTTTTACGTGTTACCGCATATTGCATTCTAGAATATTCGAATTGATAAAAAGTAATTTTAGTTTAATGATAATTTGTCTTAAGTTTTCGTTTTACTGTAATGATCCCATGATGGGATAATGTAGTTGCGTTTTGAGCAAAATTGTTGTTCGGCTTGTTTTATCCATTAGTGATATTTTGTTGTTGTTCCCGGCTTGTAGCCGTGTGTACATAATCGAATAAAATTAGAAAACCACCCAGGGATTTGATATATCGAGGGTGAGGTCGGTCGGCTTCCTGCGTCGAGGATTTCTGTTATTTTGGTGGATTGGAAAAGGTGAATACTTTCAATTATTTATTTTGTTCAAAATTCAATATTCTTCTCTCAACCCAAAATTGGTCAAAAATCTTATTTAATTATTTATGATGGCTGATCAGCTTAGAGCTCGTTGGTGTTGTTTTTCAAATTTCATTGTGCTACGTACATTAGGAACCAAAAACATTTCAAGACAAGTGTAAACTTTGAAAACAAGTTAATTAATCAACTTGAGCTGAGTTGAGATAGGTCAACTGACCTTCGCGGCATTCCGAGATTTTAGGTAGGTAATCTTAGGATCTAGGGCGTAGCTGCTGAGACTCCCGAGGAAAGTGCAGTCAGCTATATTAGGACTGAGGGAGTCGAAGCCGTAGGTCTACAAGGGTCCAGAAGAATCGAAGTTGCCCTGCGACTACGCGATTGGGACCAGCGCTAAGAGCAGGCTTAGGTACCTAAGTAAGTCCCAAAGGCAAATGTTAGGCGTGTTCGTATCTGTACTGATTCAGTAGGTACAGTGCGAACCCCTATATTTACACTGGTAAACTTTTCCCATTTAAAGTTATAAGCTTGCAAAATAAACCATAATTACCCTTGATACCTGCCTGTTCTGTATCAGAAATCCAGCGCATACATTTTCTTAAACAATAAACATACCGAAGAATATTGCGAACAATAGGAAAGTGACAAGCTACATTTTCCAACAACTTTAAAAGATTGCTACACTCGTCGCCTAAATTGCATTCTAACTTCCAATCCGCATCACAACAACTACAATTATCCCAACAATACAAAATGCGTCGAATATCATGAAACCTAAGGTTTTCTTTACACAAGTCCTTCAACAAACAATGCAATCTTAACGCCCAAACATTCGGGAACTGACAATCAGCATCACAAAGTCTTCTTTTCCCACGCCTCCATGCATTAACATTTGCAGTTTCATCTTCGTCATCAGACTTTTCAATGTTCGCATCAAGAAATTCCTTTAACTTCTCCAATTTTTTGCTGATTTTCCGCTTTTTCACTTGTAAATTATTGTTAACACAATATAAAACCGAATCATTTCTCCTTTTCCGCGAAACACCTTCCTCTCTATTGAATAAGTCGCTCCTAACAACATCCGTCTTTGCACAACCAGAAACAAAACTAGAATTGTCCAAAGTATAACCAATATTCGAACTATTACTCGTACTAGGTTCTAAGCTATAATCATTGACCCCACTATAATGTGTACTAGGTAGAACACTAGGTAACGAACTAAGTAAATATCCAGGTAAATTACTATCCGCTTCTATACGATTACAATTATTATTTAAAGCGGAGCGAAATAGAGAACTATCAGCGTTAACAAAATCATTGTTACTAGAACAGACGACTTTGCCGTTACAGTACAACTGTCCAGAAAAAAACATCCGTATAAAATTTATTTGAATAATCGAAACTATACGGTTCGGAAAAAGCAATGTGATAAGCATTCTTAGAATAACACTCGCACAAAACTCTGGAATAAACATCCGCAGTAACATCGAATCTACCACAAAGATTTTCGATAGATTCCACAATATTTCGAATGCACTTGCTATACGAAAGCATAATTTTTATCACAGTAGATCTTGTCTTGAAATAACTCGCCATCTTTTTCTCAATACCGAGAATTCTCTCACGAATCTGCTGGTCTGAGTACTTATGAACCACTTGTTTCTTCAAAAACAGAGCAAAACTCTGCATCGCATCAGATTTCCAAGACGAAATTTCTTAACTATCCAGGCCTTGCGGGCCAGTCGATGGCCCAGTCGACAGACCTGTCGACGGCGTAACCTGAAAATTTTCATGATTATTATAAGATAAATTTAAATATATACTAATTGAAATTTTTAGGTTGACAACAATTATTCAACTGATTTCACAGAACCCCAGAATCAAGTGGCTTAATTCCAGAATCGAATGACAAAATTGGACGCGACAGACTTTGAAACGAATCTCTTATTCCACTTTCAACCCAGAAACGGACCAACCAACCTTTATGAACACTAAATTTGGAGGGCTAAGGCTTTTTTTGTTATTGCTCAGGTGTGATCAGTAGCGCAACGGTACGCCAAAAAACAATTTAAAAATTTTATAGCCTCATTTCGATTCCATTCACTGATCGATTATTTATCTTTACGAAAAAAGTAAGACAAGTCGAACAGGAATGATAGTCGACAGTACTACGGTAGGTTAAATCGAAATAGACTATTTGAATTTCACTAGGCGGATTTAAAACGTATATGAGAACGACCGCCCGCCCCATTAAACCTTTGCTGAGGTAAAAAATCGATCTGTAATACGCAATGAATAGCAGAAACAACTATTTAAATGTAGATTTCTTCCTTTGAAAAACTTTTCGACGCATAGTATCAAATGCTACAAAGACAGGAAATACAACAACAAATCAAGATTATGTCCTTCAGTCTACATTTCAAAAATTTTTCGGCGCTTTGTGCCCCATTTTCGCTGAACTCATAGAAATCTAATGATTTTTTTCGCTAAGATCGTCGAGAATATCTATATTTCGTGGAAAATATTGAACCAAAAGTGATTGTACATGAAACTAAAAACTGTAAAACGCCTTAAAACGCTAATTCGCACATTAGGCAAACTTTGAAACCTATTTTTTGTTTTTGTGAAAGTTTAGATACAGCCTTTAGGACTATCATAGATCCACTACTTTTCACTAATCAATTTTCTATCCTTACGGAAAAATAATGCCAATCGGCTACATGGAATGGTAGTTAGAACAGCGATAAATCACACAATTTGAAAATCTTAAAGGCCCATATGGATTCCACTTAACGAAAAATTTTTTCTCCATACAAAAAAAATAACCATACGGAATTGCCGGTAAAACAGCGGAAGTTCGGAAAAAAATTCGCTTCAATTGCACTTACTGATCTGATCACTCTTTCATCCTTACAAAAAATGGCAAATAGGCCAGGTTGGATCGTAAAAAGTACCACCGTAACTTAAAAAACCAACTTAAAAATATAGCATGCCCATTTATATTTAGCTTATTGATCCATTTTTCATCTTTACGGAAACATAAGAGTAATCGACGAAATAACAAGTAGCAAACATGTAATCGGGTTGGTTTACGGGAATCCCCCATCCAAAGTTGGTCGTTCATCATCTCCCAAAAGTCAGAAAGTAATGACGTACCTTAAATTTTTGGGGAAACAAGTTGGTTTTTCTGACATTTTCAGCCAAAAATTAAACATAGTAATCATTTTTAATATTCACAAAAAAATAAGTCGTATCGGCCAAGTGGAATGATCGGTAGTGCAGCTTTATGTCAAAAAATCTCATTGGTTCATTTCAAATCCGCTCAATTATCAAATTTTCATTTTTATGACAAACTATGTCATGTCAGCCATTATTTTTAAAATTATCCCGGAAATATTCCTATTTCGACTTTGAATACGTCTCGACTTAGATGAAAACTCGTTCAACTTTGAATCTAAGTCTGATTTTATGAGTCTTTACACACAAAACTGTTAAACTGTATTTTTAACGAGCTTTTTTGGAATACCATAATCTCACGTGAGCTTCGGAGAGAGTTTCGGGATATGACCATAGATGCACAGCGTGACCGATCTGCGGGGGTCAACCAGTCTGCAAAAAGTCAAAAAATAAAGCTTTTTTGGGCCAAAATGACCTAAAATACTGGTATAAATGCTTAAATGGCGTTAAAACAACGTTATTACACAGTTTCTCATCGATTTGAAGCACTTTTGAAGAAAACTTCCAATTTTCAACCGTTTTTGACCTTGATTTTGATTCATTTTCTCAACAAGATTTCCCATGTTTCCAGTCTGGGGGGTCAGGACCCCCAGCAAACCCCCGCACGTGCATGTCTGGATATGACCCCTGAAAACTTAATATCATTCAAAATTGAAATTTTGAATATTCCTCTTCTTCTTTTCGCACACCATACGACCATTTTAAACAACTTTTTTTGACCTTTAAAAAATCTCCTAACCCCAGAATTCGCATGCTAGCCACCTATGCCCATAATTAAATTGCGTACCACGTGTTTACAAGACAGCTTACTAAAAAAGGCCATCAAGTATTAGAAATTTTTTACTAAGCAACAAAATAATAAATCTATACTGACCTTCGTCACAAAAGCCATGACGGAATTGTCTTTGCCGTCCGAACCACCACTTCCTCCAACACGCTGTTTTTTTGACCCCGCTTGTTTGTTTCCCGCTTCTTCAAAAGATGTTTAAAATAAATATAAAGTTCTGAAAAGAAAACCTGCATAAGCATTACATTTAGCAGACAACAAATAAACATTGTATACTTTTCTCTGACCTAATCAACTTATTCCATACATAATAGTTTCACACCTTAAAAATACACTTGCGGGGTTTGATGAGGATATCCACCAAACATGCACAGTAGTGGAATTCTAACAAGTGAAGTTTTAAAATACATTTCTTGAGCCAAATATGATAGGAACGCCTCACAACACCGTTTTCTGGCGTTTCAAACGATGCAATAACTTTCTAGAGCATAAAAACACAAAAGAATTTCGAAAAAAATCAAAAAATTGAAAATTTGATAAAATATACGAGTATATGTAAAACCACGCTTATTTGATACAAAAGGTAATAAATTTTACGCTTTTGACCAAATATTTGACTAAAACCGACTAGAAAATAACTTTTTTCTGCAAATTTTCATGAACATTTTGGAATTTTTGAAAAATCGACAAATTTCTGACAGATGAAAATTTCTTTGCGACGGTGAAAATTTTTGAGGGTAAACCTCGAACCCATAAGATCATGCATGATATCCACTCCCCAGAGAAGAAAACAGTAAGTCCATCTTTTTGCTTAATGTATATTCGCTTTGGTATGTGGATGAAAAAACAATACGAAAATTTGGATTCGGCTTACTCATCAGTTTTTCACATTAAAAAAAGTAAGGCGAGTAAGCCAATATACAAAAATATATGACGAGTCGACCACGTGGAACGATTCCCATAATTATAAATTGAGAGCCACGTGCACAATACAGCTTAGTAAAAAAGCCCACGAAGTTTTATAAATTTTTTACTTAGCAACGAAATAATAAATCTATACTGACCTTCGCCAAAAGAACCATGACGGAATCGTCTTTGCCATCCGAGCCATCACGTCCTCCAACACGCTGTTCTTTTTGACTCCGCTTCTTAATTTCCCGCTTCTTCAAAATATGTTTAAATTAAATATAAAGTTCTGAAAAGAAAACCTGCATAAACATTACACTAGCAGCATACATGTAACAGGGAGGATAGGGGGATCCTCCCACCCAAAGTCGGCTGTCCCCCCATCCCCCCCCAAAGCGAGAAAATTTTTGACCCTTTCCCCCGATTTTTAGGAAATAAGTTGATTTTTTGGCCATTTTTACGTGATTTTCTGGCATTTTTGGGCAAAAATTGGAAATCACGTAGCTCCCCCCTAAACATGGCCTGGGACCCCCTCCTAACATTTTGAGCCGTTAAATCTCTGCTTAGCAGACAACAATAAATAAACAAACATCGTATACTTTTTCTGACCTAATCAGCATATTCCATACAGAATAGTTTCGCACTTTAAAAAATACAATTATACATGATCTTGGGGGGTTTGATGGGGATATCCGCCAAACATCCCTTGGGTTCACAATTTCTAGAATTTTCGAAAAAGAAACTGATTACTTTTTCTTAAATAAGTGATTGATGAGACCAGTTGGAATGGTCGGTAATCCAGCGGTAGAATAGTAAACAATTTCAAAATACCACGATTCGGATTCCAGTCACTAATTAAATTTTTATGTTTATTTGAAAAATATTACGGTCAGACAGATGGCACAGTCGATAGAACAACGGTATGTAAAAGAATAAGTTCAAGATCTCATACGCCACTTGTGATCAGTTTTAAGATTTACAAGAAAAATAAGGCGAATCCGCCAAGTGCGATGATCGGAAATGAAACTTTAAGTCAAAAGAAAAACTAAAAATCTGATTGGCCCATTTGGACTCAACCCAGTGATCAATTTTTCATCTCTAGGACAAAGTATGAAAAGTCGGCCACAGTTCATAGTTCAGCGGCAGGTCTTGAAAAATATCCAAATATCGTCCGTAGGCCCATCTGAATTCACCTACTGTCTATGCTGACCACCTGCGCCCATAATTATGAAGTGAGTGCCATGTAAACAAGACGATTTACTGAAAAAGACAAAACAACGAAATAATGGACCTATACTGACCTTCGTCACAGAAGTCACGACGGAATTGTCTTTGCCGTCCAAACTAACACTTCCTCTAACACCCTGTCCTTTTTGACCCCACTCCTTCGAAAATTTTTTCAAATAAATATAATGCTCTGGACAGAAAATCTACATAACGATTATACTTAACAGAAAATAAAAAGTAAACAAACATACTATACTTTTTCTGACCAAATCTAGATTTCTCGAACACAAGCGTTTCACACCTTGAAAATACTAACATACTGGCCCGTATTCAGGAGGGCGAGGGACGGGGGGCCGCCCCAGAAATTAAAAATTAATTTTTCAAATACACAAGGGTCCCCAAAAAAAGTGGAAAATTCTCAAGTTGGTCTAAAACACCACAAAAACAGGTTTTTAGCGTCCACTGTTCGTCGATTGAATGATGAGAAATCAGTAGTTAAAATTACTTAAACGATAAATTCGTCCAATAGGAGTAAGAAATATGTGAAAATTTTTTTAAAATTTCTTCTTATAATTTTTCTTCACTACTGGATAGAGCTCATCGAGATACGTTCAAAAATACCTTTATTTTTACCCATCTTCCAATGTTTCTTGAGATATTTGACCTCAGAAATTTCGGCCCCCTCCGAAATAAAATCCTGGATACGGGCCTGCTTACATGCATAATCTTGACGGTTTGATGGGAATATCCTCTAATCATCCACGCGGGAGCGATAGCGACCTAATCAGGAGCGACACCGACCTAAGCGGGAGCGACATTGACCTAAGCAGGATTAATACCACCAAATATAAATCTAAGCCTAAACCTAGGAAAAATCAGGAAGTTTGAAAAGATCAATAATTTTCGCCACTATACTTTTCACTACAACAGTTACTTACTATTCTGTAGAAGTGCCAGATTATTTCCAGGGGTGAAAATTCAAAATTATTGTGTTGCAAAGGCTATGCGTACCTCCATCGTGGAACCCACAGCAGAACATCCTCCGTCTTTGTTGTCCGCATCATAACCACTTTCTCCTTCACGACCCGATTTCTTCATCTGTCGCTTCTTCAAATATGTAAAAACATAAATATGAAACAAGTGACAAGAGACATGAATAAGCACCATGTTAATTAAACAAAAAAGAAAATAGAACAATACTTCACACTTTTCTTCCATTTTACTTACTTTGCGAGCATTTTCCATCGTTAGCTTTCTTTTTTTCCAACTAAAAAATTCAACAGAACATTACAAACTTAAAGAGAATAACTCAATGAAAGCACATATGAAATACCAGTTCGCATCGTCTTCTAGCAACTTTCTTCGATTTCGCTTCCGTTGCCTCCTGAAAAACTTGATTTAATGAAAAAATAAGACACTTAGTTAAAAAAGCGAGAATATATTACACACCACAACGAACGCAATATGTTCTTTCACCAAAATCTCGGAACGATCCATTCGTAATAGGTTACAAATACAATTATGCGTAAGCTCGTCGCTACAGTCCATGCGAGACGTAAATTAGAAGGTGAATAAATTTACGTAGGACCAATTGGAGATTGGTACATTACCACTTTTCACATGAAATAAAAAAACCAGGTGAAGGCCTGACGCTGGTTTTATTGCCACATTTTGCAGCACGTCACGTCACATAAAGACGCACATAAATTTGAATAGAACATTAATCCATCGAATGTAATCACTTACGTACTTTACCCCAAAAGAAAACAACTATACAAATAATAATTCGAAAAAAATTGACATATTCTGCGAGTCAAGCTCAAAGTTGAACGATTTTAAGTAAGATAGAAGCCTAGAAGACAAGAAGCATAAAGACAATAAATTCGGCCGTCACCAGGAAATAATTTCATATTCTCTGTATCAAAACTCAAATTCATTTTTTTATTGAATAGGAGGCAATAACTATAGCTCAATATTGAATTCATGCAGACCGCCGGAAAAACTTGACATCCATTTACGCAAATCTAACAGATTTATAGCGGCTCAGTAGACAAAAATATAACTACAAAAAGAATAAATTCGCCACGAGAAGCGGGAAATTTCGAGCTTACTGGCTCAAAAACGATCAAAAAATACTTTACGGATCTTCACACGCATTTCGTCAATATTCCTATTTTCTTTTCTAAAGTGGACTCCTGGAAAATACTGTATCATGAAGTCTGATTTAATGTAAATAAACTCAAAATTGGCCGAATTATCGTTCTAATCTCAGCCAAAAAACATACGTAGGTACAAATCATTACAAAGTCTTCCTATTTAATGCATTTTGAACTGAAAAACGAAACGAAATTAAAAATTATAAAAATGCTCAAAATGATTTCATCCACCTTTACGATAAATAGTAAGTTCATTAAATCACAGCATTAAACATTAGAAATATTTCCGCTAATGAAAGCACAATGCGCAATAAAAGCGCAACTGCATGACGAATTCATCCTGATTCAGTCATTCCAATCCTACGCATTCAGAAATCACAATAGTATGAATAAAACACGCGTGAAAAAAACTTCGTCAGCCATGACACGATTTCCTACACAGTGGTTGTATAACATTGATAGCAATGACGAGCTCTGTTCGATTCTAACGAAGCAAGATATCGATTTTCAACTTGCAAAAAAATCTCGAAATTCTTCTAATAATATAGGAATTAAATTATACGACTAAACATTCCAAACTCAAAACTGTCACTCAAAATTTTGAGACAATATATAGTTTTAAACGCTCTATCGATTGATGCATAATACAACAAGGTGAACCTGTTTACAGGTAAGATAAATGTAATTCCTCCCGCGATTTGCATATTCAAATAATTTATCACCAACAAATTAAAAATGATAAGTTCAACATCAGGACGATTGCTACTTACTAGAATAATATAAAAACAACATAAAAAAATCTGATCATCGCTGAAAATCTTGAAATAACTGGCAAAATCTTAAAATTCAAAATTTTTCACTAGACAAAAATGCAAATCATTCGCGTCACATTTGATTAAAAAATCAAATATTCTACGTTTAGATGTAACTTTCATTGGCGAACAGAATGAGGTATCACATGACTAGAAATAAAAAACTAAAAAGTTCATTTTTTCCGCAATTTTCAAATTCGATTTGATTCCTTCGATTTAAGTTTTTAAAAAATTTCCAAGCACATGTATTGACTTTTTGTCTTCGGAGGATTCATAAAAAGAATTTGTGCATTTTTTATCCATTAGTTCACACACAACAGCGTGACAGCTTTTTTGCAAACTTTGAAATTTGCACTTGAATAAAACGTAAATTTTGATGCTAAGCAAAAAACTTCGAAAATGGCAATATGGTCTGCTTAGTACTATCGATCCTGAAAAAATCATCAAAATACGATCAAACCCAAAGATTTTATTAAAGAAATAATCGAAAAAAGTGGCAATTGAAAACATAGGAACACACCTAAAGTCAAACATCATAGGTAGCGCGTTAGCGCGTACCTATAATATACTTGGGTACCCCCAACACCTGGGCACCCCCTACAGCTATAACGGGACACTTCTGGAAGGTGCGGTTTTTTTTAAAAGAAAGATAATAAAAAAATTCGCTGCCCGTGTTTTTTTGTTTTTCTTGAAACTCAAAATTGACTGTGTAAAGAAGGTGTAAAGTTTTTGTGTAACGTTATAACATAGGACAAATTTTGGGACCTTTTTACTGCGGCATGTGGACAACTGAGTATTGATGACTCGAAGGATTGAACAGAATAGGATAATAGAGGGATGAATTCTACAGATGACACTTTTTTTGTTTTTTGAAATTCGCATTATTTATCGAACGGCAGTGTAAAGAGTGCGAAAATCTGGGGGTGAAAAAGCACTTTTTGGTCGAGTTTTCAACCTTCCTATGTCCGATACTAACTCCAGTTATGAGGTTTTTAAAATGTTTTCTGACAGAAATGTAGAGCGGATCAAGGGCTACATTCTGCATATAAGCAAAGTCTTGTATGCTCTATGGTGAGTTAGATCCTGGGGTTTAAAGTTTACACTCTAGTGGATGGTGTAAAAAAACGGATTTTAACTAAGATTTATCTGCCAAATTTTTCCGCTTATGAGTCAGTGCAAATCGAAGACAGCATTAATAAAGTGCCTCACAGGGGCTAAACAACGCAGCAAACCGCATTTAAAAAAACGCAATATTGAGTTATTTATGGGGGTGTAAAGTTCGAAATCAGAGGTAAAAAATGGGCTAAAAAACACGTTTTTTCCGAAGTTTGATTGATAAATCATGCCAAATAATTTTTGCAACAGAATTTTGGCACACAGGAATGTACTACGATTTAAAACCTACAAATTGTACCAAACCGAATTTCTTTAAACTCAATGGGGAGTTCGGTACGGAATTTTAAAGTTTACAGTGTTCTAAATGATGGAAAATACGTTTTTGTTGCGTTTTTTGTTCGCCACTTTCTCCGTCCAGAAGTCGGGATAAGTCTAATAGAATAAAAAATAAAGTGCTTTATATCGGGTGCATGTCAAAGCAAATTGTCTATACATTAATATTTAGCGAGTGTAAAGTCAAAAATTTGGAGTTTTAAATGCGTTTCTGTCTTGTTTTTTCTGCCTGCTTCTCCGGTTACGAGTCAGGGACACGTTTATCAAGTCTAGAAATGGACCAGGAATCAAATTTAATATGCCAGTCTGGCGCATATGTTTACACTCTACGGTGTTGTAAAGTAGTTTACACCAATTGTTAGTTTGCCCATAGAACATTATGTAGACTTAATTTTTTCATAAATATTAATCGTAATATCGGAACAATATCAAAATTACGAATCTGACTAAAATCTTCTTTACACTAGGTGTCTACATGAAGTTTACACTACATATATATTTATCTTCGTTTTTGAGCATTCCTGAAACCTAATTTTTTCTTGGAGCCTAGAAGTTTTCAAAGGATCAAATGTGAGACGTCACGTAGGCGCGTTTGTTTACATCCAACAGTGATGTAAAGTAGTTTACATTCATTGTTTATATGTCCTCAGACCATTGTAGAGACATAATTTTTTCATGAATGTTGATCATAATATCCGAGTAATTTTTTACACTGCATGTTAGCCTTTGTTCTAGAGCATTGCAAAAATCGAAATTTTTTCCTGAGATATAAAAATTTACAGGGAATGAAATATATACGTCAATTGGGCGCGCTTGCTTACACTCAGCAGTTTTGCAAAGTGGTTCTAAACCTAATGTTTATTGTCTTTAAAACATTATGGAGACTCATTTTTCCATAAATGTTGAAAGAAATATCGGAGCAATATCAAAATTACGAATCCGACTAAAATATTCTTTACGCTATGTGTTTGTGTAAAGTTTACGTTACGTGTTAACCCTAATTCGATAGACTTGCAGAGACTTTGTAACTGAAGTCAAGAAATTTTCAAGGATTCATATGTGAGACATCAATTAAGTGAGTTTGTTTACCCTCAAAAGTAATCTAAAGTGATTTAAAAATTATGTTCAAGTGTCCTTAGATCATTGAAGAGATGTAATTTTGTCTTAAATGGGTTGCATTAAAGTTAAATCTTTCTTAGCCGTGTTTATAATATGTTTCACAAAATCTTGCACATGGAGAGCTATCGTTTAATTGAAGTAAATTGCCTGCAAGAAGTGGTTTAAAATGAACCAGCAATCACACTACTGTGCACAGAAGTCGACAAAGATATACAGCTTTATTGTAATCATGTACATTAATAAGCCGTAAACTGTTAGTATTCTCTACACCTAGTATTTGTGTAAAGTTTGCACTATTCATTTGTTGTTAATATGTAGTCTATACTACAAATTTATTTTACTACCAAATCAAAGCGTTAGTGTTCCTTACATTTGATATTTGCGTGAAGTTTTTGAATTTTTGCCGAAAATCTTTGCCTTCTAATTTACCAACATCCCGCCTTTTCCATTTTCTTGAAGTT
Organism: Mermis nigrescens; assembly: GCA_036768485.1. NCBI lineage: Eukaryota > Metazoa > Nematoda > Enoplea > Mermithida > Mermithidae > Mermis > Mermis nigrescens. The sequence continues at coordinate 27,569 of JAVLUZ010000165.1, read as the reverse complement.
TAAAATCTTTTATAATTCTCTCATAATTTAATGGTAGGTTTTAACTTTAAGTTTCTCTTGGTTTACAACTCTCGCTTAGCAAGCTCATTTTTTCAAAACTTTTTCATAGTGATCAGATTAGTTGCGTTTAGTTTGGAATTGGTGGACGGTCGTTATTTTATTACTCGGCTTAAATAAACCAAGTGACTATCTTTTGATTATTTTCTTCGTCGCAAATTCAAACACCCAATTTTCAATTTGAAAATTGACCCAATTTTCAATTTGAAAATTGATCCAATTTTCAATTTGAAAATTGAAAATTGGGTGTTTTCAATTTCAAAAGTCACAACACATTGTGCTTGTGTATTGATTGAGTGAGGATTTGCAATGTGAATTCGTTGGTTAAATTTTTGTGCTTGATTATAAGTGAACTGCACATTAAGAAGAAATAACTTAATGCAGTTTTAATTTGAAAATGGATGGTGTCAATAAGGTTGTCTTGTTTAAAAAGGATAATGCTGATGTTAAGAACAATATTGTTTTCCGCGTTCTTGGACTGTTGTCATTATTGTGGCATGTTACTGATTGTGTTTACTGACTGATGTACTGAAATCACGCTAATTAAAAGTAGTGTACTAGCAAAGAAAAATGCTCCGATGGAACAAAAAAGATGAATATACTTGGAATTGTGGATTATTATGGATGTAAAAGGAGGGGACTAGGAAAAATCTACCTAAAGTCGGAAAATCTGCTAAAAATCACACTTTCTCTAAGCAACGCAAAAAATCGATGTATATTCTGCGGCCTCTAAAAAAGTGTCTTTTTTAAATGATGTTCGAAGTTTCAGATAAGAGTGTATAAACGAAATCTATCAAGGTTACTTTTTTAAATTGCTGGCACCTGATTGATAGAAAACTAAGAGGTATTGTATTTGAAGTTGTTTTGTTTTATGAGCATTATAGCAAGCAAAGCAGGAGCCGATTGATTAGTGCACACAATCGTTTCGGGCATGCTAGTGTATCTACATTAAGTCTGTTTCAAGTCAACTTACGTGTCTCCTACTGTTTTTAACCAACCATGTCTTCAATTGTCTTCGATGTTTGCTATTTCATTCAATTGGCTTGGAAGACTGTTAGTTTACTTAATATCATTTCCCATAGCTACTGCATGGCTAACGTGCTGCTGTTTCAATCATTGTTATGGTTGAATATTTATTTTAATCTGTTGGCCGCAGAATATACATCGATTTTTTGCGTTGCTTAGAGAAAGTGTGATTTTTAGCAGATTTTCCGACTTTAGGTAGATTTTTCCTAGTCCCCTCCTTTTACATCCATAATAATCCACAATTCCAAGTATATTCATCTTTTTTGTTCCATCGGAGCATTTTTCTTTGCTAGTATATATATAGGTAACTACCGCTTCCTATTTGATTCACTTGTCTTCGGACCATTGTGAAGAGTTAATTCTTTCATGATACATATTACGCCGTTTTTTTGATTAGTGATCGCATCTTTTCTAGGAATGAACTATTCGTGTTATTTATTTTGATGCTGGATGTGCAACTCCTTTTGCAGGCCGCTGAATATACTTCTTTTTTTGTTTTTAGTGCCAGCTTAATTTTTAGCAGATTCTTACAACTGTAACGAGCATACCTAGGTAACTTTTCCCTGGTCCCCACCTTTTATGCCCTTAATATGCATAATTCTAAGAATATTCGTCCTTTTTATTCCTTTGGAGCATTTTTCTTTACTAGTTCAAGAAGCTTATATGTAAAACACTTATTATTTTTCAAGCAATATTCTTATATGTACAATGTATGTCTCCAGCAGGTGCCTTCTATAATTAGGACAAAGTACATGAATAGGCGAGCAAGTCTGTTAGCTCCTCACCTCAAACAACTGGTATAAACCCGATCAGCGCACTCGAAAATTGAGCTTTATTGGTTCAAAATAACTCATAAAGCTGGTATAAATGCTGAAATAGCATTAAAACAACGTGATACCCGTTTCCGATTGATTTCCGTATAAAAAAAGATTTAAATCTTCCTTAATTTTTAGTCATACCTTGTTTTCTCCAGAAAATTTACTATTTTCAGGTGTCTCCCAACACACTTCACGTCATTTTTGGTCATGAAGTGGATTTTCCCACGGTTTTTTATCGCATTTTGCCCTTCTGAAAGCGTTGCGCTTAGGATTACATACTGTCAAACTTATGAATAGTGTCATGCTCATGAATATCGCCATGCTTGTGAATAACATTTCACTTATAAATCCCAATTGCTTCTAAGTACATCGATAGAACATTTAGAATGAGAGAGCATATCACAATACGAAAGATAGTTATACGAATTGAGACACGAATATGAAAGAAAATAAATAGTCAAGTAGGCAGCAAATTTACTATTGTTAAGCATCATCATTGCTCAATAAATCAAATAAGAGTATTCATAAATAAGACATCATAGTGTGTTGCTAGAATTTCTTTCAATTCTGGAATATGCTGTTGAACGAATGTGTCTATATTGAAGAATGCGCTTCTTTGAGCTTATTCTATCTTTAATAAAAATATAATTTCGTTTGTAGTGTTCCACCTGCAATGCTTTTAGACGCAGTGCTGTATAATTTAGAGATGACATTATTCCCAGTTCACTTCCTTCTGTATCTAGCACCAAATAATCGATATTCGATGTTTTGTTAATGGCCAGTAGCAAAGAATGAAGATTAAAACACCACACTCTCCTCTTCTTTTCAAGCCCAAAAAATCTGATGATGTTTTTCTCAGATGGAATTGCATCACTAGTTGGAAAACTTATTAAATTCCTGGAAGAGATATACATCCGATTTGGCATTTGTTTATCATGTAGACAGCAATTTGCCAGCCAGGATTTCCGTTTCTTTGATACTAATTTTATAAAATTTCTCGCTTCAGGTTCCACCAGTAATCCAGTCCAATTGAAATACTTTTCCAGGAATAAAGTATTAGAATTCTGTTCACCATCATTCGCTCCAGCTTCGATGAAGAACCCATTCGTCTTCCGCTTCCGAGATATCAGATTTATCACAGTCGTTTCAAGCATTGCTTCGAATTGGTAAATAAGAAACGGTTATTGATAATAAAACAAATCAAAACAAACATATATATATATATATATATATATATATATATATATATATATATATATATATATATATATATATATATATATATATATATATATATATATATATATATATATATATATATATATATATATATATATATATATATATATATATATATATATATATATATATATATATATATATATATATATATATATATATATATATATATATATATATATATATATATATATATATATATATATATATATATATACTAGCAAGAAAAAATGCTCCGATGGAACAAAAAAAGGTAGAATATACTTGGAACAAAGAATCATCAAGGATGTAAAAGGAGGGGACTAGAAAAAGCTCCTGTCTACAAATGTCACAAAATTTGCTAAAACTCAGAAATTTCCTAAACAAAGAAAAAATGAAAGTAAGTAAACTAAAGAAAAAACCTACCTGTGCCTAAAACTGCAAGATCTGCTAAAAATCAGACTTTTTCTAGGCAACGCAAAAATCGAAGTATATTCTGCGGCCTCTGAAAAAAATAGGTGAACCTCCTCATATTGTCCATCATACAGTGAGCGCTTCCAAAATTCTGAGGGGGTTTTCAAATTAGAGTATTGGCCTTAAAAATAGTGCTATGGCGAAAAAAACATCATTTTTGAAAGTTTCTTGTCGAGCGCTATCTATTGGTACCTACCAAAAAACCAAAAAAGAGCAGAAAGATTCAAAAAATTAAATTCTGGAGGTATTCTTGGGTATTTGCGTTTTCTTGTTGGGTATTTTGCCTTGGGGTGCATATCCCCAAACCCCCTACGTCTAGGTATGGTGTCCAATGCTTAATATAAAGCTTATAAAATAAATCTCAAATCTGCGTTTTTACTAATAACTTGCAATGTTAATTTATTCGATATTGTGGCTAGATAAATATTACAAAAAGTTATATCCTATGATTATTTGCGATATTGCAACGAAAGACTGTGATTTCTATATAATGCATGCGTCCATTCAGTACTCTTCTGGCGTTTAATCCCACCAGACCACCCGGATTTCATTCCTGCCCATGTAAACTGATAACCATTAGGCATGGGAGGTTTAGGGTATGCACCAGTGTTCAATCAGAAACGTCGAAAATTGCCGTTTTTCCAACATACCATAATTACTATTTTTTCCCAGAAGAATATTGCAACATGGCGCTGCTCAGCTATGGCGATATCTGCTTTTGCAGAGTGAGTGGTTCAGTTATCTAGCCAAATGTTTTATCTTTGTTCGACAGGATGCTGCTTTCTTCTGCAGGCCGCAGAATATACTTCGATTTTTGCGTTGCTTAGAAAAAGTCTGATTTTTAGCAGATCTTGCAGTTTTTGGCACAGGTAGGTTTTTTCTTTGATTTACTTACTTTCATTTTTTCTTTGTTTAAGAAATTTCTGAGTTTTAGCAAGTTTTGTGACATTTGTAGATAGGAGCTTTTTCTAGTCCCCTCCTTTTACGTCCTTGATGATTCTTTGTTCCAAGTATATTCTACCTTTTTTTGTTCCATCGGAGCATTTTTTCTTGCTAGTACCCAACTTTTTGTTAGCAAAAAATAGTACTTATTCCTATCTTTGTCAGTGTTGTAGCGAATGTCATTAGGTACTACTTCCATCTCAGCAATTTATACTTGCATTGTGTATGAATTATATTCCGACTCCGCGCGTTTGCAATATTATTTAGCTGAAGTTCGAAGCAGCGGAATTCACTCATCGCTTCTGATCGTTGCTTACTTCGACCATGATGCAACTTCAACAAATAATCTCACGTTTTGTCATTTTACTTCTCGCTGACACTTATTTAGTCCGATAAAGTTAACTGCCCGCAGCAATGCACTGGCTAATCGACCTAAGAAACATGCATTTCAACGTAAAATGCATGCGTCGTTCAAGTAGACATTTCTTTACAGTTGGGTAGATTGCGTAGCAAACGGGGCGAAATGATTTTTGCCCAATCACTATGATTGAAGATGGCTAAATACATATACATATGTGGAAAATTTCTTGCATGTTATTATTATGCACTAACGTATTAGGTACGACAAGGTAGGTACTGAATCTTAGATTTTCAACCTAACTTTTACAAAAACCAACAAAAAACATGTCAAAAATTTGCTCTTTGCACAAAAACGCGTTTTTTACGCTTTTTGTGTGGTCTATACTTTTATCTATACATATTCTATTTTATTGTTTTTTTGAATTTAAGAAAAATATTATGTTTTTGCAAGGCTCTAGGTCAAAAGTTCATATGCAGTGTTTACTTACATACACAGAATGCACAGAAGATTTAAGTCGGATTCGTAAATCTGATATTACGCGGATATTACAATCAACATTTATAATGACATTACGTCTCAACAATGGTTTGATGACAAATTAACATTAGGTGTAAAACAGTTTACACCACTGTTGTGTAAAAAAATGTGTCTAAGCGACTTCTCACACTTGATTCCTTAAAAATTTCTAGTCATAAGGAAAAGATTAGGTTACCGCAAGGCTCTAAAACGAAGATTAATATGTAGTGTAAACGATATGTTAACACCTAGTGTAAAAAAGATTTTAGTCAGAATCGTAATTTTAACATTGCTCCGATATTACAACCAACTTTTATGAAAATAGTAAGTCTCCGTAATGTCGTAAGGATAAATTAACATTGATTTAAACCACATTACTGAACTGTTGAGTGTAAACATACGCGCCAAAATTGCGTATCGAATTTAGTTTCAGGTTCATTTACAGACTTGAGAATCATGTCCCTGACTCATAACCGGAGAAGCTGGCAGAAAGAAACAAGACAGAAACCTGTTTAAAGCACATCATTCTTGACTTTACACTCGCTTAATGTTGGTTTAGACATACGCGATTCGCTATGAAATACACCCCATATAAGGCACTTTATTTTTATTCTATTGGACCTATCCTGACTTCTGAAAGGAGAAAGTAGCGAACAAAACCTAAACAAAGACATATTTTTCATCATACAGAACATTGTAAACTTTGAAAATCCGTACCGTATTCCCCATTGAGTGTAAAGAAATTCGGTTTGGTACAGTTTGTAGCTTTTGAGTCGTAGTACGTTTCTATGTGCAAAAATTTTGTTGCAAAAATTATTTGATATGATTTACCAATCAAAATTAGGGAAAAAACGTGTTTTTTCGACCATTTTTCACGTCTGATTTCGAACTTTACACCCCCATAAATAACTCAATATTGCGTTTTTTTAAATGCGGTTTGCTGCGATCTGTAGCCCCTAAGAGGCACTTAATTACTGCTGTATTCAACGTACCCGGACTCATAAGCGGAAAATTTTGGCAGAGAAATCTTAGTTAAAATCCGTTTTTTACACTATCAACTAGAGTGTAAACTTTAAACCCCAGGATCTAACTCACCATAGAGCGTAGAAGACTTTGCTTATATGCAGAATGTAGCCCTTGATCCGCTCTACATTTTTGTCAGAAAACACTTCAAAAAACTCATAACTGGAGTTAGTATCAGACATAAGCAGGTTGAAAACTCGACCGAAAAGTGCTTTTCACCCCCAGATTTTCGCACTCTTTACACTGCCATTCAAGAACTAATGCGAATTTAAAAAAACAAAAAATGGTGTTCTGGAGAATTCATTTCTCTATAATCCTATGCTGTTTAATTGTTCGAGTCATCAATACTTAGTTATCCACATGCCGCAGTAAAATGGTCCAAAATTTGTCCCATGTTATAACGTTACACAAAAACTTTACACCTTCTGTACACAGCTAGTTTTGAGTTTCAAGAAAAACAAAGAAATCATGGGCAGCGAATTTTTTATTATCTTTCTTTTAAAAAAAAGCGCACCTTCCAGAAGTGTCCCATTATAGCTATAGGGGGGTGCACAGGTGTTAGAGGTACCCAAGTATATTATAGGTACGCGCTAACGCGCTACCTATGATATATATATATATATATATATATATATATATATATATATATATATATATATATATATATATATATATATATATATATATATATATATATATATATATATATATATATATATATATATATATATATATATATATATATATATATATATATATATATATATATATATTTATATATATATATACATATATATATATATATATATATATATATATATATATATATATATATATATATATATATATATATATATATATATATATATATATATATATATATATATATATATATATATATATATATATATATATATATATATATATATATATATATATATATATATATATATATATATATATATATATATATATATATATATACTAGCAAGAAAAAATGATCCGATGGAACAAAAAAAGGTAGAATAAATATACTTGGAACATAGGATTATCAAGGACGTAAAAGCAGGGGACTAGAAAAAGCTCCTATCTACAAATGTCATAAAATTTGCTAAAACTCAGAAATTTCCTAAACAAAGAGAAAATGAAAGTTAGGATATCAAAGAAAAAACCTACCTGTGCCTAAAACTGCAAGATCTGCTAAAAATCAGACTTTTTCTAAGCAACGCAAAATTCGAAGTATATTCTGCAGCCTGCAGAAGAAAGCAGCATCCTGTCGAACAAAGATAAAACATTGGGCTAGATAACTGAACCACTCACTCTGCAAAAGCAGATATCGCCATAGCTGAGCAGCGCCATGTTGCCATCTTTTTCTGGGTCAAAAAATATTAATTATGGTATCTTGGGAAAACGGCAATTTTCGACGTTTCGGATTTAACACTGGTGCATACCCCTAACCTCCCATGCCTAATGGTTATTAGTTTACATGGGCAGGAATGAAATCCGGGTGGTCTGGTGGGATTAAACACCAGAAGAGTACTGAATGGACGCATGCGTTATATAGTAATCACAGTCTTTCGTTGCGGTATCGCAAATAATCATAGGATATAACTTTTTGTAATATTTATCTAGCCACAATATCGAATAAATTAACGTTGCAAGTGATTAGCAAAAACGCAGATTTGAGATTTATTTTATAAGCGTTATATTAAGCATTGGACACCATACCTAGACGTCGGGGGTTTGGGGAGTATGCACCCCAAGGCAAAATATCCAACAAGAAAACGCAAATACCCAACAATACCTCCAGAATTCAATTTTTTAAACCATTCTGCTCTTTTTGGCTTTTTTGGTAGGTACCAATAGATAGAGCTCGACAAGAAACGTTCAAAAATGGTGTTTTCTTCGCCATTGCACTATTTTTAAGGTCAATATTCCAATTTGAAAACCGCCCTCAGAATTTTAGAACGGCCCACTGTATGGTGGACAATATGAGAAGGTTCACCTATTTTTTTCAGAGGCCGCAGAATATACTTCGATTTTTGCGTTGCTTAGAAAAAGTCTGATTTTTAGCAGATCTTGCAGTTTTAGGCACAGGTAGGTTTTTTCTTTGATTTACTTACTTTCATTTTTTCTTTGTTTAGGAAATTTCTGAGTTTTAGCAAATTTTGTGACATTTGTAGATAGGAGCTTTTTCTAGTCCCCTCCTTTTACGTCCTTGATAATCCTTTGTTCCAAGTATATTCTACCTTTTTTTGTTCCATCGGAGCATTTTTTCCTGCTAGTACCCAACTTTTTGTTAGCAAAAAATAGTACTTATTCCTATCTTCGTCAGTGTTGTAGCGAATGTCATTAGGTACTACTTCCATCTCAGCAATTTATACTTGCATTTTGTATGAATTATATTCCGACTCCGCGCGTTTGCAATATTATTTAGCTGAAGTTCGAAGCAGCATTATTTTCTGTGCTCAAGCTGGAATTCACTTATCGCTTCTGATCGTTGCTTACTTCGACCATGATGCAACTTCAACAAATAATCTCACGTTTTGTCATTTTACTTCTCGCTGACACTTATTTAGTCCAATAAAGCTGACTGCCCGCAGCAATGCACTGGCTAATGGACCTAAGAAACACGCATTTCAAAGTAAAATGCATGCGTTGTTGAAGTGGACATTTCTTTACAGTTGGGTAGATTGCGTAGCAAACGGGACGAAATGATTTTCGCCCAATCGCTATGATTGAAGATAGTTAAATATATATACATATGTGGAAAATTTCTTGCAAGTTATTGCGTGCTTGTTTGAGTAAATTTTAAAATGATATTGATCACATTGCGTGTATGAATAATGTTGGTAAGCACTAACGTAGTAGGTATGACAAGGTAGGTACTGGATCTATGATTTTCACCCTAACTTTTACAAAAACCACCGAAAACATGTCAAAAATTTGATCTCTGCACAAAAACGCGTTTTTTACGCTTTTTGTGTGGTCTATACTTTTACCTATACATATTCTATTTTATAGTTTTTTGAATTTAAGAAAAATATTATGTTTTTGCAAGGCTCTAGGTCAAAAGTTCATATGCAGTGTTTACTTACATACGCAGAATGCACAGAAGTTTTTAGTCGGATTCGTAAATCTGATATTACGCGGATATAACAATCAACATTTATAAAGACATCACATCTCAACAATGGTCTGATGACAAATTAACATTAGGTCTAAAACAGTTTACACCACTGTTGTAAAAAAATATGTCTAACCGACTTCTCACACTTTATTCCTTAAAAATTTCTAGTCATAAGGAAAAGATTAGGTTTCCGCAAGGCTCTAAAACGAAGATTAATATGTAGTGTAAACGATATGTTAACACCTAGTGTAAAAAGATTTTTAGTCAGAATCATAATTTTAACATTGCTTCGATATTACAACCAACTTTTATGAAAATAGTAAGTCTCCGTAATGTCGTAAGGAAAAATTAACATTGGTTTAAACAACTTTACTGAACTGTTGAGTGTAAACATACGCGCTAAAATTGCGTATCGAATTTGGTTTCAGGTTCATTTACAGACTTGAGAATCATGTCCCTGACTCATAACCGGAGAAGCTGGCAGAAAAAAACAAGACAGAAACCTGTTTAAAGCACCTCATTCTTGACTTTACACTCGCTTAATATTGGTTTAGACATACGCGATTCGCTATGACATACACCCTATATGAGGCACTTTATTTTTATTCTATTGGACCTATCCTGACTTGTGAAAGGAGAAAGTGGCGAACAAAACCCAAACAAAGACATATTTTCCATCATTCAGAACATTGTAAACTTTAAAAATCCGTACCGTATTCCCCATTGAGTGTAAAGAAATTCGGTTTGGTACAGTTTGTAGCTTTTTAGTCGTAGTACGTTTCTATGTGCAAAAATTCTGTTGCAAAAATTATTTGATATGATTTACCAATCAAAATTGGGGAAAAAACGTGTTTTTTCGCCCATTTTTCACGTCTGATTTCGAACTTCACACCACCATAAATAACTCAATATTGCGTTTTTTTAAATGCGGTTTGCTGCGATGTGTAGCCCCTGAGAGGCACTTTATTACTGCTGTTTTTAATTTACACTGACACATAAGTGGAAAAGTTTGGCAGATAAATCTTAGTCATTATCCACTAGAGTGTAAACTTTAAACCCCAGGATCTAACTCACCATAGAGCGTAGAATACTTTGCTTATATGCAGAATGTAGCCCTTGATCCGCTCTACATTTCTGTAAGAAAACATTTTAAAAAATTCATAACCGGAGTTAGTATGAGACATAAGAAGGTTGAAAACTCGATCAAAAAGTGCTTTTTTCACCCACAGATTTCCACACTCTTTACACTGCCATTCGAGAACTAATGCGAATTTCAAAAAACAAAAAAATGATGTCCTGTAAAATTTATCCCTCTACAATCCTATGCTAATTAATTGTTCTAGTCATCAATGCTCAGTTGCCTACATGCCGCAGTAAAAAGGTCCCGAAATTCGCCCTACGTTATAACGTTACACAAAAACTTTACACTTTCTTTACACAGTCAGTTTTGAGTTTCAAGAAAAACAAAAAACACGGGCAGCGAATTTTTTTATTATCTTTCTTTTTAAAAAAACTGCACCTTCCAGAAGTGTCCCGTTATAGCTATAGGGAGGTGCACAGGTGTTAGGGGTACCCAAGTATATTATAGGTACGCGCTAACGCGCTACCTACGATATATATATATATATATATATATATATATATATATATATATATATATATATATATATATATATATATATATATATATATATATATATATATATATATATATATATATATATATATATATATATATATATATATATATATATATATATATATATATATATATATATATATATATATATATATATATATATATATATATATATATATATATATATATATATATATATATATATATATATATATATATATATATATATATATATATATATATATATATATATATATATATATATATATATATATATATACATACAGGGGCGTAACCAGGATTTTATTTCGGGGGGGGCCCAAAATTTTTGAAGTCCTATATCTCGGGAAGCATTAGGGGATACGCGAAAATAATGGCATTTTTGAGCGTTTCTCGACAAGATCTATATTATGGTGAAGTAAAAAATCTAAAAAAAAATTCAAAAATTTTCTTGCTTTATTTCAAATTTGGATATAAAAAATCTATCTTTTAACCCATCGGTATGTCTAATTTCTCAATATCAAATTAAAGCTTGACTCCAAGACATTTCGAAATTATTTTCTTTGCATTTAATTTTGAAGCTTTGTTAAGAAAACTAATTCAGAACATAATAAATCGGCGCGAAGCGCCGAAAATTTTTGTAAAATACGCCATTTTCAAGTAAAATCTGGGCTTCTAAGTTAAGAAAAAAAAATCCAGCGCAAAGCGCCAAAAGTTTTGACAAATTCGTTATTTTTAAGTTAAATCTGGGCTTCTAAGTTAAGAAAAAAGATAGAAAATAAGATATCCAGCGCGATGCGCCGAAAATTTTAAGAAATTCGTTATTTTTAAGTAAAATCTGGGTTTCTAAGTTAATAAAAAAGATAGAACATAAAAAATTCAGCGCGGAGCGTCGAAAATTTTGACAAATTCGCTATTTTTAAGTAAAATCTGGGCTTCTAAGGTGAGAAAAAACATAGACCATAGAAATTGAACGCGAAGCGCTGAAACTTTTTGACAAATTCGTTATTTTAAAGTAAAATCTAGTCTTCTAAGGTAAGAAAAACATCGAACATAAGAAATTCGGCGCAAAGCGCGGAAAATTTTTGACAAATTCGTTGTTTTTAAGTAAAATCTAGTCTTCTTAGGTAAGGAAAAACATAGAACATAAGAAACTCGGCGCGAAGCGCCGAAAATTTTTGACAAAGTCGTTATTTTAAAGTAACATCTAGTCTTCTAAGGTGAGAAAAAAAACATAGAACATAAGAAATCCGGCGCGAAGCGCCCAAAATTTTTGATAAATTCGTTATTTTAAAGTAAAATCTAGTCTTCTTAGGTAAGGAAAAACATAGAACATAAGAAATTCGGCGCGAAGCGCCGAAAATTTTGACAAATTCGTTATTTTTAAGTAAAATTTGGGCTGCTAAAGTAAGAAAAAACAGAACATGAGAAATCCGGCGCGAAGCGCCGGAAAATTTTGAGTTTAGAAGCGAAAAAGTGTGCTAAAAACGCATTATGGCTGTCCACATTCCGTTTCCACTTCACTTGAAGAAAAAAGCAAAGGGTCGCGTTAGCGCAGTACCTATAACATACTTAGGTACCCCTAACACCTGTGCACCCCCCTACAGCTATAACGGGACACTTTTGGAAGGTGCGGTTTTTTTTGAAAGAAAGATAATACAAAAATTCGCTGCCCGTGTTTTTTTGCTTTTCTTGAAACTCAAAACTGGCTGTGTAAAGTTTTTGTGTAACGTTATAACATAGGATCAATTTTGGGAGGTTTTTTAGGCGGCATGTGGACAACTCAGTATTGACTCTTCAAAAAAATTAATGGCACAGATTTGTAGAGGAAGGGATGCTCCAGAATGACTTTTTTTTGTTTGTTGAAATTCGCATTAGTACTCGAATGGGAGTGTAAAGAGTGCGAAAATCTGGGGGTGAAAAATCACATTTTGGTCGAGTTTTCAACTTGTCTATGTCTGATAGTAACTCCGGCTATGAGTTTTTAGAAATGTTTTCTGACAGAAATGTAGAGCGGATCAAGGGCTACAATCTGCCTACAAGCAGACTTTTCTACGCGCAATAGGAGTTAGGTCCTGGGGTTTAAAGTTTACACTCTAGTCGATGGTGTAAAAAACAGATTTTAACTAAAAATTCTCTGCCAGCTTTTTCCGCTTATGAGTTGGACTTAAATGAGTATAACAGTAATCAAGCAGCTTCTAGGGGCTACACGTCGCAGCAAACCGCGTTCAAAAAAACGCAATATTGAGTTATTTATGTGGGTGTAAAGTTCGAAATCAGACGTGAAAAATGGGCGAAAAAACACGTTTTTTCCCCAATTTCGATTGGTAAATCATATCGAATAATTTTTGCAACAGAATTTTTTGCACATAGAAACGTACTACGACTCGAAAGCTACAAACTGTACCAAACCGAATTTCTTTACACTCAATAGGGGATACGGTACGGATTTTTAAAGTTTACAATGTTCTGAATGATGGAAAATATGTCTTTGTTTGGGTTTTGTTCGCCTATTTCTCCATTCAGAAGTCAGGATAGGTCCAATAGAATAAAAATAAAGTGCCTTATATGGGGTGTATGTCGTAGCGAATCGCGTATGTCTAAACCAATATTAAGCAAGTGTAAAGTCAAGAATGGGGTGCTTTAAACAGGTTTTTGTCTTGTTTTTTTCTGGCAGCTTCTCCGGTTATGAGTCAGGGACATGATTCTCAAGTCTGTAAATAAACCTGAAACCAAATTCGATAAGCAATTCCGGCGCGTATGTTTACACTCAACAGTTCAATAAAGTGGTTTAAACCAATGTTAATTTATCCTTATATTATGGAGACTTACTAAATTCATAAAAGTTGGTCGTAATATCGAAGCAATATTAAAATTACGATTCTGACTAAAATCTTTTTTACACTAGGTGTTAACATATCGTTTACACTACATATTAATCTTCGTTTTAGAGCCTTGCGGAAACCTATTTTTTTCCTTATGACTAGAAATTTTTAAGGAATAAAGTGTAAGAAGTCGGTTACACACATTTTTTTACACAACAGTTTACACTACATATTAATCTTCGTTTTTAAATTGTTTTACACCTAATCTTAATTTGTCATCAGACCATTGTTGAGACGTAATGTCATTATAAATGTTGATTGTAATATCCGCGTAATATCAGATTTACGTATCCGACTAAAATCTTCTGTGCATTTTGTGTATGTAAGTAAACACTGCATATGAACTTTTGACCTAGAGCCTTGCAAAACATAATATTTTTCTTAAATTCAAAAAAAAACAATAAATCAAGTGTGAGATGCCAGTTGGGCGCGTTTGTTTACAATGAACTTTATCGGACTAAATAAGAGTCAGCGAGAAGTAAAATGACAAAACGTGAGATTATTTGTTGAAGTTGCATCATGGTCGAAGTAAGCAACGATCATAAGCGATAAGTGAATTCCAGCTTGAGCACAGAAAATAATGCTGCTTCGAACTTCAGCTAAATAATATTGCAAACGCGCGGAGTCGGAATATAATTCATACACAATGCAAGTTTAAATTGCTAAGTTATAAGCAGTACCTAATGACATTGGCTACAACACTGACAAAGATAGGAATAACTACTATCTTTTGCTAACTAAAAGTTGGGTACTAGCAAGAAAAAATGCTTTGATGGAACAAAAAAAGGCAGAATATACTTGGAACAAAGAATTATCAAGGACGTAAAAGGAGGGGACTAGAAAAAGCTCATATCTACAAATGTCACAAAATTTGCTAAAACTCAGAAATTTCCTAAACAAAGAAAAAACGAGAGTAAGTAAATCAAAGAAAAAACCTACCTGTGCCTGAAACTGCAAGATCTGCTAAAAATCAGACTTTTTCTAAGCAACGCAAAAATCGAGGTATATTCTGCGGCCTCTAAAAAAATAGGTGAACCTTCTCATATTGTCCACCATACAGTGGGCGGTTCCAAAATTCTAAGTGGGTTTTCAAATTGGAATATTGGCCTTAATAGTGCTATGGCGAAGAAAACTCAATTTTTGAACGTTTCTTGTCGAGCTCTATCTATTGGTACCTACCAAAAAAACCCAAAAAGAGCGAAAGATTTAAAAAATTGAATTCTGGAGGTATTTTCGGGTATTTGCGTTTTCTTGTTGGGTATTTTGCCTTGGGGTGCATACTCCCCAAACCCCCTACGTCTAGGTATGGTGTCCAATGCCTAATATAAAGCTTATAAAATAAATCTCAAATCTGCGTTTTTGCTAATCACTTGCAACGTTAATTTATTCGATATTGTGGCTAGATAAATATTACAAAAGTTATTTCCTATGATTATTTGCGATACTGCAACGAAAGACTGTGATTTCTATATAATGCATGCGTCCATTCAGTACTCTTCGGGCGTTTAATCCCACCAGACCACCCGGATTTCATTCCTGCTCATGTAAACTGATAACCATTAGGCATGGGAGGTTAGGGGTATGCACCAGTGTTTTCAATCAGAAACGTCGAAAATTGCCGTTTTTCCAACATACCATAATTACTATTTTTTGACCCAAAAAAATATTGCAACATGGCGCTGCTCAGCTATGGCGATATCTGCTTTTGCAGAGTGAGTGGTTCAGTTATCTAACCCAATGTTTTATCTTTGTTCGACAGGATGCTGCTTTCTTCTGCAGGCCGCAGAATATACTCCGATTTTTGCGTTGCTTAGAAAAAGTCTGATTTTTAGCAGATCTTGCAGTTTCAGGCACAGGTAGGTTTTTTCTTTGATTTACTTACTCTCGTTTTTTCTTTGTTTAGGAAATTTCTGAGTTTTAGCAAATTTTGTGACATTTGTAGATAGGAGCTTTTTCTAGTCCCCTCCTTTTACGTCCTTGATAATTCTTTGCTCCAAGTATATTCTGCCTTTTTTTGTTCCATCGGAGCATTTTTTCTTGCTAGTATATATATATATATATATATATATATATATATATATATATATATATATATATATATATATATATATATATATATATATATATATATATATATATATATATATATATATATATATATATATATATATATATATATATATATATATATATATATATATATATATATTATATATATATATATATATATATATATATATATATATATAATATATATATATATTTTTATATATTATTAAATTTTTTAATTAAATTACAAATTATTAAATAATTAAAACGTACAAAATTAAATTAAATAAATTAACCTAAAAATATCCCTAAAGTGACCATCTCAAAAACATTTTAACATTTTTGACGACGTTGTATCCTACTGGAAAAGTGAAAGATAAAAAATTAATTCGATGAAATTCAGGCAATTTCTACTATATGGTGCGATGCCTCAGACAAATTAGCACTTTTGAATTAGATGATCGCTAAAATATATAAAAAGTCATTTAAAATGACTTTTTGAGAACTAAACATTCTGCTGGATGAAAAATTCTTGTGCGGGAGGGTGGGGGGGGGTAAACCCAGAGATTGGAAAAAACGATGTCTCTGTCTTGTTTATCGAAGATAAAAATTCTTTGTTAAAGGATTTTTAATCTGGAAGTTTATTTTTGAGTCAAATTTTGCAAGAATATTTGTATCATAAGAAATTTCTCCGTAGAAATTCTATAACTGTGGTAGGAAAACGTTAGGATGCGCTATTTTGAAAAAAATTGTTTTACTCGGCAATGTTTTGGATTTCATTATTGAGCTGGTTCTTGTCCTCCTTATAAGCATAAGTGTGTTTTAGAAGGTAATCAGCTGATCATTTGCATTAAAGAAAACGGCAATTATCCATAAGCTATTATTCTATCAGAGATCGTAGGATATTGCTGTTAAAAATGCCGATGTTACATGACGACCACACATTGGTAAACAGTTTGAATGATGGAGGATTATTTTAGGTGAGGGGCGGTCCGAAATTGGTAAACCTATATTTAGGGATATCTTCGCCGGGGCACCAAATGAAGTGCATTTTCTCATGTTTCCGAACACGCTCTATCCGTTAAGGTCATAGAATTCAAACGTTTCGGAGAAATTTTCATTTTTTCTCGATAAGCTATGAAAAATGACACTTTTTGACCTCGCTTGGGCCTAACTTAATTAATATAATGATTCTACGGCGCAAACTGCCGAAAATTTTGAGATTTCCTAATAAAGAGATGTCAATTTTCTTTGCTTTTCCTTACGTTTCTTATATTATTTTTGCACTAAGGAGAGTGGGCTGCCCCCCACCCCCTAAATACGCCCATGTATATATGTACAGGGTGGCCCATAAAAAAGGCTACATTTCGATTTGATAAGTCATAACTTCGGATGATTTAAACATAAAACTTTAGGACCAGCTACACTTTATAGACAAACATGTCATTGTTAAACCGCGTTAAAAATTTTGACCAGCTGCCAGCGTTTCGTGCACTACGGCTATTTGTTCATACCTCACATTGACATTGTTCTAATCCCAGAGTTTCTGCATTGTATCACATTATTGCTCATGTAGGTATCGTTTTTTGACCTGTTTGGCAATAAATACCGTCAATAAAACTAGTTAGCTCATTTTTTAAACCCCGTGAAAATAGGATGCGAATTGATGGCAAGACCAATGACGCTATTGGCGTTTAAACAATATTACAGTGTAGATGTAAACATATTGCCGTAGCGCCCAAAGCGTTGATATCCGTCCAAACTTTCTTACACGATTCGAAAGAAGACACTTCTATCTATCTAATGTTGCAAGATCTAAGATCTCATGCTCGCATCAGCCGAAGTTAAGACCTGTTGGATCGGAAATTAGCTCGGTTTTTTATAAATGTTGATTGTAATATAAGAGTGATATCAGAATTATAAATCCGACTACAATCTTTTTTACACTCTATAGTTGTGTAAACTTTACACAGCAAATTAACTTTAGTTCTAGGGCCTTGTGAAAGCTAAATTTTTTGAAAATCTTCTACGTAATGTCAGAAATAAGAATCTTACTGTTAGTTTTCTCAACACCCAGTAGTTGTGTAAAGTTGACGCTATTCCTACATTGTTAATGTGTAGTTTACATTCCAAATCTATTTTACTCCCAGAGCGTTGCAAAACGTGAATTTTTCCTAAAAATGTTCCATAGGGTCAGGATTACGAATCTGCTGTATGTTTTGTTTACACCGAGTAGTTATGTAAGATTATACTAAAAATTAAAGTTAGTTTCAGAGCGTTGCGGAGGGCTTAATTTTTTCAAAAATGTTCATGTAACGTCGGAATTAGGACATTGAACGTACCCAATAATTGTGTAGAGATTATACTGAAATTTTTTGATCTTTTTAAATGAGGTAAGGTTGTCTTGTTCAACAAAGGTAATGCTAATATTCAGAACAATATTGTTTTCCGCGTTTTTGGACTGCTTTCATTATTCTGGCATGTTACCATTTGTGTTTACTCAATGATTTTCACTCAAATCATGCTAATTAAACATAGGGTACTAGCAAAACAAAAATGCTCCAATGGAACAAAACGGCCGAATATACTTGGGATTGCTGATTATTAAGGATGGAAAAGGAGGGGATTAAAAGTTGCAAAATCTGCTAAAGATCAGACTTTCTATAAGCAACGCAAAAAACTCGTAGTATATTCTGCGGCCTCTGAAAAAATGTAAACTTTGAATAAATTCAATTCTTCACATTAGAGTGTACAAACATAATGTAAAATGTTTACTTGTCGTAAATTGCTTGTAAGTTGCAAAACTGCAATTGTATGTAAAGGTGTTTTATTTTGTTATCATGAACATTATAGCAAACGAACCTGGCGTAAATTGAATAGTGCATACAATCGTTGCGGGCATGCATCCATACCTACATCTAGTCTCTTTCTTGTAAGCTCACGCGTTTCCTGCTGCTTTAAACCAACAATATCTTGGATTGTCTTTAATGCATCTGTGTTTGCTTTTTTCATTAAATAGGCTTGCAAAGTCTCGCCTAGTTTACTCCATCTAATTTCCCATAACCGCTGCATAGCTAACTTGCTGCTTTACATTAGTTTTTTTGGTTCAATAGTTTATTTCAATCTCTATGCCGCAGAATCTACATCAATTCTGTACATTTCTTAGAGAAAGTCTGATTTTTAGCAGATTTGGCTACTTTAGGCTTATACAAAGGTAACGTTTTCTTAGTTTTCTGTCATAAATAATCCATAATCCAAAGTAAATTCGTGTTTTTGTTCCATCGGATTTTAAATTAAATTAAATTTTAAATTAAATTCCATTCCATCAGATATCAATATATATCTGTATCAGAATATTTTATTGGTTAATTTGTTGCTGTGATTTGTTAGATGCACCACATGTTAAACAAAACATGTTAAATATCAAGAAGAAGAGTGTAAAACAATCAGCTGTTACGAGAGCATAATAGAAGCCAATTTTCGTAGTGAAAAACTAATGCAGTACTGAGGCTTTTATGAAACTGATAGTTTGGAATGGAGGAGACTAGTGTAGAGAGTTTTATTCTAGAGCTAGAAATGCAGTTCAAAACTACTGGCATTAATACAAAGTTCAAACAACGAAATCTACGTAATTTTTGAATATTTGATTTGACAGGAAAAGTCAAAACATTATTTCACTGTGAGAAGCATTCACCTATTTTCCAAGAAAAACGCTTCATTATCCAGCAACTAACGTTATTAAAACGATTAACAACCATACTACCTACCTGTGTATTTTAGAACTAGCAAATAAAAATGCTCCGATGGAACAAAAAAGATGAATATACTTGGAATTCTGGATTATTAAGGATGTAAAAGGAGGGGACTAGGAAAAATCTACCTAAAGTCGCAAAATCTGCTAAAAATCAGACTTTCTCTAAGCAACGCAAAAAATCGAAGTATATTCTGCGGCCTAAAAAAGTGTCTTTTTTTGAAATAATGTTCGAAGTTTCAGATAAGAGTGTATAAACGAAATCTATCAAGCTTACTTTCTTAAATTGCTGGCACCTGATTGATAGAAAACTAAGTGGTATTGTATTTAAAGTTGTTGTATTTTGTTATGAGCATTATAGCAAGCAAAGCAGGGGCCGATCGATTAGTGCACACAATCGTTACCGTCATGCTAGTGTATCTACACTTAGTCTGTTTCAAGTCAACTTACGCGTCTCCTACTGTTTTAAACCAACCATGTCTCCAATTCTCTTCGATGTTTGCCATTTCATTCAATTGGCTTAGAAAGACTGTTAGTTTACTCAATATCATTTCCCATAGCTACTGCATAGCTAACTTGCTGCTTTTTCAATCATTTTTATGCTTTAATATTTATTTTAGTCTGTTGGCCGCAGAATATACTTCGATTTTTTGCGTTGCTTAGAGAAAGTCTGATTTTTAGCAGATTTTGCGACTTTAGGTAGATTTTTCCTAGTCCCCTCCTTTTACATCCTTAATAATCCACAATTCCAGGTATATTCATCTTTCTTCTTCCATCGGAGTATTTTTCTTTGCTAGTACCCTACTTTTAATGAGCATGATTTGAGTACATCAGTCAGTAAACACATACAGTAACATGCCACAATAATGACAGTAGTCCAAGAACACGGTAAACAATATTGTTCTTAACATCAGCATTATCCTTTTCAAACAAGACAACCTTATATTATTTTAACAGATCAAAGTTTTCAAGCATTAACTTTAAGCAAATATAAAGTGTAAGGAACACTAACGCTCAGATTTGGAAGTAAATTAAATTTGTAGTATAAACTACATTTTAACAACAAATGATTAGTGCAAACTTCACACAACTACTAGCTGTAGAGAAAACTAACAGTCAGATTCTCAATTCTGATTTTACGTAGAACGTTTTGAAAAGAAATAAGCTTCCGCAAGGCTCTAGAACAAGAGTTAATATGCAGTGTAAACTATACACAACCACAGAGTTTAAAGAAAATTTCAGTCGGATTCGTAATTCTGATATTACGATCAACATTTTTGAAAAATTAAGTCTCCACAATGAACCAAGGACAAATAAATATCAGATGTGTAAACGTAGACTCAAGCTACGTTCACTTCGCTTACTTAACCCAAATCTCAAGTTTATGCGCTCACACGGGGGTTCTCGCCCTTTTTAGGAGGTCGATCACCAGCTGGCGATTTGGGGGTAAGCGGCCGGCCTATTCAAGGTAAGCCCGGCCCTCTACGCACGCACCTAGTGAAACTTACTTACTTAACCCCTCTGAGATTAAATACCTAATTAAAGTAAGTTCCCCGGAAACCTAATTGAGGGCTCAAAAAGATTATTATTTAACTTGTTTTGGACCGAATTCCGGTGCTTGAAAATATTAAGGGTTCCTAAGTATAGTGTAGCACAAGGACAAAATTCAACAGCACGGAAATTTAAGCCAGCCCAGCATCGTTAATTACATAATTAATTTTTACAATATTTTTTGGACAGAAAAATTATGAAGTAATTAAAAAGCGACAGCATGGAGGATACGTGCTGCCGACCGTCGTGTTACACTAATCGGGTAAAATCAAACAATGTGATTAAACAAGGGCACAAAGCCCTGCCAAAGGCATACAACTGATGCCAATCGGCACAAACACAAATGATTAAACACAAAGCGTACGGCGAAAAGAAGCGTGAACACTACGCTGGAAAACTAACAGATGAGTTCTGCAGCCAAGCAGATAGAAAGGCACGTACGGAGTCTGCTCACGTACGGCGACGAAAAGAAAGAAAAGATACGCTCAGCGCGGAAGCTGGCGGAGAGGCTCTTAGGCTCAAAAACTAATTGTAAAATGTAAAATCTTAAAGTGCCGTCAAAACTGCGCTCGCACGCAGTATTAACTGACGCGGAAAAAGAATCGTAACAACACGAACCAAGAGATATGAAAAGGATCCATGAATATGACAATAGGCCTATGGGCAAAAGCTTACGGTAAAGGTATGTACAAACGAGACAGGCACAAATATGAGACACACATATGATCTTTTAACACACGTAAGATATGATAACACACATACCAATTCGTACTCAAATCGCATTAATTCCAAGTGCCCATTTTCCTATCCCGGATTTTGATTGAAAATATGTGTGGGAGTGGAATGAAAAATATGATAATTTTTAGTGGAAGGTGGTCCCGGGGGACTCACTTAAGCGTTGCGCTTAACGATCGTGTACGTGCGAATGGAAATTGAGCACAAGAATGTACATCTGGGGCAATCAATCGGTTTTTTCATCTGTTTCAAAAAAAACCCAAACTGATTTTTTTTCCCAAAAATTTTTTCAGTGTAAAGTTTACAAACATAAGTTTGGCACGTACAAACGTACAACAATCAAAGGGCTACAAACTGGCCCAAACCGAATTTATTTACACTCAATGGGGCGTTAGGTTCAGATTTTAAAAGTTTACAATGTGGTGGACAGTGAGAAATACGTGTTTGTCCATATTTTTGTTCGCCACTTTCTCTGTTCAGAAGTCGGGAGAGGTCAAATAGGATAAAAATAGAGTACTTTTAAAGGGGTGGCGAACAAAAATATGGACAAACACGTATTTTTCACTATCCACCACATTGTAAACTTTAAAAATCTGAACCGAGTGTAAATAAATTCGGTTTGGGCCAGTTTGTAGCCTTTTGATTGTAGTACGTTTGTATGTGCCAAACTTATGTTCCGCAAAATATTTGATATGATTTACCAATTAAATACGAAAAAACCTGTTTTTTCGCCCATTTTACACCTCAGATTTCGAACTTTACACCCCCATAAACAACTCAATATTACGTTTTTTGAATGTGGTTTGCTTTGACGTGTAGCCCTAAAAGTTACTTTATTTTTATCTCTCAAATTATCTTAACTCATTACCGAAAAAGTTGGCAGAGAAATCTTGGACAAAATCTGTTTTTTTACTCATCCACTAGAGTGTAAAGTTTAAACCCCTGGTACTGTGTATTGATTGTAGAAAAGTTTGAAGGTCAGATTCGTTATTCTGACCTCACAGAGAACATTTTAAAAAAAATTCATCATCCACGACGCTCTGAGCGGAAAAAATTTTTTCAGTGTAAAGTTTACACCTGCACTAATAACGCAATATTGATTGTAAAGAAACAAAATAAATTTTAAGATTTTAAAGGTTGTTACCACGTTCTTTCTACTAAGTGGACAATATGGCAGGATAAAAGTATTTTTTTGTCTCAATCTCTTTACAATAAAACGCCTCTAAATTCGAAAATATTACTTTTTAAGAAAAAATAAAAAAAGTTTCCCCTAGATTTTATAACCGTCTACCTTTTGAAACCAATCAGACTGCATAGAATGTAAAACTGAGTTAGATATGCTCTTTTACAAGAAAACAGTAAAAAAACCGTCTAATTTACACTCCTGTGCAACAACCAATGAGTGTAAAGAAATTTTAAGACCAGATTCGTAACCTACTAATTAGGGAAAACAATTTTAAAAAAATTCATCATCCAGGACGCTATGGGCGGAAAAAATTTTTCAGTGTAAAGTTTACACTTGCACTAAATACGCAAAACTGATTGTAAAGAAACAAAATAAATTTTGACGTGTAGCGCTTAAGACGAGGTACATTTTAAAGGTAGTTACCACGTTCTGCTACCAAGTTAAGAATATGGCAGGGAAAAATATTTTTTTGTCCCAGACTCTTTACAATAAACCGCCTCTAAATTCTAAAATATTACTTTTTAAAAAAAATTAAAAAAAGTCACCCCTAGATTTTTTAACCGTCTACCTTTTGAAACCAACCAGACTGCATAGAATGTAAAACTGAGTTAGATATGCTTGGCCACATGAAAACTGTAAAAAAAACCGTCTAGTTTACACTCCTGTGCAACAACCAATATGTGTAAAGAAATTTTAAGACCAGATTCGTAACCTACTAATTAGGAAAAACATTTTTTAAAAAAAAATTGGCCCTCCGCAAATTATTTGAATTTTTGGTGTAAACTTTACACACTAACGACGCGCTCGGTATTGAGTGTAAACAAGAAAAAAATGGGAGCACTAAGTTTTTTTATTATCTACCTTTTAAAAAAACTGCACCTCTCAGATGTGCGCCGTTATAGCTGTGAGGGGGGACACAAATTTCGCACTCGCTGTGAAAAACATATTAGAAAAAAGGATGGCCAAGTATATTATAGGTCCGCGCTAACGCGCTACCTATGATATTTCGATGAAGTTTACTGAAGTTGAAAATTCTTCGTACCTTTCTTCTTACTTACTTATTTCGAGTATTCTTTATGCGAAATTCGTAGATGCGGATTTGTTTTTCTAAGCTTAATTCCGAAAAGTACACTCATTGTCAATAGATAAAATTTCATTGAAATATTTTCGTATATACCTACATGTGTATGCAGCCCTGCATCCAGAATTTTATTCCAGGGGGAATCGCAAAGGTTTAAATCGGATATCTCGAGAACTATCTGGAGATAGGCAAAAAATAAAGGCAGTGTTTAAAGTTTCTCAACGAGCTCTATATAATGGCAAAGAAAAATTTGCAGAACATATTAAAAATTTTCACTTTCAGAACTTAAGTACACAATATCAGTCATTCAAACTGTCTGCGTGAGTGATTTCTAATCATTTTCATTTCATGAACAACATCCCTGCTTTTCTTAATTAAGTCAATCTTTGTGCTTTGCAAAAACATCAGCAGAGAAAATAAATAATCCGGCGCGAAGGGCTAAAAAATTGGATATGTTCCCCATTTCTAACTTGACTCTATGGGTTATTATCGGCTTCAAAGCAAAAATGTAAATAAACAATAAACCGGGCACAAAGAGAACGTTTTTATGCTATTATGCTCAAATGTGCACTTTCTTGAAGAATAGAAATAAAAACTCGCTCTCAAGGAAAAATCCGACCTTAAAAAAGATTTGAATACGTTGTAAATAATTATTCTGACTGAATTTATTGCGCGAAGCTCCGAGAATTTGAGCATTTTCACGCTGGGGTACGTCAAAGACTTATAGCATTTCATAGCTAAAAATTCTAAAAAAATAAAAGGGGGCACCACCACCCTTTACCTCCTAGATGCGGGCGGGCCTTTTGTACGTGTACGTCTAGGTAGGAACTTCCAACGCTTGGTCCATTTTTTGCCTGAAACATCTTTTCAGCTTAACCTTTATCGTTAAACTTGGACTGTTTGAAAGCTCTTTGAAAGTTCTACTCGATAACAATATTAATGTTGCATATTTTTGAAAGGTTCAAACTCTTATTCATGTGAGAAACACAAAAGCTTTCAAAAATGAGTTAATAAAAGTGGATTGACGGCTTATAGCATAAGAACCTGATACAGACAACAATTCCACGTCAATCAGCTAATAAGAAATTTTAATTTTTTTAAATGATGTATGAAAAGTAAAAAGATATAATACCACTATATCTTTGAATTTCAACTGGAATGAAAACCAGAGCCGATTTGTCAGAATACTGAAAATAAAACTCTCAATCCTCAATCAATAAGCGCATAAAATAATTCATTCAGATGGAGAACATGATTGTCTATCTAACAGAAACAGAATTAAGAAAAATGGTTTAAATTTGGCTGAGAAAACGGAATTTTTCTTGAAATTGTTGAGTCGCACTTTTCGGCCTACTGTTATCCTTCTTTGGCTCTTCTCTACATTCAGACGAAGCGATACAAAAACTTTCATAGCGATTATAATTAGGTAAATACTTCTCCTTTTAAAAAACGTTGTACCAGACATTTACAGTTTTACATTTGCTTTGGTATACCTAATACTCAGTGTGGGTGCAAGTCATGTATATCACTGGAAGGTGTCGACGTGCTATTCATGCTCTACAAAATGATGAATCTTAAATTTATTAATATTCTAATTTTATTACCTTCTGCACTCCATCTCATAGCATTAGGGTTTTCCAGGTTATATGAAATAGCTGCTGGCGACGGTGGGAATAGATAATGTTTTTTTATGTGACTTATCAATCTCGAATCATCCCATTTCCAATTCGATATGTAGTCATCTTCAATAGTTATTGGTAGTACTACTTGTACATCATCTTCTGTTAATATGAAAAAATGTATGAAACTTCAGGACTCTGGGAGCAGCCAGGAATGCAAGAACACAGGAAAGGGCTCTTGTTAAATATTTAGCATTCATTTGATTTTGCACTCTAAATGTTCATGCAACTGGAAATTCTGATGAAGCAGCAACTGTGTAAGAAATTCAAAATTAATAAGTATTAACGGCACGATTTAATCTGGTTATTGAATTATGATTGAGCGAGTTCGCTAAAGTTTGCTATACTGATTGGAGTGCACACTTTTTTCTAGAACGCACATTAATAATTTGCCTATTAAACGAATTTACCTCTTAAACACGCTGGCATGAAATATGCTAAACATAAAATATGAACAAAGAACTATTAAATCAATCCACTCAGCGTAGAATGCAATATAGAATCTATGACATACATAACCTTAGGTTTCAAAATTGCGAATGACCTGTTTCACTATATGTATACCTGTATATTTCAATCAAGGGACAATAAAATATGCACTGAGCGCCTGCGTATCACTGGATTAAAACTAATTGAAAGATGTATGGTAATAGGTCACACCTCTTAGAAGACATAATATTGGAAGACATAATATAATTGTGACGTAGCGCTAAAGCCTAGCACACGTCACATTAAGAACTTGCTCACTTCATGTGTCTATGTTAAAAAGCCCAGGGCCCAATTTCATTAAAATAATTGCGGCATAAAATCTGAGCCAGGCTGATGCCTGGCTAGCTTAATGTGGCTTAAGGCAGTACCAAGAAAAGTTGTGGCTTAAGCCAGGCTTATGCCTGTCTTAAACCGGGCTGAAGTTCCGGCCCAACCTAAAAAGCCTTCTTCTGAAAACACTCAGCTGAGGACAGTGTTTTTAACATTGACGTAGCGCTAGTAATTTTAGCATCATGAATGCGCATGCTAGCTTCTATGCAGGGAGGTGATGCGTACACATGTTTTGCTATTCCATCAAAGGATGGAAGTGCCTGATTTCTAATAGATATGTGAGTAGTAATCCTGACACGTAAAGAGTCTGTGTGCTCAAGCATATACTGTGCTTAATCATAGCAAATGCTTAAGCATAGAGACTCTCCTCTGTAGGCGCGAAGTGCCTACAATGGGGGCATACTACCAAACAACGACAGCACAAAAGTATAGGCGCAAAGCACAAAACTTTTAATGCACAGTCGGATATCCTGGACGGGCGGAACCAATAATTTTAATTGCCTTTGTGCATAAGTAGCGAGCACCATCATGTCGGACACCCCATGCAACACATCTATTGTTCACGGCCTTTTCTAATTTTAGTTCGGATCATCAGCTATGTTGGTTAACTACACGTTGAGAATAGGTGC